>JAKSZT010053820.1:5587455-5960741 GCA_026826555.1 Tolypeutes matacus
AGGAAGGAAGGAAGGAAGGAAGGAAGGAAGGAAGGAAGGAAGGAAGGGAGAGAAAGAAGAAAGGGGAAGAAATAGACTGAGATCTCCAGCTACAGCAAGTCTTAAGCAGGCAGGGTATCTTAGTTTCTCAGGCCTCTGGGGCAAATGCTGTACAATGGGTTGGCTGAAACTACAAGAATGTATTGTTTTCCTTATGGTTTTAGAGGCCAGAAGTCCCACATCAGAGTGTTGGCAAGGCCATGCTTTCTCTTGGATTCTGAGTGCTCTGGTGCTGGCTTGCCACAATCCTTGAGGTTCCTTGGCTTGCATCTCTGCCTTCATCACACGGCCATGCTCGTGTTCTCCTCCTGTGGCTTCCTCTGACTCCTGGTTTCACTTTATAAGGCCTCCAGTAATACAGATTAAAGCCTTCTTTGACTCAGATTTGGCCACACCGAAATAGGATTTTAGAAGATCCTATTCACAAATGAATCCACACCTTAACTTAAAATACAAATGGTCCTATTTCTGAAGGGTTTCACACCCACAGAAAATCATAGTAAGATTGAGAGCCTGTCCTTTGTTGGTGTACATTAGTCTATCTACCACACAGGACCTCACCAGGTGTGTCTAACTGTATATTGCCTGTCACTTCTCAATTATCTCAGCTGACCCGGCCTCAGTCAAAGCCCAATCCATGCCCCACTCTGCATCATTGGATTTGTAGAGTAAGTCTTTCTTTGGGGATAAAAAGCTGCTCCCAGCTTGACAATTACTGTCTGCTCTTCATTCCCTAAAGATCAGGGGCAGGCAGGAATGCAGATAGAACTATATACAGTAGAAAATTAACCACCACTCTGTTTTTTTGCAAGATTTGTGTTGTGGTACTTTGGAGTGTCTGGGCTCATGCGCATTCACCTTGATTCCAATTCCTTCCAAGGTAAAGATATCCTTTATCTTCTTTATCACAGTATTAAGGTGAGCACCTGCTTTGTCATGAATATATCTTAGGGAGTAATTAAGAGACCTTGCTTTGAACTCAAATAGACTTGTGCTCCATTTTGGGCTCTGCCACTTATGTACTGGGTAACCTTGAGCAAATCACTGAAGCGCTCTACAATTAAGGTTCTTAGTCTGCCAAATAGGACTAATACCTAACTCATATGACAACAAGAGTTAATAAAATAATTTTTTGAAATATTTAACACAGATCTTGGCACTTAGTGAGCACTTGATAAATGGTAGCGCTTGTTTTAGTCATTATACTTTCCAGCTTCCTATGACTGCTAGTGAGTATGGCCCCATGGCCATTTGGAGAAATCTTTTTAAAGCTGTCACTACTGAATCCCATCAGTTTATTATAAAATAAAAACCTCTCTTTCCAGATGAGGAGTTTACAATTCATGAATCATGCTCATTGCTATTTATTATTTTAGTTGAAAATGATGGAAAAAGCCAGTGTTTTGGTTTATTCCCCACCTCAATGTTCTGATCATTAGATCCCTTGGCTGTTTGGTTAAATTCTCAAAGGACTGAGTACCTTCTCAGAAGAGATGGTCCAAAATCAAAGTTAGGAAAACAAAACAGAGACACAATACCCTCCAAAAAAATTAAATTCATGGTAAGACTTTTTTTCACACACATATGTAAGACTCTTTTCACACGGTAAGACTTTTTTCACCCCTCCCTCCCCCCAAAAAAAAAAATTCACAGCAGGACTTTTTTTAAACACCATTAGCTCAGGGTTATATAGTAGATTTCAATCAACCGGTGACTGCCATTGAGTGTGTGGTGTTCACAGCTGTAGGGAACACCTATCCACAGCATTGTTCTCAGGCATCCATGGGTCCATTTGAATTGACCAAATCAAAACACACACCAACAGAAAACTTTTATGTATAAGCCAAGAGCTGCTTTTCCATTTGCCAAAGATGATTTCAGCAGATTTGGCCTAAGAGAACCAAAGTTAAATGGTACCTTGAAGAAGGGAATCTACTTAGGGGTAGTTGGGATTAGTTGAGTTTGAGGCAATGGCTAATGAATCAACTGGAGATACAGTGTACACTACTGGAAATGGGCACTTAGGTAAGAGATCAGGAAGGCTTGTATGCATTTAGCTGTAGACAGGGAAGTTGGGTTCCTGAAAGGAGTGTGAGTAGAGAGCATCACATAGATTTTTCAACAAGGGTCGTAGGAAGCAAATAGCTCACCCATCCTGGGTACACTGAAGCACTTCTGCATGACAGTTAGAAGCATGCTTGTTCTTCACATTAAATGAGAAACTGGAGGCCAGAAAGGAAAGGAAAACAGACCTGTCTAGAAGAAATTGTCATTAAGACTGAGAAATAAACAATACAACTTTTTAAACCAGTTATAACTATATAGAAGTTTGGAAAGATGGATTTGAGAGGTATTTCTTCTGTCTTTGAAATATCCTAAAGTCCGTCTCTCCAAACCATTGACTACTTAAAGCATTCTACCATTAATATCAGAGTAACATCTCTGAACAGTTTCCTGTCTATATATACATGAGACCTTTTGGGAAATAAGAACGGTTCCAGCCGAGCCATGTCTCAATGCTGCATGGCATGGGGGTGGGGAGGGGAGGAGGAAGATGAAAGTAATTAAAAATAACTGTCCATGCAAGCAGGAAGCAGGGAGAGAAGTCTCTAGCTAATCTGCATTCCTGTCACACTTTTCCCAGTGAGTCCCCAGCTGTTGAGCAAGAAACTATTTGTAATATCTAATCTGTTCAATCTTGAGTTGATCATTAAAGAATGTTAGTAACTTGAGGGTGTTTGGTTGTAGGTTTTGGGAAAATCCTTAATTATTCTGTTAAAAAAAAGAGAGAGAGAGGAGGAAAATAACAAAAAGAGGCAAACACAGGACAGACATCCCATCTCCTCTGCAGATCAGGTCATCTGATTACTCTATCTTCCTTGGCAGTCTGATCATTTCCATTTGAAACACAGCAAGTGAAAAAAAGTCTGGAGACAAGTGATGTGGAAGTTATATTGAAGCTTTAGCACTGCAGCATGTCCCCCAAGGGAAACATTAGGGTAACAGCTGCTGGAGACAAACAGAGGCCCAAGAACATTACTGCTATGCAGGTCAAGATTCGACACCCACGGGCCAGTGAACACGGATGACCCAAGGAAAGGACAGGAGAGTGTGATTAGTTCCCAGGCCCCCTTGGGCACCCAGTTGATTCTCCATTTTATACAGTTTTAAAGTGCAAATGCATGTGACTGCTAAGGGATTCCATTCCTACCAGCCACACCAGGCTTCCCAGGAAGACTGTTTGTTGTTAAAAATAGTGCTGGTCTAAAGACTGTCAATGCAGGTTTTCTGAATACCAGGCAACTGTTTTATTAATTAATTCCAAACAGGACTTCCCATCTCTCAATCTGAATATTGAGCTCCCTTAGTTCATCTTTGCAAAAGTCCCCATTTAGGAGTTAAACCTACTCCATCACCCCAATACTGAATTGACCTATATTTGAAAACAGTGGATTTGCCCTGTTACAAATCCTATTTTTCCCTCTGACTTTGGATCCCTTGCCTAAAATGGATGAATTTTCCAAGCTCAGAATAATCAACTTAAAAACAAAACAGAACATTAAAATCAGCATTTCCACTTTTATGATGGTTTGAAAATAATTCCCAAGAAAGAGCCCTGTAATACCTTGCTTTAATTATAATTTATGAGCACTGAAACCAACAGTTGGTAAAAGTATAGGCTTTAGATATGGCTACTTGGGCAATTATGTATTCAATTATAGACCTTGGGGCAATTATCCTAACATGTCTAAGCCCCGTTCCTGACATATAAAATGGGCATAATAGCCATGAGGGGCTGATACTTATAAAGCCCATAGCACTGTGCCTGGTGTAGAGTAATCACGCTATAAAATCTTATCTATCATTATTTTTGTGAAAGTATGGAAATAGAACAATAATTTGTGATAAGTCAACATTTAAGCCTCAGCTCAAAACCATAATAAAATTGCTTCTTCTAGTTACAATGCTGTTCATGGTGAAGTTTATTTGACTCAAGTTTGCCAAAGTAACCAAACAAAGCTAGTCCACAACAGTGGGATTGCAGCAATACGATTAATATGCTCATCCTGGTGCTTATATGTTTTGTCCGAATCCTTCCATTCTTTATCACCACCACACCTCATTTGCTCCATGCTCTGTCCCCTCTAAAATAGCAGCACCTACAGATCAGAAATGACTTTTCTAACACCTATTCTGTACGGCATGGCACCATGATGATTTAATAAAATGTCATAGAACATTTTAAAATATTAGCAAAAGGAAGAGGAATGCTAGTAGGTAAGAACTTGCATATAAATCATGTACATTGGGTGAAGACAAAATAGCACAGGAGAATATAGAAAATGAATACGGTAATCTGGGGTATAGCTCCTTAAGAATGGTGTATGCAAAAAGAAAGCAAGTGAATCATTAGTAATTCAGATGCTACATTCTTTGAGATGTTCAAAACATTGGAAAATTATCTCTTGCGATCTGATGCTTCCCTTAGGCCATGAAATTTTTCTTGGTTCTTTGCAGTGTGATGGTTGATGGAAGGGGGGCTTGGAGATTGTTTCTGTTTAGTCCATGTATCTAGGTATGAGAAGCCCTATCTTGTATTACCAAAAGAGCTGGTGGTGCATTCTGGTTAGCAATGCAGATTTTCCGACGCTAGGGACTTTTTGCCATCCACTAAACCATTCTGCCTTGCAATGAGCTCCAAGAGAGAGCAATTGTTCTGTCTGGTACAGCGAGGGAATAATCTGTCCTTCCCACTGGAGACTGAGCACAGCAGAGAATAAAAGACAAAACCAGTTCTGTAATATAAATGACACATTCCATTAATATGAGTGGATCCAAATGAACTAATTTCATTCAATGGTACTTTTACATTCTGTAGCTATATGGGCTTGGATACAAATTGTAATGTCAGTCTGTCAGGAGAGTAGACTGCAGTGCATAATTACGAGTTCTTGTTGAACACTTCAGGAGCTAATCAGAGCAAGGATGTGAATCTGTAATTTACAAATGTGCAAAGACAGAGGTTACTATGGCACTAATGGCTCCACTGACAACATTCTTACCACCAAATCATAGGACTATGGGTGCAAATTCCACAAAATCATTTGTCCTTCTGTTTAGTTATTTGATTGCAAGAAGCCTGCCCTGCTGGCAGCACCTAGGAACATTTCTAAGTTTAATGCTGTTCAATAATATAAAACACCATTATGCCAATAAATTAGTATTTACATTCCAAGGACTGTACACAATCATAAAGTAATAAATGGAGCAAATGATATATTAAAATACAGTACAAATATAAAAAATTAATATACAAATATTACATCATGAAACTTGTTTCTAAGCAACTATTTCTCACATAGGATTGAATCAGGAAAGATAAAATGAGGGTTGAGTAGAAATACATATAATAAATAGTAATGATGCGAATAT
This sequence comes from Tolypeutes matacus, assembly GCA_026826555.1. Taxonomy (NCBI): domain Eukaryota; kingdom Metazoa; phylum Chordata; class Mammalia; order Cingulata; family Chlamyphoridae; genus Tolypeutes; species Tolypeutes matacus. The sequence continues at coordinate 5,592,928 of JAKSZT010053820.1, forward strand.
TCTCGCTGTCCTGATTTTGTGATAATCAGGGTAGGCTAAAATTTCGCTATATTAGAAACCAAGCATGTGTCTCCAGACCTAGTTTTTCTCCCTAGGTCTGGTGTTTAGAATGCTGGTGATAAACTAAGCCTAATTTATTATATGACCATCCTGTATGGGAAAAGACCGTAACTTTGGGTATCTTTGGTCAACCTTAAGAGATACAGCAAGGGGACGGATGTGGCTCTGGTGGTTGGGTGTCTGTCTCCCATATGGAGGGGACTGGGTTCAACCCCAGGACCTCCCAGTAAAAATTAAAAAAAATATATAGAAGGCGCGTGGGCCACCAGGCCCCATGCGCGGGTGCACCTCCAGGACCCACTAGCGGGTGAGCTGCCAGTCCCCGTAAGCCACACAGCAAGATGATGACGTAACAGGAGAGTGACACAAGGGAGAGCCAAGACGAGATTCACCAAAAAACCGGGAACTAAGGTGGCACAGGTGGTAGTAGGATGCCTCTCTCCCACATTGGAGGTTCCAAAGATCGAATTCCAGTGAAGAGAGGAGGAGAAGGATGAGAAGAGAGGGCAGGAAATGGACACAGAGAGAGTTGCCCAGTGAATGGACACAGAAACAGCAAAAACGGGGAGTGGTGGTGTAAAAATGGATAAAAGTAAAAAATAAATAAATAAATCTTTAAAAAAGGTATAGGGGAGGAAGATATGGACTATAGTTAGTAGTAATACTTTGACAATGCTCTTTCATGATTTGTTAGCAAATGTTTCACAACAATGCAGGATGTTTGTGGGGTGTGTGTGTGTGTGGGGGGTGATGTGTGGAAGCCCTGTATGATGTTATGCATGTTTGTTTTGTAAGATCACAATGTTTACTGAACACTTATAGTTTATGTACGTTCATGTATGAATGCTAGACTTCAATAAATTGTTTTAAAAAATTAAAAATAATTGCATATATAATAAGTATGTTTTATTTTTCCCCTTCTTCATTTTACTTCCCCCCAACATTCCTCCTTCAAACACTTTGTTTTCTTTCTTCCAAACTTCCCCCCCTCCTATGTGCAGGGAAGTACAGAAATAAGCATTTTTGAGGGTAGTAGTGGCTTAAAACTCAAGCCTCTCTAAGAGTCAAGGACTTTACTGGCCTATCAGTTAATGCTGGAAGTGGAATAGTTTCTGCTTGCCATATTGCTCAACTCAGGGCTGCAAAAATAACAGTATTGTTCTCTGCTTCTCTCATCCCATTATTTTCTGAGCCTGAGCTGCAGCTGATGTCCCCTCAGAGAAAGAAATGCCAAGAACATCATGATCAGCCACTTTGGCAATAATAATACTTAAAGCTTAAACTTCTTACTTACATAGAGATAGATCAAAGATGTTGGAGACTCACTGACCATTCTCTTGGTGTATCCATTTTGGTCAATTCTAATTGCAAAGAGTCAGGGATTTCTACTCTGCATCACAAATTTTAAATTGAATGATTTTTCTTAGGGGGCTGAAGCTGGAACTATGGCTCGCCTGGTCATGTACTTGTAGGAGACTCAGATCAACCAAAGCTTCAGGTAATATGGGTTTCCAGGGAAGCAGCCTCTGAGACTTGGTTTAGTGGGCAGGTTGTTTATTAAGGAGTGATTTTGAGATCAATACCTGTGAACAGGATGGGGAAGAAGCAGGTTGGGGCAGACAGAGAAGATGAACTGCCACAGGCCTAACGACATCCTTGGCCAACCTCATAAGGAATTCTGGAGCTAGAATGGCCCTTCAGAATTGTCCCAGGTTGGGCTGAGACAGTCAGACTTTTATGTTCCTATAACCGTCAGTATCTGGAGGTTGGGTATTCCAGGAATGGGGGGTGATCTTGGGCAAGGAGGGTCTCTGCAGCTGAGGCTCATCCTGAAGAGGCTGACATTTAAGGCCATTTGCTGTCAGCATTCACAGCAGGTGGGGCAACAAGACCTTCCGTGAAGCCAGGCAGGCCATCAGCGTCTCCACCACTGTTCCCAGGAAGGGAGAGTTTCTCCCATGCACATGCTCCTTAGTCTATCAGTCCTGCTTTTTATCCTTTTCCTTTTCTTCCTCTTCCTCTTCTGTTTTCCTTCCTCCTCTTCCTCTTCTATCACATCCTCCTCCTTCTGACTCCTCTTCCTTCTTCCTCTTCTTCTTTTCATTTTTGTTTACTTTATAGAAATAACCCTCTATATAACTAGCATCTAACTTTTTTTTTTTTTACAAAATACAGTTGAGCGTGCCAAGTATTAAAAAAAAAAAAAGACTCTTTTCCCATTAAAGGATAATGACACTTTGAGCCAACAAATGAGCAATTTTGCTTGATTTACTGGGAAAACTATGGCAGGATGTGGATAGCATTATTTAGATTAGCATAAAATACATATGTTACTTAAAGAGGTTTCTTCTTTCCCTTCTCTGGGATTTGTGTATTTATATAAAGGCCTACAAACTCAAAACAGACATTTGAATGAAAAAAACATTGATTAAAAGAAAAAAGAGAACCAACAAGAAGGTGCCTTTGTAGCCTGTGACCTTTCTAGAAAGAGAGATGTATTTGAATACACAGACATCTCAGGACTCCAATGAACCAGGCTTCTGTCTTGTTTTCTCTGGAGCACAACAAAGCTTTGGTCTTTGCAGATCAATTAAGTCATTAGCACTCCATGTAATGAAGGTTGATTTCCATGAGGAGGCTAAGCCAGCTGGTCTGTCCCACACAGCAGAGAAGCAACCAGGGGGCTAGAGTTACAGCAAATGGCAATAAGCCTCTAGGGTCGGAGGGCCTCCAGCTTGCAGCTCAATTAATGCAGCCTGTTTTCCAGGCAACGTCCATCACTGCCCAGGACAGACTGAAAGCAGATACTGGACTCAGGTGCTCTCAGTCAGAAAGAGTTTGTCAATTCGATTTAAAAATTCAAATGCCATTACCAACTCAACTAAAGTGGGAGTTCAGAAAGCTGCAAGGGTGTCAGACACTGAGAGAGCAGATGCGTTTTCATCTTGGGGAATGTTGCATTCTTGGAGTCCTCTCTTCTAGGTATGATGATGAGAGGTTTCTAGTTTTCAAGTATAATTTCTTTCTTAAGTTTTTGAATCGATAATGTAGTCAGTGCTTCCAAAAGCAAAAATTGAGTATTCTCTCCCATCTCTGTCCCTCATATGCTCAAGAAGCTACAAGTTCCTGGCTTTCTGTGTTCTTCCAGGGTTTTTTATACATACACAAGCAAAACTATGAGCACATATCCTCATCGTGTCTCCTTTAAAACAACTAGTAACATACTATATACATAGTTTGTATTTTGTTATGCTCATTTATCTCAGCTATGTCTCCATATTAGTACCTTGAGCGCGCAATCGATTTTTCCCTTAGAACTGCATCATAGTTCATTGCATCAATGTACTATACATATTTAACCATTTCACTGTTTGCCATATCAGATAATATGGAAAATAATAACCTTAAACATGCCTCATTTTTACACATAGTTGAGTATAATTGTTGGATACACTCTTAGAAGCAGAATTACTGGACTAGAGGGGACATGCATTTGAAATTTCAATAGACATTACTAAATTACCTTTCATAAGCATTACATCAATTCAGTCTACTCTCAATAACTGAAAGTGTTTCCCCATATTTCATGGACAGTGTGATGTCAAACTTTGGGACTTTTGCCAATCTGTTATGTGAAAAATAGCATTTCAAGGCAATTTTAGCTTTCCTTTTCTTATTATAAGTGGGGTTAGGTGTCTATTTATAAGTTTAAAATCCATTTTTAAGTCCTTTTCCATGAATTGTCTAGTGATATATTTCACTTATTTTTGTATTCATTTGTCAATATACATATTTAATTGATTTCTACAGGGGACACTAGCTTTTTCTTTGTGATATGGCTTGCAAATCTTTCCTCCCTCCCTCAGCTTTTGGTTAGTCTTTTCAGTTTGCTGAAAGCTTTTGCCTCTGAGCTTTGGTTTCTTTGAGGTTGAATTTATCAAACTTCTCTCTTCTGGTATCTATGTTTCAAGTGTTAGTTAAAACGGAAGGCTTTTACATTCGAGGATTGTATAGTAATTCTACTAAATTTTTTGACACTATTACACTCTTGTTTCTTTGTATTAAAACTTTTATGTAATATAATATTTTTTTTTAATTGAGAAAAATTGAGGAAAATTGAAACCTTTAATGACCTTTAGGAGTCTTTCTCTTCAGAGACATAGTATGTTTTTCTTTTTGCTTAAGTTTTCTTTTATGGCCTGCAGTCTCACATTTGGTTGTCAGGTTTAGTCCTAAAAATTTTCTCTTCTTTGTACCTACTTATAAATTAGTTTTTTTCTCTCATTATATCTACTAATGAATTATTTGTACATATGAAGGCCGTTAATTATGGCATATTAATTTTGTTCTTTAATATCTTATAGGATTCTGTTGTTGATAAGTAGACATTTTTCATTTGTTCCTTTTGAAAATTTCATGTATTCAAGCACATCATCTGCAGACAATTTTATTGCTGTCTTTCCAGTTTTCATAACTCCATTGTCTTTCTCTTGCCTAATTTCATTGGCTAAGAATCAAGTACAGTAATATAGTAATGGCATTGTGGGTACCTTACCTTATCTCTGGTCCTGAGTTTAGTAAGAGTAATTTTCATGCTTCCCCAATAGCCATGAGACTGGCTTTTGGAAATATATACATCTTTATGGTTTACCTAACATTCAATGGTCCTTGCATTCAAAATTAAGCCATGAGTATTGAGTATTCTTCATAATTTGGGACTGTATTCCTCTTGCTAATTTTTTCTTTTTTTTTTTTTAAAGATTTATTTATTTATTTACTTTTATCCATTTTGTGTCACTCTCCTGTTACGTCATCATCTTACTGCGTGGCTCGGTGGGGCCTGGCGGCCCACACACCTTCTATATTTTTCTTTATTTTTACTGGGAGATCCCGGGGATCGAACCCAGGTCCCTCCATATGGGAGACGGACATCCAACCATTTGAGCCACATCCACCCCCCTCATTATTTTTTCCTTTTCTATATCCTTGAACAAATTAGTGTTAGAATTTTCTCTACTTTTTAAAGGCTTAGAATAATTTCTCTGTGAAACTTACATGGCCCAGTGCTTTCTTTTTCTGAGAGGGAGTTAGGTGGTAGTTGACAACTTTCTCTATTTCTTCTACAGGAATGAATTTGTTTTAATTTTGTATCTCTTTTAAAATTATTTGAATATATTACATTTTCCTAGAAAATTATCCATTTTCCCCAAGTATTTGCATAGAGTTAACTAAGGCAATTTAAAAAATATCTTTATCATTTTCTATGCTTATTTCCTACTTACTTTTTTATTTTAGTTTTTCCAATTTTTCATCACGAGGCAATCCAATGGATTGTCCTTTTTTGTTTTCTTTTTCAAGCCACAAATTTTAGATTTGTTTGTTAGTTTCATCACTTTTGTATTTTCTAGTCTTCTAACATTGAATTCTCCTTTAACTTCTAAAGATTAGTCCTTTATGCTTTCCTTTATGTCACATAATTGATTTAGTTTCATTCTTTCCTTTTATTGATATAAATATTTAAGGCCATGAATTTTCCTCTGAGCATTACTTTTACTGTTGCCCATAGATCACACTATGTAGTGCTTATATATTGTTCTTTCTCTAGATAGTCTGCAAATTTCATTTGTATTTCATTTGGTCCAAGAGTTAAGAGAGAGTTTTTAAGTTTCCTATTTAAATTGGCTTCTTTTATATGATGTTGTTGTTAATTAGTTATTACACCATAATCAGAAAAATGTAGACTTTGCTATTTCTCCTATTCTAGGAAGGAGAAATTGCAGTTTTCTTTTGAGACTATATATGTTCACATTTGTGATTGCCACATAGATTCTTTGAAAAGGAAATGTATTATTTCTTTTCAAGGCATAAAGTTTGAAATGTATCACTTGATATATATTATTAATTATCTTATTTGGGTCCTCTTATAGCCTCACTTTTTGACTACTTGATCTGTCATGTACTGAGCCAAGTGGATTTAGATACTTATTGCTCGCTTGTTGCTGATTATTTCTCCTGGTAATCCCTGAATTTTTTTGTTTTCTGGATGTTGTTGCTTTGTTATTTAGTTCATAAATGGTTGTAATTGTGATGTCTTCATTGTGATTTGAATCTTTTAGCATTTTGAAATGTTCTGTTATTGTTTTTTCTTAATGTTTTTTAGCCCCAAAACACTGTTTCTGGTTTTAAGATTCCTATTCCTGATTTCTTTTTGCTTACATTCTCCTGGCATGACTTGGTCCATCCATTTATTTTCAACCTTTCTAAATCAGTTATTTTTGTTTTTATTAGAGAACTTTTGGGTTTATAGAACGATCATGCATAAACTACAGGATTCCTATGTCCCACCCTATCATTAACACCTTGAACTGGTTTTGAACCTTTCTTAGAGTTGATGATAGCACATTTTTATATTTGTACTATTAACTATACTCTATGGCTTAACTTAGGGTTCACTGTGTTGTGTAGTTCTATGGATTTCATTTTAATTTTTATTCTGTTACCATATATACAATCTAAATCAGTTATTTTTAAAAGCAAGTTTCTTGTTCATAGCAAATAATAAGTTTCACTTTATGTACTAATATGAAGGTCTTTGTCCTTTAATAGGCAAATTAAGCCAATGTGCATCTAATGGGGTGACAAATATATTTGGCCCCTAGTCCTTTCATAGTATTTTAGTGTATGTTTTCTCTTTTTCTTATCATTTTGTTTATTTTAACTATGTGATCTGTGTCATGTGTATATGTGTGTTTATGCTATATTAAGGAGTTGTATTTTCTCACTGGTGGTTATTTTTACAATTATAGCACATATAATATTTTAATTGCTCTGTATGTTAAAAACAGAGTGTTCCAACCAATGTGCTAAACCCATAGGACAGCTGGACAGGTCATCTGGCAATAAACAGTCATGCTGCTCACTTCAGGGAGTATATTCTGGGCTTGCTTCATCCCTTTGTCATAGTTTCTCCAGTCATGTCTTGATTGGACAATATTTTTTCCTAGTAGTTTCCTCAATATTCCCACTGTTTTTATGTGTTAAATATTGTTTGTCTATAGACTTTATACTTAGGTATAGTTTGGCTGGGTATAAAATCGTGTGATGTAATTGTAAGGCTTTTTCAGAAAACTGACTAATGTATTCTTGGAGATTCAGAGAAATCTTCCTTAAAGAGGCAATGTCTATGGTGAATCTCTAATAGATGATTGTCAGGAAAATACAAGCAGGGAATATGGTTCTAGGCAGTAGCTATGGAGGTGAGAAAGAGCCTGGAGATTCTATGGAACAAGTGGTTGTTCAGGATAATTAGAATATATGGGCAAAAGATGAATCTGTCCAAGTTGACCCTGGAAAGGTAGGAGCAGCTAGATCATGAAGGACTAGCCATACCAAGAGATCTTGTCTTCTTCCAGAAGGACAGTATAAAGCCACTTAGGGTATGAAGCAGGAGAGTGGCATCGGTTAGAATTTCCCATTTTAATGAGCTCTCTCTTCCATGCAGGCTATTATTCCTATCTTATTCTAGATTAGTGGAGACCCAGAAACTCAGGCTTTCACTGATGGCTGCCCACCTTGTCCCTGCCAATATCACTAGAAGCCTAGTAGCATTGTTATAGGAAATTAAATAAATCTATGCAATAATAACAGAGATCCATTCATGCCAGGGCTATATTTCTAATTACTTCTTATGTAGTAGGAAACAGCAATAATTAAGAATATATTAGTCATCATTTTAAAAGATAAAGTAGGTCTTCTGAAGAAGGGAAAAAAGGCATTGCACTTCTTAAGTAAATATGCCTACATTCCTGTAAACCTTATGTAGTTGATGTTCACTAAAGGTTTAAAACATTCTTTTCCTCAGCTGCTTCATGAAAAACTTGTAATCATCCCACTATTTTCAAGGTACTCCAAAGATAACATACTTCTCTCAGGATAGAACTACCAGAGTTGGCCAGTTTCTGGTAGAGCACATTATAAAACATTATGAAAAATAAAAGTACCACATCACAAATCCATTTGCTACTCTTTCACCTTCAGTCAACTAGATGTAAAACACGTTGTCTTTATAGGCAAATTTACATTTTATTTCATAAACAGTGACTATCAGACAACCAACTCCCTTCTCAGTTTATCTTCCCTTCTTCCTTTCTTGCTTTATTTGTTTTCTAGCTGAATAGCATCATAGGCTACTCCTAAAGGAAATTGAATTGTGGGATTCCCATTGGAGGCTGGTGATGTAAAACAAAAAGGTGTTTAACTGTGTAAGAACTATATGTAACAAATTAAGGGATGAAATTAAGGGATGGAATTTTACTGACCTCTTGCCATCTCCTTTGTGGCACTTTGCTATTATTTATAAATTCCAAAAAGTGATATTGACTATGTCTGTAAACTGCTCTGTTCCTGTGGGCATGATACCCTTTGACTGTATTAAGTTCAAAGGTTTTATGTTTACTTGATTAAATCAAGATTAGGGCTTTGATTCCACCACATCAGTAAGGTGTTACTCAGGGTTGAGTCCCACCCCCTTGGTGGGCTATATAAATGGACACTCACTCAAGAAGATGCACAGAAGAAGATACAGAAGAAAAGAGAACTTTGTCAGTTTTGATCCTGGAGTCCCAGGGAAAGATGAGCCATTTGCCTGGTAGTTTGCAGCTGAAGAGACCAGAGCAGCTGAGAAGGCCTGGAAAGGAATGAGCCCTCCAGCCTACACCTGAGATTGGAAGAAGCTTGGCCCACGAAGCCTTAAGAGGACGAGGAAGGCGAAACCCTCACAGAGATCGGCAACCATCTTGCTTCAATATATGGCAAAAGACTTGGGTGAGAAAATACCTCTTGTGGTACCTTGAGTTGGACTCTTTAGGGCCTTATAACTGTAAGTTTTTACCCCAAATATATACCCTTTATAAAAGCCAGCAGATTTCTAGTACTTTGTATCCACACCCCTTTCGCTAATACATTCTTAATGCAATTTCCATTTACCACTTTGGCCTCATAGTTCTTAATCCCCCAAATGCAGCTATTCACAGTGAGTACAAAATAAAAATATGTTGCAGACCAATAGTCAAGAATTTCTTCATTCTCATATTGAGAGCTGTTACCTTAAGGAGCAAAATTTTATTAGGGTCTCGGCTTGACTCTTGAGGTGTTTGCGTACAAAATAGATAAGCCAGTCTTTGTTTTGGAAGATCTTAATTGAGTCTGTCCACGATGCTGTCTAATGAGCCAATTCCCTGAAATTGTAGTGATGGAAATATATATATATATATATATTCCAATTACTGTATAAGTAAAATGCCTCATTCAAACTCCTTTAAAGAAAAAATGGTACTTCGCACTCAGGATTTCTGAGATTGACAGCTGATGCTAAGCATATGCTTAAACATAAGCAGCCCTGCTGTCAAGTGGCATTTCCAGAATTGTTTTATTGTTGAAAAAAATAGAGATTACAGTACTATCAGAATTCAAAGTCCCAACATTTGGTAAATTATTTTAACCTAATTTAGGTAATGATGGGGAGAGGAAAAGTTGAGATTTGGAGGCTCCAAGGGAGTGGATAAGTCTCACTTTCACAAGAATCCGTTTTAGACTAAGACCAGGACAAGAGTCAGATTACAGTGGCATTTCCCAGGTTCAGGAATCTTCCTTTCATCTTTCCATAAAATAGAGGACCCTTCCAACTATGGCAGTAGTCTTTGAACTCAAGTGGTATAGTTGCATCTGTATTCCTTCAAGTTTCAAGAGGACCAGCTATTCTGTGAGTTACTTCTATTTCTTCTGGAATTACTGAGACTGAAACTGGATAAGATGTCTATGTTGATTAGTAGCACACCTAAATAATTGGTAATGAGAATGTTCTTGGCAAAACTGAGCTTGTAGATGAGAATTCAGGTCTTGCTGGTGTTACCTACTGCCCTCAACAAACAAAGGCAGAACTCTTAAGAAGAATAGTATGGTGTGATGTTTCCAGTGGGCCTTGGCAGTTAGTAACCTTTGTGTTTGCCATGAAAAATCTTTGTGAAAGTAACTGGGAGAAGACAAACTCATCTTGGTCTTCTTTTCCTCTAGGTTTCTAAGACAAGCAGTGAAGCTGAAGACCTTTTCTCTAGCACACATGATCTTTGTCTCCCGGCAACTCCTAGAGGTTCAGAATAGAAAACCTTGTTTAAAAGGGACTTATTTCTTTAACTCAGCAGCAAATCTCTTATGTTATGAAAATTCCACTTTACACTTCTATCATACACTTCTAAAGTACCTAAATCAGTTTTTAACAAATGGTATGTTGACTGATGATAGAATCTAAATCATATTCCACCAACATTATAACCAACAAAAATAATTCTGAGAGGAAATTGTCAAAATAGGTTCCACTAGATAATCACAGAATGTTTTTTTCAGGCAATATTTTAAGGCCATTGAACAAATGTTCCCTTTCTTTATATGTGAGTCCATTTACTGGTGCTAGTTCTAATACAAGTCTTAAAACAATGCCACCTCTTTTTCCCTACCTTCATGGTGGACTCCATATCTCCAAACCTATTATCAGAGATTCCTAGGCTTGGCTTGTTGTTTGATGAGACTTCCTTCATTCTTCCTGAAACTGAACCCTCAAGAAACATTTTTCTCCTCAGCTGCAAACCTATTAATGTTGGCAGTCATAAAATAAACGCCACCACAACCATTTCCCACAAATGAATCAGTCAGCTCAGACTAAAATATACCCCTTCCGTCTCACTAAAGGGCTCTTCCAGGTCAGCGCTGAAGTGTTCTGGTTTACAGTGCATTATGCTCACTTTCCTTTTAACTTTTGCGCTTGATTTGTGAAGTGGGGAGAAGGGGTAGTGTTGACTGCTAGATTCCCATCATTAACATTAACTTTTATTGTCTTAAATCTCTCTCTCTATGCACATTATAAATGTTTTAAGTCAACGGTAATGCTGTTTAAGTTACCAGCAATGCTGCTAAAGATGCTGGCTTGACAGAGTAAAGGTGGCATATTATTCTCATCTTGGGCAGGGAGCAGTGCAGGCTTATTAGGAGCTTTATACCTTTCTAACCGAGCAAGTTGCACAAAAGGCAGGTCTGGGTGATGCAGAATTGGAAAGGGAATTAAATTAAATGTATTATTAGTGAGTTAGAAAAAGGCAGAGGGTCTGGATACTCTGAGAAAGGCAATAACAATAATGGAAATAGTTTGTGGAAGATTTCCTGACCTAGGCTTCAGCCACCCCTCTGAAGTTGCAAGTTATTTTGTTCCATACAAAAAAATACAAAGGAGCTTCATTGAAAAAACACATGCTAGCCCTGTGGGTCCCTAGGGTCTATTAGTGCAATTCATGATGAAAGCAATTCTATTTTTCTAACTTATACTTCTCAGCCTATGCAATGTTAGGACTGATCTCATACAGACCTGAGAAGTTTGCTCCTGACTATGTATTCAAATAGAGGTGAAGAGGGGCTATCAATCTCATGATAAATGTATTTGTTCATACAGTTCCACCAACATCAAATATTTATTAGGTGCCTTCCATGTGCCAGACCCAGGCTGAGGAGCTTAGAATGCATAGACATAGAGTTTACTGCCTGGAACCTAATAAAGGAGAGAGATAGTAAACAAGGAAACAAATTTTTGGAAGAACATGCAGCTATTAATGCCTAGGAGGAAACAAAAATGGTAGGTACCTACTGACTTCTAAATGCAAGGCACTATGGTATCTCCACTACATGCTGTGGGTGCACAAAACACAAAAGAAAAATCTACACATGGGCAACTTTATTCAGAATTAAGCAACAGATTTAAACAAAACAAAACAAAAGTTAGAGATGTAATAAACCAGTATACAATTAATTATCTAGTAAGCAGTAATGAGAATAACTGCTTTAGGATTTGAGGAAGAAAAAAGTGCTTTTGGTTGGGGATGATGGTTAGAGAAGTCATCTTAGAGCTGGGTTTTTTTAACCTTTTTTGTTCCACGGACCCCTTTGCCAGTCAGGTGAAAACCATGGAGCCCTTCTCAGAATGTAGCAGCAGATAGTTTTATGACACTCAACATCAGTGTGTCTTTAAATTAAATTTTAGGATTATTCAAAATTATGTTTTACAACTTTCCCATAATTTCAATAACTGATAACCTAAAGCAGTTCAACATCTGTTCAAATGGTAATTTTCAGCAAACATTCAGAAATTCGAGTTTTCCCATGGTGTCAAAAAACCATCTCTGCCATCCTTATCAACCTTTTTGCAGGCAGTTATCCACTACACACAGAACGTGCTACGTCAAAATAAAAACCATACTACATTCACACTATACTGTGTATTATTTAGTAAATATATCACACCTTCACCAACACGTCCCCACAAGAATAATGTTTTTTTGAATCTTCAGTTTAAGCTCATGGACCTCTGGTTAAGAACCCCTGTCTTAGAGGATCTCAGAAAGACAAAGAGATTGTGGATGGAAAGTGTCTTAGTTTGCAAAAGGCTGCCAATGCAATACGTGAGAAATGTGTTGGTCATTATAGTGGGAATTTACTAGGTTAAAAGCTTACAATTCTGAGGCTGTGAAAGTGTCCAAATCAAGGTAGCATCAAGAGATGCTGTCTGTGGCAGTTTCGTATTATTTATGAATCACACACAAAAAGAGAAAGGTTATGTTTGTAAACTGGTTTGTTCCTCTGAGTATGATACCCTTTGATTGTATTAAATTCAAAGGTTTTAAGTTTATTTGATTAAATCAATTTAGGGCTTTTGATTCGACCACTTCCGTAGGGCATGACTGGTTGAGTCCTGACCCCTTGGTGGGCATATATGAATGGACACATACACACAGAAGAAGACACGGAAGAGGAGATAGCTCTGTCATGTTTGATCCTAGGGCCCAGGGGAGAGATGAGCCATTTGCCTGATAGTTTGCAGCTGAAGAGAACAGAGCAGCTGAGCAGCTGAGAAGGCCCAGAAAGAAAAAAAGCCCTTGCCAAAGACTGATCTAGAAAGCCCTGAGATCGGCAGAGATTGGCAACCATCTTGCCTCAACACATAGCAGCTGACTTTGGTGAGAAAGCAACCTTGAGTTGGACTCTCTAGGGCCTTGTAACAGTAAGCTTCTACCCAAAATAAATACCCTTTATGAAAGCCAACATATTTCTGGTACTTTGCCTCAGCACCCCTTGACCGACTAATAACACTGTCTCAGCAAGTAGTAGCTGTGAGCAATCAAGACATGGAAGCTTCTAAAGAAGCTTTCTGTCAGAGCTCAGCTGTGGGTGTTCAAGCACATGGCAGGTCACAATGCCCTTCTGCTCATCTCTCTCCTCCAGGCCTCCTTGCCTTCTCCATGGGCCTAGCCTCTCAGCTGTGGGCAATCAAGCACATGGCAGGACTTAATGGTGGTGGCAGCTTGTCTCTGCCTCTTCTGGCTTCTCTCTGTCACTGCAGTTTTTTCCTGTGCTTTCAGTCCTCCATTTATAAAGGACTTCATCAAGAGGATCAAGACCCACCCTGGACCATGCCTCACTGAAACAATCCAATCAAAGACCCCCCCCCCCAACTGAATCCAGTCTAATCAAAGGGTCCCAAACCCAAAGGAATGGATTAGCTCCAAGAACATGATCTTTTCAGGGGTCCACAGAAAGCTTCAAACTGTCACAGAAAGTGATATTTCAAGCAGAACAGGTGGTACGGGAAAAATACTGGGTGGCAGCACAGCTGTTGTGAGGAATTAAATGGGGAATATAAATGCTACAATTATCAAAGTGGTTGAAATGAGGGTTTTTTAGCCTGTAATATTGGAAAGAATCAAAATAGTAGTAGTGATGGCAGTAATAATAAAAGATAGAACCCATTATTGGCAATAATCCAGCAAAATGCTTATTTCCACGTTGCTGGTAGGGTTAGAAAAACATATAAAAACTTTAAAACTTGACCATGCAAAATATTTTGGGGTATTTATCCTATAGAAATAATCATGAAAGTAGGAAAAGCTTTAGTAACAGGGTTGTTTATTGTAGTTTCTCACAAACATTTTCACTTGAAAAGAAGATAAATACCAAGTAATATTAAATTGATTAAAGTAAATTCAAATGGCAAGCACAGATTTTGCCTCATAGTCAGACTTAGCAATAGGTTGTTACTATTATCACCTATTTGTATAAGAGCTATACAATGGTAATATTAAGATTTCTGATATTATAAATATATGTCATGTATTCCAATATAATATTTTAGAAAAATATTTAATGTAATGATGTTTCAGACTAATACTGAATTACATAGAAAGATGTTCATGAAACAGGAAGTAAAACAATTGAGCAAATTATAAGGGTCCTATTTGGTAACATCTCTGTATGAGTAGGTCTGTGTAGAAAACATATTGGAAAGATATATATACCTAAATGTGAACATTGAGAAGTGGTTTCATCCCCTTCTTCTTGTTTAACAGTGTTTCCTAAAATTTGTATTGGAAAATATAATACTTAAAACTTTTAGTACAACTAGAAAATGATTTCACAAAGAGTGGACTGAATATGATTGCCATTAGTGCTTCCTAAAAGGATGTGCCTTTCTTTGGTAGAAAAAATGAATGATTATTTTCCTTCTTTTTCAATTTTCCTGCATTTCCCAGGTTTTCTATAGTAAGCTTTTATTTGGTAATGGAAAAAACACTTTATAAAAAACAACATGTAAAACCTGTGTAATAGATGAATGGAGAACATGAACAAAACTTACATTATAGATTACATGTGTCTATAAAAATGAGATCTTTGCTCTAAGAGTAAGTGGGCTTAGTGAAAAAAAGTGTGGTTTGGAGTCATACAAACCCTAGTTTAAGTCTCAGCTTCACCTTTCACTAACTATAGCATCCTGAACAAGTTACTTTATGTGTAAGAGCCACAATCTTCTCTTTAGAAAGCGAGAATGGGGATTTAGTCATTAAATGGCTACGACTGCACCTTAGACCAAAGGACCATCCCCCACGTAGGCGAGAAAGGAGAGAATATGGTTAAGCCTTGTAGTTAACTGAGTACTGAAATACATGCCCTATCAAAACACCAATTTTCTGAAAGCAAAAATGCAATACAAATTCAATTATGCTTTACTAGAAAAATGAAATTATTGCTCTGAAATTTTATGGCTAAATATTTGTGGGAAAGCGTGCAGGGTGGAATAAAATCTACAGTGATTTTGATGGGGAATTTATGAGTGTGTATGTGTGTGCATGTGTCTATATGTACGAAAAATAGAGGAAGAGACTGTGTCAATTTTCATCTTTCTGATTCTTTAGTCAAATCAAATCAAAATGAAAATAATTTGGCAGCTTGCAGAATTATGCCAAGCAAAGTTAAAAACTGCCAACCTATGCTTATTCTCGTGGTTAGAACAAACAGAATTCCAAGTAGTGATTTTTAAAATTTCTAATCACTTATACTCACTCCATAGTGTTCCATTTTGCTTTGAAATTGTATTTCCACAGTTTGTTTTCTGAAGTTGGGGAATGGGGAAAAATGAGTATACCTTAATAATTATCATGTTTATTAGGTTCGTCAGTGGCATGTGCCCAAACCCACAAATATTAGCCCAGATTACCAACTGTAATCATGTGCCTAGGGAACTTCAGTTTATTATCCAGAGGTTGGTATAGAAAAAGCAGCAACATTCACATTGCCAAACTTAAAATGATGCTTTAGCTTAAAAACAAAAACAGAACAAAAAAGCCCTTGTATGATAAATTGCATGGAATTATATTATTTCAAGTGCAATTTAAAAATTTTTGTTTTACATCTTGGGTTGTGGGGTGTGTGTGTGTGTGTGTGTGTGTGCACCTGTGCACCAATGACCATGTATGAGCCCATGTAAGGATGGTTTATCATGTCCTTCAGCAGACTCCTGGGCAAAGACTGGGAAAGATTTTTTTTTTTCCCATAACTTCCCTATATGGGCAATGCACTTTCCACTCTCTTCTTAATGTTCCCTCTTCCCACATTTGGATTTGAAGAAAAAGAAGTGTCTTTCTTTCTTTTTCTTGATGGAATGTCAAAATTGTACCTTGGTTATGATTCAAGACAAGAAATAAGGCAAGAAGAACTAGGTTGAAACCAAGGAAGAAGAAATGGGATTGTTACTCCCTTCTGTCTAGAGTCAGCAGTTTTCTACTAGTAAATAAAATAATTATATGGTAGGGCCCTGTGATGAGTCCATTCTTGTTGGTGTAATCCCACTGTTAAGTAGGACCTTTTGATGAGGTTACTTCAGTTAAGGTGTGGCCCAATTCAATAAGGATGAGTCTTAAACCTATTACTGGAGTCCTTTATAAGCTGAATGAAAGTCAGACAGAGAGAGAAAGCCACAGAAAGTAAGAGGCTGAAAGTCAGCAACCTGGGAGAGAAGGGAAGGCCAGGAGAGGCCACCATGTGACAGAGGAGTCCAGTACCAGGAAGCACTGGCAGTCAGCCCCAGAAAGCCAGTCTTTGAGAAGAGAGCATTTCCTTGAAGATACCTAAATTTGGACTTTTTGCAGCCTCAAAAGCATGAGCTAATAAATCCCCACTATTTAAGCTGGCCCATCACATGGTATTTGCTTTAACAGCCAAAGAATCTAAAACAGATTTTGGTGCCAGGAGAATGGGGTACTGCTATTGCACATACCAAAAAAAATGTGGAAATAACTTTGAAATTGAGTAATGGAGTGAGGCTGGAAGAATTGCAAGGTGCGCGATAGAAAAATCTTAGATTACTTTGAATTGACTGTTGGTAGAAACAGGGATGCTCAAGGTACTTCCAATGGATCCTAAGAAGGAAATGATGAATGTGTTATTGAAAACTGGAGGAAAGGTGATCGTTGTTTAAAAGTGGCAGAAAACTTGTCAAAGATGTGTTCTGATGTCAGATGGAAGGCAGAAGTTGAAAGCAATGAATTTTGATAGTTAGCTGAGATTTCCAAGCTAAGTGTGGAACGTGTAGCCTGGTTTCTTCTTGCAACTTGTAGTGAAATGTGAGGGGAACTCTTGAGCACAAAGAAACCAGAAATTGATGGTCTGAAAAAATTCTGGGCCTATCCAGATCTTGTGCTCTGAGACTAGGACCAGAAGCAGCTCTATCGGTGTAGTAGCTTGAAACTGTATGTACCCCAGAAGAACATGTTAATGAACCCATTGGAAGTAGGGCCTTTTGATGAGGCTACTTCAGTTAAGGTGTGACCCACCTCATTCAGTATAGGTGTTGATCCTATTATTGGAGGCCTTTCTAAGCAAATGAAATTCAGACACAGAGAGAAAACCATGGAAGCAAGAAGCTGGAGCCCACAAAACCTGGAAAAGAAGGGAGAGACCAGCAAACACCAGTTATGTGCCTTGCAATGTTACAGATTAATCAAGGATCTCTGGCAGCTGGTCTTTGGGAAGAAAGCATTGCCTTGATGATGCTTTGATTTGGACATTTTCCCAGACTTAAAGCTGTAAGCTAATAAATTCCCATTGTTTAAGCCAACCCATTTCATGGTATTTGCTGGAGCAGTCCAGGAAACTAAAACAGGGACCTCTCTGAGCTTCTGGAAAGTAGTCCCTGAGGAGAGTAGGCCATCTGAGTATTTAACTGACATCCCAAGTCAACTATTTCATTTAAAGTTATGATTGGAAATGCAGTTATGCAGGAAAGTACTGTTGTCTGATGGTTTGGACCCCTGTGAACTACATGCAAAGCCGACAAGTTTATTTGTGAGATTTTTATGAGCAGAACTATTGCCAGCCTGGACTGAAAGGGACAGAGAATGGACAAGCTGAAGGAAGAATGACTTCAAGAGCAGAAACATGGAAGCCAAGGTCTGGACTGAAGATATCTCTTCTGGCCCAGAAAGCAGGCAGGTCTATTACTGCAGTTGGAGGGGCCCAGCCATTTACTTGGGGCTTAGAAAGAATGAGTCTTCCATCCCATTTATCAGGGATCATCCCATTTATCATCCCATTTACCAGTTCTCAAAGAGGTGGGTCCTGTGCCCTGGCAATCGCAGAGAGTCTGTTTACCACCCAAGTGCTTGGAGAGTGGGGCCTGTGTCCCAGGTTTTGTAGAGAGACTGACTGCCACTCCAAGCTCAGAGAGTGCAGGACCTTCACGTCAGTGTTCAGGGAGAGTGTGGCTGTTGCCCAAGCACTTGGAAGGGGTGGGGCTTCCTCTTTATCAGGCCTGAAGAGATGATTCTTAGATCTTGAAATCTCATAGAGTTTGCCACGAAGAATTGTTTGGGACCCGTGACCCTTGTTTTCCTCCTAATTTCTCCCTATTGGAATGTGAATATCTGTCCAATGCCTTTTTTAGAAGGGAGAATGGCACTTATAGGTATAGCACTATCAAACAATCAATTGTCCTTTTTTTTTTTAGAATTGATAGGGAATACAGAAACAGCACAGATCAAAGTCGGCACTCTAAAATTAGTGGCCCTTAGATATGGTCTGTTTATCTCGAAGAACCATGAAGAAATGCCTTGATTGTTTCTATCTTTAGGCGCCTTTCCTCTAATTTCCCAGTAGAAGGTCCCACTGTCTAATATTTGCATTGGGAATGTAGATAGATAAGAGTTTAACCCTCCAGTCATATTTATTGCAATTGTATTTAAATTCACAGCTTAATTAGCTGTTCTCAGCCTCCTTCTCAACCCTCTTTGAAGTGGTAAATTCCCATTGCTCCAGTTCAGCTAATTTTATGTTCATACCCTAATTTTGAGCTTTGTAGAAACTAAGGGTGTTAGTGCCCCATGTGTTCTCTAAGAAGTCCAGATACTTGATCCAAAGGAGCATTTTGTCCACCAGAATACACTGCATTAGTTGCCTTGGATATGAACTTTGGTTAAAGTAATCAGTCATCTTTCACCAAATTCCCCTTGTAAAATTAATTTTTCGGTTTAAGGAAGGAAGTATAAAGCCACATGGATTAGATATTGAAATATACCCATTAATAGCAGAACAATATTACATTTCACAATATTCAGGTAGGGAAAGGGTGAAGTAGGGTAGTACTGTCAGATGTTTAGAATATGCTAATTTTGTAAAGCATACTTATAGGAAAAGCAAAATATTGATGACATTTTGCAGAAAATGCTACACTGAATTTTGACAAATACCAATAAGTTCAGGTAAAGGCGATATGAATGTAGGATTATGAAAATCATAGGGTTGTGTAAATCAAGGGCCAATCTTTAGTGTGATCAATAAAACCACTAAAGATGTCTCACTCTAGCTGTGAGATGGGTTTAGATTATGATATCTGGTCTAATACCTTTCTTGATAGGTAACTAGACATCTTTTACCCTATTATACTTTGCACTTAGTTGGCCCTACAGGGACCCTGTTGAATTTTTATATGATTTGCTAAGAGAAAAACAATAGAAGTTACTAAGGTAGCAGACATTAATCTATGAGGTAATAACTGAGAGCAGTTTGATCAAATGGGGCAGAAATTGTACTCACCAATTGTTCATCTGTTCCTTTGCATTCCCAGCCTCCCAGGCCATTAGGTTTAGAAAAAAATTCTGATCAATGGTCTGATCAGAGTGAAATGTTTAGTCATCTTCATCTTTTCTCCATGTTTCTGTTTCTGTACCATCTCTTCTCCAGCTTCAGAGGTCTTGCACAAGATGGAGTCAGGCCACCAACCCACATTAGCATTTACATGAGAAAGAAATGAAGTTGTATGGGAGAGTAAGCAAGGGGGTTGGGTGATGTTACAGTGTGCGTGTTAAGCTACAGAGATTTAATTTGTTAATGCAGCATAGCATAGCCTATCCTGACTATTGTAACAAGTTAGCAAGGTTTCTATTAATATTTAAAATTAATAATGTAAATGACCCATTAATATATATCTAGAAATTGTAAGTCACAAAGAAACTGTGCTCTTTGTGAGGAAAATAAGAAGTTTTGATGTTCTTCTCTTTCTTGGAACCTGATACTACATGCCTTGGACTTTACTGAAGGCCTCTAAAGCCAGAACTTTCCAAGCAGAATACATCAGCACATGAGAGACAGTGTGCTGAGATATCAGTCCCTTCACCTTAGGGTGGTTTGCTGAGGTATGGAGGCCAGAGTCTCTTGATCAGTCATTATCAGACAATTAGTAGCCACCAAGCTATTCTTGAATTGTTATGATTAAAAAGAGAAAACCTGAATATGCAGTTGAAGTTTGTTAATGTATGGGGTTTCTCAATCAGGTAAACCCAACCTTTACCTCAAGAAACAAACTAGATCACAATAAATCCTTATATTTATAGAGTGCTTACTATGTGCCATACATTATGCTCTATGCTTTATATATATTAGCTCATTTATTTCTCACAAAACTATTATGAGGTAAATATTATTGCCCAGATTTTGCAGATGAAGAAACTGAGGGACGGAGAACTTAAGGAGCTTACCTATGGTTGCATAGCTCGTAAGTGGTATCACTTATATTAAAAGCAAGCAGTCCAACTCCAGGCTCTTAAACAGTATGCTATGCTGCCTCCTCTTAACAGACTTATGGTGAAGTCCCCAGCTTGATATACTTATTTCTTTCAACACAAATTGTCTATTTCTACCTTAGTGCCAAAAGTCACTTCAAATAGAAACAGCTTTCTACCTACCAACAATTACATAGAAGAAGTGTGATTTTGAGTTTTAAGAGTTCACCTGAGTTCAGTTCAGATCTTCTATTTGTAGTGAAAATTATGGTGTCAAGCACTGAAACATTATCTATTGTGTCACTGCCTCTTTAATTTGCCTGGTGTATTAATTTGCCACAGGGCTGCCGATGCAAAGTACCAGAAATGGGTTGGCTTTTACAATGGGAATTTTATTTATGGTAAAAGCTTACATTTCTGAGACTGCGATGTGTCCAAATCAAAGCAATATCAGAGATGCTTTCTCACCAAAGTCAGCTGCTGATGATCTTGGCATGTTGCCACCTGGTGAAGCAAGATGGCAGGTGATCTCTGCCAAGATCTCTGCCTTCCTCTCCAGAATCTACTGTCTGCTGGGGTTCAGCTGTGGGAAACCAGGCATAAGGGCTTGTCTCTCTCAGGGCCTCCTCTTTCAGTCACTTGGAGCTTCTCTGCCTTTCTGCAGCTGTAGGTGAACCTGGAATCCTCTCTCATGTGGCAGGATAAAAAATGGTGGCTTCCTTCCTGTGTCTCTGTTTATATCACACCCAGCAAGAGGGCAGAGATCCAAGCGGGCTCATGTCTCAAAGACGTAGTCCAAACAAAAGGCTCCATACCCACAGGAATGGATTAGTTCAAAAACACAATCTTTTTCTTTTGGGGGTTCATAAAAGAATTTTGAGCTGTCACACCTGATGACCACCAAATTCATGTAAGATAATTTTATCTTAAAACCAGTAAAAATCCTCCCATCAAATCCAGTGTCATATCCTAAAAATTTTGGCATAATCGAATCTTAGGTAAGGTTCAAAAACACAAACTTTCCCATCCTCCAAATTACTTTGTTGCTTACCAGTAATAATTGCAATTATGAATAGAGCAATAATGCATCCATTCTATAAATAACTAATAATGACCACAAATGTTTAACTTTTAAGTGGAAAAAGAGTAGATAGATAATCACAGTCCGTTCCCGTTAGCCAGGGCTGGGAAAGCTACTCAAGTAAAAATCATCAGCTGAGTTAATGCTTCATAGCGATTAATAGCAACTGATAACAACATGTAGCAATTAAGATCTAATGCATGTATTTTATTATCAAATGTGCTTCTTACATCATATATGCATTCTTTCTAGAAAAAAGTCTAGAATTGGGCACTCTTGGGTTCTCTTTCTTCCCAGCTGTGGAGGGTTCAATTATATATCCCGATTTATAAATGTTCTTAGTATTAATCCAAGTCCCTGTGAGTGTGAACCCATTGTAATTAGAATCTTTTGAAAATGTTATTTTCAGTTAAAATGTGGCAAACTAAACCAGCATGGGGCTTAATCCAGATTACTGGTGGCCTTATAAGGAGAAGGGATAAGCAGGAAGTCCATGGGAAGCCAGAAGAAAAAGGAGAGAGCATTACCATATGCGAGGAAAGCCAAGGATCCCCAAGGATTGCCTGTAGCCAAGCACCAGATCTCAACAGTCTTCAGGGAGAAGATGAGCCTAGCTGATATCTAGGTTTTGGATTTCTAGCTTCAAAATAATAAATCAATAAATTCTTATCATTTAAGCCCAAACTATTTTTCAGTATTTGTAATAGAAATTCAGGCAAACTAATACACCATCATTTTCCATCATCTACTGAGAAAATTGTAGATGGTATAGAACATATGTTGGAGTTGGAAGAGAGCTTAGAGATAATTGCAGTCCATTTGCATCATATTACAGATGAAAATTTGAAGCTGAGAAAAGTCCAGTGATATGTTCAAGTCTCCTCGTTGGGCATTGGCATGACTATCTTTTGGCATATTTGAGTTAGCTGCCCAAAAGGTAGCCAGGGCTGTTGTGTGATACGGTGGAGAGTATGATGCTTTTGTGTAATGACTTACCTCTGTGTGTTTCCTTGGGTACAAGGATTCTAAGATTGACAATCATATTAAATTAATGAATTAAAAGATGTTTTGTATCTAAAGTGCCTTACACAGTGTCTGGAACAGAGGAGGCATGGTATCTGTAACAAATAAGTGAATATTCAAACCACCTCTCTAAATTCCATTTGAGCCCTTTGAGTGACATAGAACTTAGAACTTTGCAAGGTTTTTATGTTAGCTCTGTAAAATGGAAATCTCCTAGGATAACATGCATGAATTCTATTCAGGGTTTAAAATTACAAATTTAGGGGAGTGCCCCAAATCAATAAAAGCATGGCAACATTCAAAAAAGAAAAGAAAAGAAAAGAAAATCATGAACAGACCTTGCCTGCCAAGAGTGGCTTCTTAGTAACGACAAACTCTGATACGAGTGTATAACGAAAATGTTGCAAAGATCATTTGGGCAAAAAAAAAAAACCATAATTTGCATGAGAATGAAGCAGGAAATGTCCTGGAACACCAGAAAGATGAAAAATCTGGGATCCTCTAGAGCAAGGATTCTTAACAAGGGGTCCGTAAGCTTGAATTGGAAAAAAAACAACAGCAAAAGACCCACATTATACCTGTGGGGATGTGTTGGAGTGGGTGTGATATATTTATTAAATACTACACAGTATAGTGTGGACTTCGTAAGGGGTCAGTGGCTTTCACTGAATGGCAAAGGGGTCCGTGGAACAAAAAAGTTTAAGAACCCCTGCTCTAGGGCTTGTTCCAGCTGCTGAATATACACCACACCATGAATCTTCCTTGTGGCCAGACACCCTGGAAGAAGCATTGGTCTCTTTCTAGACAATGCTAGTAGAGGGGTACCATGACAGATAATCTTACTTTTAAAGGAAGAATATAATATATACCTGTGAAAACTGTCAACACTATCTCCTGGAGCTATTTTTCCTTCATCTTCCAATCTGAAATTCATTGAAGCTTAGAATGCACCTTAAATTGTGCTCTGCTGTACCCTGGAGGAATACCTGAAAAAGATTACAATAAACCCTTGAGATAAGGCAAGTGGAAAGGAAAGAATTATGAAATAAAACAAAGCAGAGCAATCCTGTAAACAAATTAATTAATTGTCTGGAAGGGAAAGGCACGTGTGTAATTTTGGCCTTGTTGAAGGAAAATTGGAGTTCATTATGCTCACTGGCTGATTTAAGAGCTCTTTCCCGCACGGCAGCACCATGGATCAGCGGCAGCGTCAATTAAAATAGCAATTCATTATTGAAACCCCTAGAGTAAAAGATTGTTCCTTTATGCTTTGAGGATGGAAGGAAGCTTCTCTTCCCTGAACTTTTGCTTTTTTTTTTTCCCCTCCACTCTCCCCAACTGATCCTGGGAATATTTACTTTATATTCCCAATAGTAGGCATTTTAGTAACAAATTGTGTTATCTGCTATATATTGAGCACACTAGGCATTTTACACATATGACAGATTGAAGTTTTTTTGTGAATCCCAGAAAAGATCATATTCTTAGAACTAATCTATTCCTTCTATTCCTGTGGGTACGGGGCCCTTTGATTTCACTGTGTCAGTGAGGCATGACCCTGGCTGGGTCTCCACCCTCTTACAGGTATCTTAGATAAACTGAGAACTGAAAACAGAAGCACACACATAAAGACAGCCGCCACTTTCACCCTGCCATGTGAAAAAAGGACTCCAGGATCAGCTACAGCCATGAGGGAGGCCGAGAGAAACCCTAAGAGGGTGAGAGAGGCCAGAGGCACAGAAAGAGGCCCCTGAGAGGCTAGGCTCCTGGAGCAGCTCGAAGCTGAAGAGATGAGCCCTGCCAAGAGCTTCATTGCCCACAGCTGAGCTTGAGAAGAAAGCAGCCTGGAGAAGGCAGAGACCCAGATGGAGAGCCACCATTTTGCCTTGCCATGTGGCAAGACTTCAGGATCTGCTAGCAACCAAACCTTTGGTGAAACAACATCTCTGATGATGCCTTGATTTGGACATTTTCACAGCCTAGGAACTGTATGTTTTTACCCTAACAAATCCCCATTATAAAAGCTAACCCATTTCTGGTAATTTTGCATAGGCAGCCTTTGGCAAACTAAGACAATATACTTTATCAGTTTTAACACTCAGAACAATCATATAATGAAAGGTATCAATAGCACATGAGAAAACTGAGGCTCATGGAGGTAAACTTGTACACCTGTCTCAGTTTGCCAGGGCTGCTTCAAGAAAGTGCCACAGATCAGATGGCTTAAACTACAGAAACTTATTATTTCACAGTTCTGGAGGCTAGAAGTCCCAGTCAAGGAGCTGTCAGGGCCATGCTTCTACTTAAAGAAGAAAATCCATTCCATGCCTCTCCCCTGGCTTCTGGTGAGTGGTAGCCAATCCATGGTGTTTTCTTGGGTTGTTGTGGTATAACTCAATTTCTGACTCTGTCACACATTTATCTCTCTGTCTCTCTGTGTCCAAATTTTCTCTCCTTAAAAGGGCAGCAGCTATATTGATTAAGGCCCACCCTAACACAGCTTGGTCTCATCTTAACTAGTAACATCTTCAAAGATCCTATTTACAAAGTTCACATTCACAGGACTGGCATTAGGACTTGAACATGACTTTTATGACACAATTCAATCCATAACAGACACCAAGGATTTAGGTCCACTTCTGTCTAACAGAAGCTTCTGCTCTTCCAGGACATGATGGAGATTTTCTAATGCAGATCCACTGTGCTGAGTTAGGGGTGCCAGGATCTGAGACTATAAAAGGTGTTTCATATATATCCAGCTGGGCATTGCATATTCATTTGTCCTTTGGAGTGTTATTGAGAAGGCCAATGAGATGATTCTATCAATGCTCACCCATATTCCATTCCAAATGTGCCAGGTATTTTTCAAGCACTTAACATGTATTAACTCATTTTGTCCACAATGAGTTAAAATTATCCTCATTTTATGATTAATGAAGCTGGGCCACTGTGAGATTAAATAACATACTCAAGACCATGCAGCTAGAAAGTGACAGAGACAGGTTCTAAGCCCAGAAATCTTGCTCCTAATCACTCTTCTATTCTGACTCTCTGATGACGCTCAGAACTTCATTTGGTCAAAGCAACATAGAATTGAACTGACTTCCTGTGTTTGTTCTACAAGCCTCCTTAAAGCCGTTCAGGACAGTGTATGCATGAACAGATCTCTTTTCAAACATGATCTAGGCACTATCTTTTTTTTCTTTTCCTTTCTTTCTGATTCACGTTTTATTTATACTGTTCTAGCCCTGCTGTTTGGGTTCCATATAAGAGCATTCTGACATTACTCACTCTTCTCTTCTATTGCTACCCATAAGAGCTAGAGAAAATAGAAAAGATGGGTGAGAGCATGCTGAATATGTGAACCACCTGAAATTCCCCCTTATGATTGTATGCCTCTCAGCAAAAGCAGATACCTATAAGAGACAAGGTTCATTTATGCCATCTCCTTTCTCTATGCTGTGTACTCATTCCCCTCACTGTTCCCTGGCTCCTGTGTTCTTAACTGGTGCCTATCTGGCCAGGTATTCCTCTTTTTATCTCTCAATGCCTTGTTCTTTTCTGGAGTCTGTCTTTTCTTCTCCCAAAGTTCTGTAGAAATAGGCAAAACCTCTAAGCATTCGTTGGAGGAATGAATAGGGGAATGAGTAGGGTTCAGTGTAGAGGGAGGGAGGAAAAATCTACAGGTCTCATATTACATCTTTATATTCTAATAAATATAATCAGTCTGTCCAGGCTTCCAGCAATATTTTATATTCTTCTAGTATCACCCATATCTCTAAATGGGCAAACGATGCTTAAAAGGGTAAAGAAACAAAAAACTCTCTGACTATGAGAAATTGTTAGTTCATCTGTCCATTCATTCATTCATTCATTCATCTCATGTTTATTATGTGCTAGGCATTGTACATATACATCTAAAGAGAAAAAGAGCATGATATCTACCCTAAAAGTTCACAAAACCAGTGAATTGGTACTACAGGGCAGTGTTAAAATAGCCTGGACAGAGTAAAATTCTGGAAACACAAGGGAGGGCATTTAAATCAGATTGGGGGATGTCTAAGAAAGCTTCTCAGTAGAGACTGATTTGAACTGAGTTTTAAAAACAAATAGGAGTTAGGAAGACAAGCAGGGGAAGGACATTCCAAACTGAGAGATTAGAATGAGGGGGGGCGGGGTAAGTGGTTCCTCACAAAAATAAGCATTAAATGAATTAATGACATGATGAGGTAGAAGGGAGAGGCAGGACCAGGTCCTGGAGGCCCTTGAGCAGAGAGTAGGCTTTGTCTTGAATGATGTGGAAAGACATCCAGGGAATTAACTATGGAATTGGCTCCTGCCTTGGAAAAATACTTAAACTGTTAATGCCTCCAAAGACCCACAGGAACCCACCTGTAGTTGTATTTATTACTCGTAGCAGCTAGGAAGAGCATTCACCATTGGAACAATGGAGTGCTTCAGCTAGAGTGTGTGAGATAGAACCTATTGTAGGATTTGGGTTGTGGTTGGGTGATTTAGGGAACAGTCTGTATTAGTCAGATTTCACCAGAGAAACAGAACCAACAGGCTTAAAGGACAACCTTCTTCAGACTTAATTTACTGCTGAGGCACACACCAGACGGCATCTATTTTAAAGACAAGAAAGGCTAACAGAAAGCCTCCTTGCCTGGTGAGCTGTTTTATCGCACAGTTGTAATAGCATTTCCTTCATTCTCCCTGTGGGGCCTCATCCAACAAGCATTGCTCTGAAGAGAGACCCTGTGCTCCCCTTTTCAAGCCCTCTCCCTTGCTTTCCCTGGGGTGCTCCACCTACTTAGATATTTGAAGTGAGTCTGATGAAGCTCTCTTTCATGGAAAATAAACAAATGAAATAAGCCCAAATACTCTTTTGGAAAAGGTCTCTTCAGAATAGACCGCCTTCAGCATTTGAGATTTCTCTTTTTAAAAGACAGCAGAAATAGCAAAGGGCCACAGAAGGGCAGGGGCCACAACAAAACTATGTAGCAGCCTTCTCTGTGAAAAAGATGGGGAAAGGGTAAGGGACTTTTTCAGTTCAGCAAGAAAAAAATATAAAATATGAAATAGATGGTGCTCCCCGAAATGATGAATGACAAAAGAGAGCCCCCCGCCGCCCGGCGCCCGCGGGGGGGGGAGAAAAGTGCTCTCTAAAATTGAAGGCAGAGACATTCAGGATAGTTGAAAGGAAATATTTTTCTCCTCTAACTTATAATTAGCCTGTGATACTGGCTCTGTATACTTTTATCAGGCAAATTGCTCAGCACAGCAAGTTTGGTAGATATCATTCATACATGTGAATGCTGGAAAATCCATCATAAACACAAGCCAGTTGCTATTTTTCAAGGCATCACTGATTGCCAACTTAGAGCAGGAAGAAATTTTTCCTCCATCTTCATCTGTAACATTACTTAATCAGCTGCAAATGGGGATTTGGCACCTTTAATCACATAGTCTATTATCCTGTTAAATTTATCAGAAGTACAATCACATACAGTGTCTTTGACAATGAGATCCAAAGCCTGACATTCTGTTGGGAGGATCAAAGTCAAGAGCATAGTTGGTCAGTGAGGCTTTCCAACCTCCCCCGTGTTCGAGGTCAGCTTAGAACTCCCTGACGAGAGATGGATGTGTTAATAGGCTCTGAGGCCTGTGGTTTCCCTTTTGGAAATGCCAGTAGGCCATGTGTGCTCCTTGGGTATCAGGGTGATTGGCCTTGGGTTGGCTGTGACTGACAGCAGGAGCCAGAGGCTTTGCTGCATTTGGCCTAACACGGTTGGCACAGGCCAACTTAGACCTTGAAAATCTTGGAGCTAATGCAGAGGTGAATACACACATTGAAAGCAGAGGTTGCAAACTCTGAAGTCCCCAGAGGCCAGACAGGTAATGTGCCTCAGTGAAGAGGATGAGGTGGCAAACTGGAGAGCACAGAAACCAATTAAAGGTTACAGTAGCACTCAACACCACAGATTACAACGCTGCAGCAAGGTGGGTGAAGAGGTGCCAGCTTTTCAAGAGAAGTCAACAGTCTGAGGTGTATGTTAAATCCCCTGAATTAAAAAATTTGGCATCTAATTAAAGCACTAAGCTAGCCAAACCAAGTAATTTGCCTTGTAGGCTGCCATTTTGCAATGTTGAGCTAAGGACACTGAAGTCTAGTTTCTTTACTTCCTAATATCTATAGAGAAGTTCTGTGGACTCAAGTTTTGGGATATCATAAATCTATTCCAAGGATAGAGAACAAATGAAAGAAAGAAATGAAAATCACTCTCAAATGCCACAGTGCCTCCATGGGGACAGGGTGACTGAATTAAGGGATATATCTCTTTCTACAGTAACGGTGGTGGTGGGAGGGACTGAGGCACTAAGCAAGTACTGGAACCTAGAGGTTTAGTACAATACTAGGTAATAGAGGGTACAAAAAGCGAGCAGGGCACAAGCTTCCTGCCTTTGAAAAAATCTGTGAATTCATTGACAGTATTATGTTCCCATGCATGGAGTACTTAGAAACAAATGCCAATATAACACATAAGCAAGTGTGGAATGGGCCCTCAAAAAGTATGATGATTCAGTTTCCTTCTTTAACAGCATCTTCTCCTAATAATGGTCAAAGGTAGGGAGAAAAGAACATGGTAGCCAGATGACTTGCTATATTATTGCCATTTCTGTTGGATGAAATTGAGTATCAACAGGTAAAAATCAGAAAGAAGTTGTGCCCTATAGTCCAGGTTGTTGTAAATAATACGAGAATGTTCTTCTATGAACTAGAACAAATGTATGGCACTATTACAAGGTAGTAAGAATAAAGTGAGGCATGGGAAAAATACAATTAATGTAGCTTAGGGATGATAGTTAAAAGTAATATGGTAATATTGCATCGAAGTCAAAGAATGTACTATATTAACACTAAGTGTCAATAATAGAGGAGCATGGAATTTTTTCTTTTGGACTAAGGAATATGTTCAAAGGTTTACTGGGGCGATGACCACACAACTCTGTGATGAAAGTAAGAGCCATTGAGTGTACACTTTGGATAGACCATATAAGGCATGTGACTGTATAACACAGTGAAGCATGTGGTGGAAGATGGGCTGTGGTTCACAGGAGAAATATGAGAGTTATCTCATGAACTATAACAAATGGACAACATAATACTATGCACTAGTATTAATAATAGGGGGTATAGAAAATATATACCATAATTAGTGGTAATAGTCTGATAATGTTCTTTAATAATCTGTAACAAATATTCCACAACAATGTAAGGTGTTGGTGGAAGGGTGATGTATGGGAATTCTGCACATTATGCATGATTGTTTTGTCAGCTCACAACTTCTCTAATAAAAAAAAAATTTTTTTAAGTTGTGCCCTTCTAGGCCCTGGGAGTTTGGGAGCTGTGGATTTTTTGGGGAAAAAAATGTTTCTTCCAAGCCACTGGTTCTGAGGATAATGGTGGATGTTAACAATTCTGTAAATTGAAACCATGTCTGAGGCTAGAGACAGTCATTGTCTCCTTTCCAAGGAAGCCTCATCAGAGAAGTGCAGTGGAGACCACCGTACCCGCACACGCTTGGAAAGCAGCACTTGCTTTATTTGTGCTCTGTTTTGCTTGTGTGTATGTGCTTTGTTTGTTTTATTTTTGTTTCGCTTTGTTTTAAAGCCCCTATTGATTCCTCCGTTAGTTTTCTATTGCTGCTGTAACACATTAACACAAATTTCTGGGTTTAAACAACGCAAATGTATTATCTTACCGTTCTGTAGGTTAGAAGTCCAATACAGTCTCCCTGGGCTAATATCAAGGTGTTTGCAGAGCTGACTGAACTCCTTTTTGGAGACTCTAGGAGAGAATCCATTGCTTGACTTTTCCAGCTTCTAGAGAGCAACTGCTTTCCTTGACTTTTGGTCCTTCTCATGCTGCCGTCTCTCTGATTCTCTCTCTTCAGTCTCTCTCCTCCACTTTTAAAGACCCTGGTAATTACATTAGGCCAACTTGGAAAAATCTAGGCTACTCTCCCTATTTTGAGGTTAGTTAATTAGTGACCTTAATTCTACCTGCAACCGTAGTTCCTCTTTGCCATGGAAGGCAATATTCTCAGGTTCCAGACATTAGGTCATGGGCATCTGCAAGAGACCATTATTCCACGTACCCCAATTCCTGATAGTTCTGTTTGGAGAGATTACATAATTCTTTTCGACATCAGGAAATGCTGGTAAGTTGATTAAAAAAAAAAAAAAAAAATAGGTTCAAAAACAATGTATGACCTCTTCTTCCACAGCAATAAAACTATCTTTCTCTGGCCAGGGGAGGCAGTGTAATATTCAATGGCAAAGACTCGAGCTTGGTGTTCACACAAACTTAAGTTCCTACTCTGGCACTTACTAGCTTGCAACCTCTGGCAAGGTTTGAAACTTCTTTGAGCCATCGATTCCTCATTTCTAAAATGAAGAAAATACTTTCATCATATGATTGTAATGTTTAAATTGAATAATAACAATATACCAGATACATAATAGAAATACAATAAAATCCTGAAATCCTGAGTTCCATTTTTGTACTGCTAGATAAACCCAGTTGAAGAAACCAACCTCTGTGCTTTGTTGTTGCCACTTTATAACAAATAATATTTTCCTGTGTTTTTTGTCTGATTTGAGTGTTAGCATATGGAAAATATTTGAGTTTCAAAGATGAAAAAAAAAAAAAGATTTGTAAGTGCAAAATGGTGTTATTGTCCTTATCGATAAATAGGCAATACTACCATTTGGTAGGTTGGGGGAAGGTAGGAATAAAAAGACAGTACAAAGAACGACTCAGAGTGACTCAGAATTAAGAAAATGAATCCTTGCTGTCAATATAAGTCTACCAATTGCTAGTGCAAGTGGTAGATAGATTTTCTTTTCCACTAGATTTACTTTCTGATATACAAGTTTATCACTCAAGCAAGGACTATTCATCAAGCCATTTCCCATCAATAACCCCAGCTGAAGTCCGACAGGCTGAGTGTTTATTATTCACTCTTAAAAGGCTGGTGCTCATTTGCTTCTGTCATGGGGAGAGAGCAGACTCAGACAGGGAAAGGAATAAGGGCACTCAACAAAATGGCCATAGATTGCTGTCAAGCCTGAAAAAATACAGTGGTGTAAAACAACCAGGAAAAACTCTGGTTACAGCTGGAAATCAAATATTGATCAAGTAATCCCCTAATTTACCACCTTCCCACTTAATGATATAATTCCATTTATTCATTCAACAAACATTAGTTGAGCCTCTCCTGTGCACCAAGCTCTGTGCAAAGCCATAGAAAATAATGTGTCAATGACCATCCTTCACCCCCAAGCACACATCCAATTTGGAGCCATGAGAGTTTAAATAACCTTTTATTTCTGAAAATTGGGTGCTCTTGTAAAACATCAGTACTTATGATTAAATCCTGTAGTGGAAAATCCTGCAATGATCTCTTTTCTGAAGGCATCACCATGCCATGAAGACTACTGCATATGTCTTCTCTTAATACTATATAAAATTAAAGACATACATTGTTGGTGGTTTCCAGCAATGCACCTACAAATAGCAACAATTCTGCTATGGTCACACATACTTAGATACACTGACAACTGAATAAATATTGAAGAATTTAAATTCAATTAATTAGCAAGCCAAATCCTGTTTCCAATTATATTGACATAATTCTTTCCTTTGTTGATTGAATGAGGTGCCTCTTAAACTGAAAAGAAGACCTTAAACTATTGTTTCCTCATTCATTATCTCTTGTAGGGGAATTTAGAAACAAGCAAGCATAAGCAAGTGTCAGTTCTACAACAGCCTGGTGCTCAGAGGTGATAGGCCTCATAGAGAAGAAGACTATGGTAGCTGCTAAGGAGGTGTGTGGCATTTGCAGTACAAGTTCATTGATTTATTGAAAGACTTACAAATTCCACCAAACAACAAAAGCACCTGAAGATTCAAATAGCAATATGTAATTGAAAAGAGTCTTCAACAACCTATTATTTTGGATTTGCATTGCCTGTAAACTCTCTTCAGGTAAACACAGTGGAATTAGAGCACATGTACTTTTGATTTATGTAATCTCAAAAGCAGTGGAGGAGGTGTAAGAAGAGGGTGGAAGAGGGAATATTCATGAAAGAACCGCCAAGAATAATTGAAATAGTGTTGCATTTCAAGTCACCATTTCCTTCAATGAGCTTATGCTTGGGAGTCAGAATGAATGGGAGGCTTAAATCTGCCAAACCCTCAATTTCTACATTCCTTTGGGTCTCTCAAGTAGTAAATATCTCTCTTCCTTTGATTGAGTATAATCCTAGTACTTAAAGTTCTTTTTTTTTTTTTTCATGCAACTTGACCCCTAATCATAAGCAAATAGCTTCATCTGTTACCCAACCAAAGATACAGAGAAATGTCTGCTAGAGGCAAAGCACCTATATTATTCTTACTGAATAATGAGAATGGAATGCATTCAATGGACTATATAGGAGATTTTCAAACATAGTTTTGTCTTTGAGTGATCTTTACTGCTAACTTTAATCCCATCCTAGGATTGATCAATGCTCAGAATAACTGGTATGTATAAGCCAGGGGAGTAATGAGGAATTCTCTCTGGAGTAAATGTTTTCTCCCTTTAATTTTCTCTAAATCATGGGTGATAAAGCTGTAAGTTTGTACATTCATTCCATTTCTATAGCTCTCTAACCTATGGTAGGTGCGCCTTAGAAAACAAAGGAGAAATCAGTTAACTTAAAACTAAGACTGTCTCTGGAAGATTCTGAAAAGAAGCATAATAGAAAGAGGGCTATATTTAGAGCCCACTAAAGTTGTCTATTTGCCAATTGTGTGAAACTTTGTCAGTGTTTAATTTCTTTCATCTTGTTTTTGTGTCTGTGGAATTGGGGTTAGAAGCACCTACCTCATAAAGTTGGTATAGACATAATGAGATAATGTGCATAAAGGAAATCAAAAGGATTGTGGGAAGATGACAGAAGAGGTAGCTCTAAGATTCAGTCTTTCCATGAGAACAACTATTAAACAGTCAGGAACTGCTTGAAACAATTA
Source organism: Tolypeutes matacus (assembly GCA_026826555.1). Lineage (NCBI taxonomy): Eukaryota > Metazoa > Chordata > Mammalia > Cingulata > Chlamyphoridae > Tolypeutes > Tolypeutes matacus. The sequence continues at coordinate 5,626,595 of JAKSZT010053820.1, forward strand.
TTTTGAAAGTCCTGAAGCCAGTAGAACAATGTACAGCATCCAAGGAATTGCGGGAGGAAGAGCCTGGTAAATTACACTAAAGTCTAGTGAATTGCTCTCTCCACTAGTAGTTACCAGCATCTATCCTCCACTCTTACAGCAGGCAGCCATGAGTCAAGCCCCTGGCCAGCTCACTGGCGACAAAAAGGGATATAAAAATCCTTTTCCCCAAGACCAGGGGTGGGCTTAGCCAATCACTGATCACAGGTTTTGATTAGTGATTTTGGATCACTGGGCATCCAGATCAGAGGGAGGCCATTGTTCCAGCACACCCTGGACAAAGGTGGAACAGAGGAGAATTAAAGACAGTCTACTTCCACAGGGCTGCAGGGGACAAGTTTAAAGTCTACATTTTCTGAGAATGTCAAGAGGGCTCAGCTGTGGGGAGCCATAGAGAAGGATCCGGGCGACCTTCCTGGTCCCCTCTCCAGGGCACTTTGGAGCCAGTCTGTGTCCCCTTCCAGGGTCCCTGGCCCTGTTTTGGCTGGGAAAGATAGACTTGGGAAATTCCTCTCTTGCATGTGCCCCCTTCCAGAATTTGCCAGGTAAAAGCAGCTTGAGGCAATGAAATTAACTATAGAGGTTGTCAGCCTAGGGCAAAGGTTTGCCTACTTTAAACAGGTTTCTCTCCTGGGAAATAGAGGGGCATGCAAACTCCTGTAAATAGGTGGACTCCAAAACAACTAACAAGCAAAAGTCAAGGATAAGATACAGGCTCAGAAAAAATAGGGGGTGGGGGGCACACTTCATTCACCTTGGGCAGACCTTTCTGATAGAACTGAAGCTCAAGAAAAAAATCTGTCTTATCACCAACTGGTTGCAAAATCAAGAAACAGATAATCAGGAAATAAATCTTAGATAAAATATTAAAATGTACAGTGTGCAACAAAAGAGTACAAGACAAAGAAACAGGAAATGATAGCCCAAGCAAAGAAAGAAGATAAAAATCCAGAAACCACCAATGAAGAAAATCAGAATATAGACATACCAAACAAAAGAGTTTTTAAAAATGATCTTAAAAATGCTCAAGGAGATGAAAGAAAATACATAGAAAGAACTAAAGGTTATAGGGAAAGAATGAATAAGCAATATGAGAAGCTTAGTAAACAGTTGGAAATTTTGCAAAGGAACCAAACAGAACTACTGGAGTTGAAGACCATGATAACTGAAATGAAAAATTTCTATGAGGGTTTCAATAGCAGGTTGGGGCTGACAGAAGAAAAATCAGCAAACTCAAAGACAAGTCAATTGAAATGATTCAGGCTGAAGAGCAGAAAGAAAAAAAGAATTACAAAAAAGTGAAAATAGCTTAAGACACCCCTGGGATGCTATCAAGTGTACAATGTATGAATTTTGGGAATTCCAGGAGAAAAAAGAAAGAAAGGGGCAGAAGGAATATTCAAAGAAATAATGATGGAGAACTTCCCAAACTTAGCAAAAGATGTGAATATGCACATCCAAGAAGTCCAGAAAACATCAAACAGGATAAACATGAAGAGAGACACACCCTTTCATATATCGATCAAGTTATAGAATGCAAAGGGCAAGGGGACGATTCTGAAAGCTGCAAGCAAAAAGCAAATTGTTATATACAAAGGAATCCCAATTAGATTGAGTGCCAATTTCTTATCAGAAACCATGGCAGCAAGAATGTTGGTTGAAATACTTAAAGTGCTGAAAGAAAACAACTGACAGCCAATAATTTTATATCTGATGAGACTTTCTTTCAAAATTGAGGAAAAGATTAAGACATTCTCAGATAAAACAAAGCTGACGGAATTCATCACCGCTAGACCTGCTCAACAAGCAATGCTAAAGGGAATTCTTTAGACTGAAAGGAAAGGACACTAGACAATGGTTCAGAGCAGCATAAAGAAATAAAGACCTCCAGAATAGGTAACAATTTGGACAATTATAAATGTCAATATTATTGTATTGTATTGTATTGTTTGCTATGTAACTACACTTCTTGCTTCCTACCGGTGATAAAATGCCAATCCATAAAAGTTAATATAAATCTATGGTTTTGGAGGTACATTGTACAAATATATAACTGTTAACAAGTACAAAAATTAGGTGGGGGTTGAAGGGGTATAGGAAAAGTGTATGGGGAAGCTATTGATCTCAAATTGATATCAAACCAAATATGACTGCGATATATATAGGATGTTAAATTATAACCCCATGGTTACCACAGGGAAAATAGATGAAAAATATATCCAGATAGAAAACAGAAAGCACTTAATATGGTACAACACACAAAAAAAATCAAGTAAACATAACAGTAGGCATTAATGGAAGAATTGAGGGACAAAAAAGGTATACAATTACAAGACCTAAATAGCAAAACGGCAGAAGAAAGTCCTACACTTTCAGTAGTGACTTTAAATGTAAATGGATTAAACTCTCCTGTTAGAAGATAGATATTGGCAGAATAGATAAAAAAGGCTGAGCTAACTATATGCTGCCTGCAAGAGACAAAATCAAAAATGAAAAGGGAGACATTACTACTGACCTCACTGAAATAAAAATGACTATAAGAGGATACTATGAACAACTTTATGCTAAAAATAAGTAGATAACTTAGATGTAATGGGCAAATTCTTAGAACAATGCAAACTACCTACAGTGAATCAAAAAGAAATAAAAGATCTCAACACACAAATTAACAGTAAGGAGGTTAAATCAGTAATCAAAAACCTCCCAACAAAGAAAAACCCTGGACCAGAGGGCCTCACAAGGGAATTTTACCAAACATTCCAAGAAGGCTTAACTCCAATTCTGTTCAGTCTTCCCAAAACAACCCAGGTGTCCATCAACAGATGAATGGATAAACAAACTGTGGTCTATTCACACGATGGAATATTATGCAGCTGTAAGAAGAAATGAAGTCATAAAGCATATGGCAACATGGATGAACCTGGAGGACATTACGTTGAGTGAAGCAAGCCAGGCACAAAAGGACAAATACTGTATGAATGCATTACTATGAACCAAATATATTGTGTAATATATTGTTTGATTCAAAAAAAAAATTACATGTATCCATTACATTTAATTGAGAAATGTATATATTTATTCATCTGTGTTTACTTTTTAGTTTTTAATTGTTTATGTTTTCAATTATTAAATGTACAAAATAAAGTTAAAAAAAAAAAACCTTGCAAAAAAAAAAATGAAGAAAAGCAAACATTCTCTAATTCATTCTTCAAGGCCAACATTACCCTCAGATCAAAGCCAGATAAAGATACCACAAGAAAAGAAAATACTGACCAATATCCCTTATGAATATAGATGCAAAAGTCCTCAACAAAATACTAGGAAATCAAATCTAACAGCACATTAAAATAATTATATACCATGATCAAGTGGGATTTATCCCTGTTTTACAAGGGTGATTCAACATAAGAAAATCAACTTACATAATACACCACATTAACAGAATGAAAGACAAAAACATATGATCATCTCAATTGATGCAGAAGACATATGACAAAATCCAGCACCCCTTCTTGATAAAAATTCTTAAAACACTAGGAATAGAAGGAATCTCAAATGCTAAAGGGCATATCTGAAAACCTACAGCTAACATCCTATTTAATGGTGAAAGACTGAAAGCTTTCTCTCATCTCTATGATCAGGAATAAGACATTGATGCCCACTGTCACCACTGTTATTCAATTTTGTACTATAAGTTCTTGGCAGAGCAATTAGACAAGAAATAGAAATAAAAGGCCTTCAAATTGGAAAGGAAGAACTAAAACTTTCCCTATTTATAGTTGACATGACTCTATATACTCAAAATCCTGAAAAATTCACAACAAAGCTCTTAGAGCTAATAAATGAATCCAGCAAATTGGCAGGGTACAAGATCAATACTGAAAAATCAGTAGTGTTTCTATATACAAACAATGCTAAATTAGAAGAAAAAAAACTCCATTTACAATAGCGACTAAGAGAATTAAATATCTAGGAATAAATGTAACCAAGGATGTAAAAGACGTATTCACACAGATATACAACACATTGCTAAAAGAAATTAAGAAGACCCAAATAAATGGAAGTGTAGTTCATGTTCATGGATTGGAAGACTAAATATTTTTAAGATGTAAATCCTACTCAAAGCAATTTATAGATTCAATACAATCCTGATCAAAATTCAAACTTTCTTTGCAGAAATGGAAAAGCCAATCATCAAATTTATATGGAAGTGTAAAGGGCCCCAAATAGCTAAAGCCATCTTGAAAAAGAAGAATGAAGTTGGAGGACTCACACTTCCTGATCTTAAAGCCATAGTAAACAAAACATTAGGGTACTAGCACAAGGACAGACGTATAGACCAATGGAATTGAATTGAGAGCTCAAATATCAACCCTCATATTTATGACCAACTGATTTTTGAGAAGGTGAGAAAGACCACTCAACTGGGAGAGAATAGTGTCATCAACAAATGATGCTGGGAAAACTTGATCTCCATTTGCAAAAAACAAAAAAAAAGAGGACCATACCTCACACCATTTATAACACTCATCTAAAAAAGAATCAAACACCCGCATAAAGAACCAAAACAATCAAACTCTTGGTTTTTGATTGTTTATCACAAGTAATAAAAGAAAAAGTAGGCAATTGGGACCTTATCAAAACAAAAAACTTCTGTTCATAAAAGGGCTGTATCATGAAAGTAAAAGGACAACCTACACAATGGGAGAAAATATTTGGAAACCACATATACGATAAAGATGTAATATGCAGAATATATAAAGAAATCCTTTAACTTAAAAACAAAAAGACAAACTACCTAATTAAAAATGGGCAAAAGAATTAACATCTTTCCAGAGAAGATATACAAATGATCAGAAAACACATGAAAAGATGCTCAACATCGTTAGCCATCAGGGAAATGCAAATCAAAACCACAATGAGATACCATTTCACAACCATTAGAATGGCTGCTATTAAAAAAAGTAGAAAATTACAAGTGTAAGACATGATATGGAGAAATAGGAACATTCATTCATTGATGGTTGCAATGAAAAATGGCAACCCTAAGATGAGTAACCCTGGGTCACCAACATTCTCTGTAATGTGATCACCAAAGAGTTTGAGACAGAAGCAGCACAACCCTTCCAGAGCCCCACTCACTATTGGGCTTAATATTAGTCATGGGGTACCCTAGGTTAGTATCTACCGTTGACTTTTTAAAATGCAGGACAATTATTAATGGAGAAAAAGTGGTGTGGCCACATTATGATCTATTCTGAAGCCCAGCAGACCCCCAGATACCAGTTTGGCCTCTTAGGTCTTCTGAGGCACCATGTGGTTCAGTGTCTGAGACAGATCTCCTTGCAACAGGGCCCAGACCTGGGACTGGGTGGTTTGGGATAGTTCATGAGCACCACCAGCTCACTCCATGATCCTGACTTCTTACAGGCTATTTCTCAAGTGGCTTGTTTTAAACTTAGGCTGAAAGTTACCTTTGTTCCTAAGACCTTCACTAAAGAGAGTTGCTATTCCAGGAATTACATTTCATTCCCCTTTTGGTTCAGGTCTCTCTCTCTTCTGTGCTGCCATAGCAGTTACCATATGTTGTGAGTACCCCTTCACTCATCTGTATCTTCTATTAAATTGTAAACTCAACATGTGCAGGGACCATGTGTAATTTTTCAGAGTTGTGCCTTCGATGCATTGCAGAAGAGGTACTTGGAAAATATTTTTCAATCAAATTGAAGTGAGTTGGATAGTCACCTTCCAGGGTAGTCCAGAGGTATCCTGGACTGGGAGTGTAGCTAAAAGCCAGGGGAGTCAGAAGTCAGAATCAGAAAGGCCAGTCAAAGAAGGAAGATGCTGGCAAATCCCAAAAAGTACAAGAGTGTATGAAATTGACTCACTGGAAAAGGGTCTCCAACTAAAGCACCTGCTGGCTTGGTCAAGTTGCTTAATCTCTTTGTACAATAGTTTCCTCAACTCTAAATTAAAGAATAATCATTATACCTCTCTTATAGGGTTGTTCTATGGATTAAATAAATCATTGTTTCTAAAGTGCATAAAATAGTACCTAGAGTAGAGCAAGAACATGTATATGTTTGTTTGTTTGCTTTAACAGAGAAGGCCTAACCACCAGGCCCCAATGTGGAGCTTGATTTAGAGCCAAAGACCTCTTGAAGCAAGCCTCTTACCTGGGCATTAGAGTGAGTTAGACCTGGGTTAAAGTCCCAGCGCAGGCATTTACTAGCTAGTGACTTTGAAAAAGTTGCTTGCAATCTGAATCTTACTTTCCACAACTGTAAAATGGGCTCAATAATAGCTACCATCCAGGATTGTTAAGATTCAATTGAACCTTTTAAAACAGCACATGGCACCTCTTAGGCACTTAATAAATATTAATTCATCTGCCACCACTCTCAACACACACATGATATACACATAAATAATATTCATATTCATATACATAGACTTACACCCTTCCTGCCCTGCTATCCTTCTGCTCAGAATTGGGACCATCTTTGAGGGAGGGAGAAGGGCATTGAGAGTCAGGGTTTACAGAAATAATTTTTTTGCCCAAAAATCATAGAAATAGTGAGAAAAGCAAATCCAAATAGTCTGGTTGGAGAGGATTTGGTCTCCCACTGGGACCAGGTAAAATAGTAGGATTTCATGTTAGTGGAATTTGGTGGAAAATGTAGCGTTGATGAAACATTGACTGCTATTACTCTATCACCATTTCTCTGAATGCTTTTTCCCTTTCCCTCACTGTTTCTTTAAATGATCTGGATGTTTTTTTTTCCTCAACACACGAGGATAAGTTTTCATCTCTGAGTATGAGAGGGACCTGGGCTGCAGCTTGTGTTGGTGAGCTGTCATCTTCATTCAGACTGGCAGAGGTTAGCTCAGGCCCTAGGGACTATGGGAGGGACAGGCTTTGAATGAAGTTGCTCTCAGTGAAACCCAAGCCTTGGGGGGAAGGGGGCATCATGAGTTGTTTGCTAATACACCCCTGGGGAAGCGTCTAATGTTTCTGGTTATGGCTGAGTGCATCCTCATTAAAAAAATGCACCAGAGCATTGTTGGGATTGGATTTCAGAAGGAGCTACAGTACCAAGAGAGGATGACTCCGCCTTTCCTGCAATACCCAGGTGTCACGCCTGTTTTCCACTGCACTCCCTCCTCAGCCCAGATGTTCCCAGGCTTTTGGACAAAGAGAGCCAGAGCCTTGCAGATCCCTGTGCAGTGTTACATTTTCTTCCAGTGAGTGCATTAGAAATGGCAAGACCAAACAGATTTTTTGTTTGTTTCTGCCTTTCAGCTAAAAAATGTTTCTCTGCATTTATTTCCAAATACCTGTTGTTTTTGTTGTTTGAATTTTCCCACAGTGAATTCAAATATCAAAACACACTAACTACAGAGCAAATGAAAGGGAAAGGAACTAAACTCTAATGGGTACCTGCTATATACTGGGCACTGTATTTATACATAGCACTGCATTTGCTATTTAATGTGCTCCTCACTGTAACCCCATAAGGTAATACCTACCAAAACTAGGCTCTTTTCAACCAATGTTCCTTTAAAACCAATTTCTGAGACACCGGGATTTCAAAGAGAGAGTTTATTTGGTTGTGCAAGCAAAGGAGCATAGTGGCCTAATGGCCTGCAGAAATTCTAATATTTTATAACATTGGGGTGCTAATGTATAATTGGGGTGGAGCTGGACACAGGTTCCTCCATTAATAAACTATAACGGGTTGAACAGAATGGGGGTGGGCACCAAACTAGGGTGAGTTACAAAGTTACAGTCATTATCAGAGATAAAGTTTCTGGGGTAGCAAAATACAGAGTAGAGGTCAGTCACAAAATTTTCCGTATGGAAATTAAACAGGAGGGTGGGGTGGCTACCATCACAATAGTAAGCATTTACAAAGGTGAGCCTGATCCATAAACAAGGGTAAAGTCAATCTAGAATTATCACCTTAAAAGTACATATACACCAGGGCGAGCCTAAGTCTAGAGTAGCCATAAACAGGTGAGACCTGTTTGTCATGACCATCACAATAGCCGGTCTAGTTTAAATCCAGCCAGTTTCAGCTATTTCAGATATTAACCTTTTGCTATTTTATAATATAAAGGCATCTATATAATGATTTTGTAATCATAATTATTTGTGAATTCTTAATCCTCGGTTACAAAGGTGTCCAGGCATGATTCCTTCAGGTTACTGTGGGAAGCAGCCCGGTATCTAGGAAAGAGTATAGGTGCCCCCCTGAGCTTCATTTTTCTCTGTAAAATGAAGCTAAACATAGTGGCCAAGCGGGTTGTTCAGAAGATTGAATGAGGTTGTAATATAAAAGGTTAAAATGCTTACTTGACTATGAGTTAATCAGTATTGGGAACTCTTCTTATGAACAAGAACAAAAACAAAAAAAGAGGCTCAGGAAGGTTGAAAATCTGTGCAATGTTTCAGAGCTGGGAGGGTGTTTTAGCCTGGATTGAGAGGGAGGTCCATCTGACTTCCAAGACACCAAAAGAGCTGGTTGCTAAAGTCATTACTTAGCTCTCTTCACCCCATCCACCCCTATCCCGTGCCACTCCCACCTCGGCAGTGTTAAAAGTACATGCACACACCTGTTAGATGATTGGGATAAACCTATTCTAATAGTGCCAGACATTGAGAGTTATCCCGTAAAGCTAGCACAGGTATTTGTTATCTGAGTAGAAGCAGGACGGGTGCCAAGAAGCCTGGATTTTAGGCTTGAGTTTAGAATAGAGCTGGTAAATAAACGCCCAGGTTAGTAATTCAACCGGGTGTCTTCTTAGTGAGTCCCTACCTTGTTCATTAATTAAGCATCTGGACAGAATCATTAAGTCTCACTTTGTCCTTTTTATCATTGTTTCTCATTTATCAACACTTAGCACAATGTATGGAAAATCCTTGTTAATGAAAGGGTAGGGGGTACAAAAAGATATGTTAAAGTCCCAGTCCCCCATACCTCAGGTTTAACCTGTGTTGAAGGGATCATCTGTATCATAGCTGAGGGCAAGGCTTTCAGGAAATGAAACCCAGAAAGGAAAGTTTTGATGCAAATAACCTGAATTTGATGTAAATTACAGGTTTTGTTGGGAGGGGGGATGGTCAGGGAAAAGGTTTGATCCAAAATGTTGGAAAGCTGGGAAATAATTTAGAAAGAAACTCTAATAAACAGAGAGGGCTGTTCAGTGAACCAAAGACTCCTGAAGGTACTTGATGGATTTAGGTGGTGCACAAACTGGGGGAGGGAAGGGAAGGAAGAAGGGTGGGGAGAAGGTGCTATGATTGGCATAGAAAACTTGTTCCAGCAACCAGCGTTGTTGCTAAAGCACATCATCTACTCTATTAATTCTCTGCCACATATTCATGATGCATTTAGTTCCTTAATGGACTTGAAATAATCCAAATACACAGATCTTTCTTGTGGAACAGCTAAACATTTGCTCAAGTAATTCGAGGTGAAGCAAACAAATATATATATATATGACTTCTACTTTTACTTGTTTATTTTAGTCCTTACTATAGAGATGGGTTAAAAGTCATCTGGAGAATTAGCCAGCAATAGATGCTCATTAGTGTACCACAGGCATGTGAGAGACACTGGAACTGTCAAATGTTAGCCATTCTAATGAGAAAGTAGAAGAAGCCATAAGTACCAGTCTCTTCTGTGGAAGGCATACAGGGTCCCTTGGTGCCCATCTCCCAGCATTAGAGATCTCAGGAGAATTCTAAGGTTTAGGCTGAGCTTAAGGCATTGTACAGAAAAGGTTTACTACATTCCTGTTCAGACTTTTCTGGAAAAGTAGGACATATTCCTAGCTGCCCAGTTTTTGTAGTCAGACCATATATATATATATATAATATATATATATATATTTTGCAACCACTGATCTTTTTTATTAAAAAATCAGTTTTATTGATACATATTAATGAAGCATAAATCCATCCAAAGTGTACAATCAATGGTATTTGGTATAATCACATAGTTGTACATTTATCACTTCAGTCATTATTAAAGCATTTTCATTATTCCAATAATAATAATAGACAAATAAAAACAAAACCCATCACCTCTCAATCTCTCTGTGCTTCCCCTGCTGTACATAGCTGCTGTTCTATTTTCATCTCTCTAGTTTGTGTTTATATTTTGTAAAAACAGTCTTATATATGCAATATTACCCATATTCATATTTTACATGAGATTTCATTATGTTATACAGTCCCATGTTATATTTTTTTAGCTTTCCTTCTAGTAATATACATGTCTTAGACTTTCTCTTTCAACCATTGTCATACTCAGGTCATAGCTCTGCTAGTTACAAACACTATAATGTGCTTTCACCATTTCTATTCATTTCCAAAGATTTACATATGTATTTTTAATCTTGTCAGCTGCATCTTTCTTTCCCATAAACTCTGTTACTTTTCTTTGCAGGCTTTCAAGTTGTTCTTAATGCTACCCAGTGTCTTCTTAATACCCTTTACCTCTTTAGTCATATTTTTCTTCAATTCTTTGAAGTGATTCAGGAGATTTGTGTGATTATCAAAGATTAGTTGTCTTAAATCTTGCCAGGATATTGAGTTTGTTTCATTGGCTGGACCATCTCTTCCTGTTTCCTAGTATGGCTTGTAATTTTTTGTGATGTCTAGGTATCTGAATATGTTGATGAATTTACTCTGATGGTCAATTTCTTTCTCTTGTCTTGTGCTTTTTTTTTCGCAGTTCTTTGATTTTTTGTTCAACTTATTCTGAGTCTTTAAAATTGCCCAACTTAAGTTATCAAAATTAGGCCAGGGACTCACAAATGGGGCACAGGTTTTTTCCCAAGTTGGGGCTAAAGAGAGACCTAAAAGCAGTTTTTGTCCTTGTGATTTCCTAGTCTGCCAGCAGAAGGTGGTCATCAGCGAACCTTTCCAGGGAAGTGTATTTTTCAACCTCCGCTTTCCTGTGTTTCTGGTCTGGCCAGAGCTGAGATGCAAAGTGAGCTCTGCTGGCCAAATTCACTGAAGAGAAACCACTCTCTGCCCTCCAACAAACCTTTTCTCTTCTCTTGTAACAGCCAACAGGGGAAGATGACTGTTCCCCTCTTGGTCGGCTGCAGTGAGCCACGGGTTTTATTCAGGCTTAATGTCTTGATGGTGGGATATAGAGCCCTTCCTGGCCACCATGAGGGTTTAGTAATTCATGTTTGTGGCGTAGAGTTCGTCTCTGCCCCTTGCCCTTCTGGGAGTTGCACAGCATCATCCTGGTCTGCTGCCTCCCAAAGCAGGTCCCCAGACAGCTTGTGGCCCTTTCTCCATTGTTTTTGTGAGAGATTGGAGCCCTGCCCATCTACTCTGGCACCATCTTCCCAGAACTCCCAGACCCACTTTTAAGTAATTTTTACGAGACATATAATGATTTACCCAGGATTCTCTCCTTCCTCAAGGAGTGTTTGATGTAGTTTGGGTGTTCTGACTGATTCACATGGAGAACGAATGACTATCACATTATCTAATTATTTGTAAAAGTATGTGCTAAAAATATTGGGGTGCCAGTAGTGGAAAATTCAGGTTCTGTTGACAATTATGTCAGGTGAATTCCATTGTAGTGTTTTATACATCCAGTGGAGAAAACCCTCAGTAAGTTCTGATGTACCGAGGGATGTCTTCACAGGGAAGTAGGTCTGAGCTGTATTTTACATTCAAAAACAGTGAAGCAAACTGAATTACCTGGTTAAAGATGGCATTTGGGGAAGGAGAAGACCATATTATGGTTGGATTTATTGAACAAGCACAATGTCAGAAATTTAGCTGGTTCTTTTATATACTTTATACCTAATCCTGTTAAGTTATACTAATAGCAGGTACCTTTTATTGAGAGTTTACAAAGGTGGAAGGAAGTGTATCAGATGCTGGGAATACAGAGAAGGATGAAGAATGACTTTTGCCCTTGAGGTCTCAGAATCTAAATGTTGGATAAAGTCACAGAAACAAATTTAGTGTATTATAATAGAGATATATACACTTTACTAAGTGTTAGAGAGTAAACTGAGTCACCCCAAAAGATAAGTTAAAGTCCCAATTCCCCATACCTCAGAATGTGATCTTGTTTGGAAATAGGGTCATTACAGATAGAATAAGGGAAATTAAAATGAAGTAATACAGGAGTAAGATGGGTCCTTGGTCTAATATGGCTGGTGCCCTTGAAAGAAGAGGACGTTTGAACACAGGCAGCCAGAGGAGAGAACACCATGTGACAACCAAGGCAGAGAATGCCATGGACTGCCAGGAAACCACCACCAGAAGTTAGGAGAAAGGCTTGAAACAGATTCTTCCTCACAGCCCTAAAGAAAGTATGGTCCTGCTGAGAACTTGATTTCAGACTTCTAGCCTCCAGAACCGTGAGATTAACTTCTGTTGTTTTAAGCCAACCAGTTTGTGGTAATTTGATAAAGTAAATCTAGGAGACTAAGACATCTAGGAAGCTTGGAGAACAGAACCACATGTTCTGCCTGCTAGATGCAGAAAAGGCTTCTCACAGGTAGTAAGTTCTACACTGGGCGATGAAGGCTGTAGAGGAGTTTTCCAGAGTGAAGAGATGGAGGAGGCATTCTAGGCAGAGGGAACAGCATTAACAAGAGCATGATATAGTAATAAATTATGTTCCTCTATATTTCAGCTAAAAACCAAAAGTCCATTTCACTGATGCTGGGGACAATGCACATTGGAATTTTGTGTTACATATTTCTACTTTGCCAGCTTGCTTCAAGTACAGACCATAATTTCTCAGTTTATCATTAAGATGGTTTTCCAATGAAATTACTCCACTAATATAATGCTAACAATGTACAACCACTGTCTTCCTGTGCTGCTGTCAATGGCTTTTTTGTGTCCTTACTTTTCAGACAAATCTCTGTGGAAAAGGGAAAGAGAAATACAAATTGCTCCAGAACTGAACACAAGCCCTCTCTTCAGCAGGAGCACATGGGTGGACTGGGAACATTAATGCATTATTTCCCCACAGACCACAGTGGGAGTCGAAGAGAAAAACACTTGGCCTTTATGGAAAGTCATTGGGAAGTTGGCTATTTTGCAGCATCTATTGTTAAGTCACCATCGAGAGCATGGCCTGAACCTTCCATTTCTTTAGCTCATTTCATTTTCTGAGTGTCATTTTATATGTGAGGCAAGCATGGACAAGCATAATTATCATTATCTAAAAAGGGAAACTGAGTAAAGGAAATCTCACTGAATGGATGGTAGATGAAATGACTCAGATCAGCAAACATTTCTGAGCATCTATTATGTTTTGGTCTTCATGTTAGGAACATGGCACACGGATGTATATAAAACACCTATGTAACCTCTGCTCATCCTTGTCTCTGTCCTAGGGATCCTCTTACCGTTACTTGTCTTGACTACCTCACTTACCCCGACTCGTCTTTAAAGCCCAACCCAAGTGTCGCCTCCTCTCTGTGGCTTGTCCTCACTCTCTCTCACCTCCCCCAGCAAACACAGTGATTATGCTACCATATTGATTTTCAAAGAATTATATTCTACATTGTTCTACTTATTACCTTCTTCACTTGACCGTGATAGATAGAGGCCATCTTTATGTCCCTAGTATATGATATAATAAACAACAATTATGCCTTTTGTGAAGTGAAGTCATGTCCATTGCCCCAGAGAGGCTCACGATCTAAAGGAGATAAATCTGTGTAACTTTATTATAAGATGTTCAATAAAAAAAGATTCCTTTTTCCGTAAAAGAGAAAAATCGTGATCAAATAAAGTTTGGACACACTGAATACTATATCCTTTCTCTTGGCTGATCATCAAGCCCTTTAACATATTAAAGACTGAAAATTCCTGCAGCAAAGAAACTTGCCCCCCACCCACCTCTGTTTAACCCAGTGGTTCTCAAACCCATGAATTCACAGAAATCATGATACTTGAAAACTCTCATTATCTCCCATAATTAGCAAACTTGAACACATTTTGGAAAATTCTGCTTTTCAAGTCAGCATTCGTATTATAAATAGTTTGTAAAACTTTGTATGGAAACAGTAGCTGGATAGGTATTTGTTCTACAATTGTTTTGAGTTCAGCGGATCATTTTGTGAACTAGGCCAGGGTTCAGGCTGGAGGCTTCCAGACCAGTTGGTATTCCTGAAAGAAAGAGAGAGGAATAATGCTTAAAGGAAAAGCAGTGATTTCCCTAAGAATAGGGCTAAGGAGCAAGGGGGGTCAGGGGACAATCCAGGCTTTGTGGGGCCTGAAGCCTATGCAATTTGTGCTAATGTGTATATGTGTGTATGTGTCAAGAGGGACTTCTTGAAGAAATAGAATTGAAAATTAAATACAAAAATGATTATTAATTTAGAATGATAAAAGAAATTATTAAAAATTACAAATTTTTAAAAGCTGACAAATACCACAGACAGCACAAAAATGCATACAATTACTTACTATTTTTTTATTAACTACTTGTCACTTCTATAACACTTTTCCCTACCATATTATTTATGTACTCTTTTAATGCCTTTTCAAGTGACAATTTTGTAGTATCATTTTTTTATAGTTCAATCTAGAAATGTAATTCAGGCTTTCCTCCTGCCTGGTGGTGTGAAATTCGGTTCTTATTACTGATTGTTTAGAAACATTTATATCGGTATAGTCAAGTGAATTTTCTAGGGCTGTTTTCAGCATTGGGCCAAACTCTATATAGATATTATCTATAATGACCATGGGTGAGACGGCGCTGTGTGTGGCAGGAGTATTCCTGGAAGTCATTTTTATACCTGGATAGTGAGCAACAACTTACTTCCACAAGGACGTGATTGTGAACTACATAAAGATATCCCACCCAAAACTAAATGTATCCCCAATGCAACTTCCCATAAGCTAGATCCCAAATATGCCTGCAGCCACTCCATTAGCACCCTACATATGAGAAGGGTGATAGATGGGAGATTGGGATGGAAGGTATTGGAATTTTCACCCATTGCAATTAAAATATCTTATTTGGCAAATTTTACAAAAACATATGAACTGGTGAACACATTGCTAAATCCCCCTCAGAATTTTGGAAAGGGCTCTAATGATTCAGCTTCATTAGATTCACTTCATGGGGGTGGGAGGGATGGGCTCATACAAGAAAATTGTGAGAAATATATTGTGCAACCCGGAACTTTGTATTGAAAACAACAGAGTGAGAAAACAAGAATCTAGCAAGAGGTCACAAGTCCCCTACAGAATACCTTGGAACAACCTGCCTATCCACAATCCACTGAGCTCTTAAGCTCCCTCTCTCTTGTTCCTTGCTGTCCAGCTGCTCACCTCCTCTCGCACACTGTGTGGGGCCTCTGTGAACCAGGGAGCTGCTTGTGCAACAAAGGCTGGTTCCACTGCAGAGACTGTGTTTGTCTTCCCTTTATCTTACTGGAAGTCTTTGCCGCCATGCAGGCTGGTAATTGCACCACACCGTTTCTAAATCGATTGCTTTTAGAGCTGTTGAGCTTTTATTGCTGCTCCTCGTTGGGGAGAGAGGAGAGGAAGAAGCAGGTTAATCTGGGCTCTGCGATAGATGAGTCTGGTCAAATTGTCATTCTCCCACAGTTGAATAAAACTAGTAATGCTGTTCAATAAGAAAGAAAGAAGGAAAGAAGAGAGGGTGAGAGGGAGGAGGAGAAAGGAAGGGAGGGAGGGGGGGGGAGAAAATGAGGGATTGAGAGAAAGAAGGAGAGATGTTAGAAAAAGATGATCTGGATCTGATGTTTCTTGAAATAGACAGTAAATCTGTATTGTGTTGTTGATAATATAGTACAGTAATGTAGGAATGTAGCAAAAAGTTAAATAAAAAATATTAAAAATATTTGTTGGCAGTTGTGCAAATTTGCCATCTTTGCAGGGTAGTTGATGTCTTCTCATTCTTGGAACTGAGGAAAAAGATGCATGTTCTGTTTTATTTTTTCTTACAGATTGGTAAGCACTGTAATTTGATTTAAATATGATGGAATTGTTCCTTAGTTATCTATATTATTGTTATTTCATTGGCAGATGGTTATCTCCTGATAATCAGGCCAGTTTTTTGGAGCTGTTGGGCATCTATTATTGATTTATCTCCTTGCTTTTCCTCATGGTTTCACCTAAAGGTAGTAATGGTAGGACCATTCACCCAAGAATGAGGAACTCAGTAATTAGATTTAGTGAGAGGCTTTCTCATTCCAACTGGAACTGGAAACCACCTTCAAGGAAAAAAAAAAGCTTCTGTTTAAGGAATCTTAGAAGATAAAACAGAATGCTCATTTAACTCTCCTTCACACTAATTGTTCACAATCCCAGATGATGCCTTTCATTTAAAAAATTTGTCCCATATGATATCTCCTATAATATTCATGTGTGAATTGGTTTCTTTCTTATCATCAACCATTTAGAAAGGTTTAATATCAGTTCTTTGTGTTTACCAATTTTCCAGAAATAGTCCAAGTCAGATATTATAAATTGGACTTTTAAGGTAAATTGATCTGAAATGTATTTAAGCATCATATAAATATCAGACCTTTCATAGGCTTCTCCTATGCTGAGCAGGTGGCAATACACCCATTTCAGAAGGCCAGTTGAAAGTGCAGGGAATTTAAATGACTTGCCTGGAGTCATACACTGTATCAGAGCCAGGCATAAAACCCAGGTGTCCTTACTGCCATTCTGCTGTTCAAATGACCAGATTTGATGCTATAAGGCTCAAATTATAGGCCCTACCTTTGGAGTGGAATGCATGTGAATGTCATTTATCACTTAAATGCATGAATAACGTCTTCCCTTGTGGTTGCTCTGCTGCTTCCTGCCTGTCACGTCAAGCAGCATTGCCTTTCTTATTGAAATGAAGAGTATACTTGGGCCATTGGTCTCAATGGCAGTTGGCACCATAAGAAGTAGCCCAGTCTGTGGGGGCATATAGAAAGATATAGCCTCGTATCCAAATCAGGCCGTTATCAACCCAAATGATGCTACCAGTAGCCACTGCCAAATTACTATCTCTTTGCCAGCTTCTGCCCATTAGCAGCGATAAAGGTACTCTAAAGTCCCACAGATTTTGGTGTAAATATCACACCATTTTGGGTTGGGTTTAACATTCTAATCCCTTCAGATTAGAAGTTAGGGTTTAGGAGAGCCTTGTTGTCTAAGTTTCTAACAAAACTGACCTTGCTTATCTTTTCAATACACCCCCAGTCTCTATTTCCAAGATTATACAAATCTAAGAAAATACAAATAAAAATATAAAATTTATTGGTGGACTTATTTTTTTCTACTAATTGTTTTGACTGAATATCAGAACCTATTCTCAGTGCATCCTGATTGCAGGTAAGAAACTTTGGAGAGCAAATAAGATCCACTATATCCACAACATTCCAAGGCCAACATTTAACATCCTCTAAAAAGCTCTACTTATTGTAAACTCTTTAGGAGTAGTGAGGGACTTCAGCCTCCCCCTGGAGGCCTCCTCATGGAACAGCCCTTCTTTGAAGGTAGATGACAGGCTTTCTATAATGCCAAGTTCTTTTTTAGAGTGAATAATATTATAGTGAGGATCCAAGTTTATTATCATTCCCATTTCATGAATAGGAAACTGAGGACTAGAAACATCTTAGTGACTATAAAAGTTACCCAGATGCTGCACATCAAAACTAAGATTTGAGTCAGTCTCAGCCCATAGACTTCTCATCATGCACTTGTGCTCTAACATTCAGCAGGTCATTTTTCAAGGGGCACAAGTTGTTGAGGTAGGAAAAAAGGTCTTTTATATCAGTTCAAGTGGCTTATGGGAGTAATAAAGATGCAAGGAATGCAGGTGTTTAACTTCCTAAAAAAGCCAGTCCAAACTTTGAGGATGTGACCAGAAAATTGACAAGGATTAACTTTAATATTTGACTAAATAACTGTAGGATTTTCTTTCCATTACAGTGCATGCTGTCAAAATTGGGTCTTATTAAATACCCTATCGGAGAAGAGCTTCCCACATGTAATATGAAGCCTAACAGGCTCAATTAATGATTTTTTTTTTTTTTTTTTAAGAAAGGAGAAAGCAAGATAAACCCTTTATCCCTTTTCCCTTCTTCTAACTGCTAGGCACACTATGGCCAGTGGCAGGGCTAGGTAATTGAATTCAGCTCTGCAAGCAGACTACATTTCTACTGTAAGTGGATCTCTCTTCTCTATCAGTGAAAGAAAATGGCCTCAAATGATTCCAGCTGGGACACAGCAACCATCCCTCTCACAAATAGCTGGGCCTTATTGACTTCTCTGGGTAGGGAACCCAGATTGCTTCCCACAGGATTCTAAGCAGCAACCAGAAAAGACCCTGCTACTTAGTGGGTCTCTATTCTTATAGTATAAGTGATCAAGAGAGTCTATTCTAGGGGAAAGAAGTGAAATATGGTCAAGTGAGTCAGGTACACATGCCTGGTATAGCAGGAACTCAAGGGTTATCATTTTTAATAATATGTAAATTTACATGTATAAGTGTATTTATATGTTTCATAATATAACAAATGTCCAGAATCTTTTTTTTTTTTAAATGGGTTCCTAGGTTTGATTTCTCTTTGTATAGTGGTTTTGAGTGTGTCAACTTTTTGAGTGTGCTAAATTTTAAGAGTTGGGAATAAAGGAGGACATTGAGAAAACAAACAAAAAAAAGTGATTTGGGCCACAGATGCCATCCTGCAAATATCTGACAGCGAGGATCTTTAATGGTAATTAGCATAATACAAATTTGTCATATATCTTTAGTGCAACCTGTTTTATCTAATGCCCAAGATGGAGTTTCAAAAATATTGAGGTTCTGTTCATGAAAAGGCCAAAATGAGAATTTTAGCTGATATATTTGATAAGAAATAAGCACAATCACCATCCTAGCCTCACCTCTGCACCCCATGCTTAATCTGAACTTCATGTTTCAGGATGGCCGCACATATGGGGAAGTATGCATTCTCAGGGGCCTGAGAGCTATCTGCGAGTGGTGTATGTATATATCTGTGTATTTCATTTCAAACACAATATAAAAAATTATAACATTAGCACCTTCTGAGTGATCCAGTTAACCAAGTGCTTTTCATGGTGTATTTCAGCTAAAGGGATGCTGAGGCAAAGTAGCAGAAATCTATTGGCTTTTTAAAGGGTAGTTATTTGAGATGAATGTTTACAGTTACAAGGCCTTTAAGAGTCCAGCTCATGGCTGTTTCCTCACCAAAGTCTGTTGCCATGTGTTGAAGCAAGATGGCAGGTGATCTCTCTATGGTCTCTCCTTCCTTCTTCCTCTTAAGGCTCTATGGGCCCAGCTTCTTCCGATCTCAGCTGAAGGCTGGCATAGGGCTCACCTCTGTTCCCGGGACTTTAACTGTTTGAGACTTCCACTTTCTGTATATCTTCTTCAGTGAGTGCCCATTTTTATAGCCCACCATGGGGGCAGTGACTCAACCCTGAGTTACACCTTACTGAAATGGTCAAATCAAGGCCCTAATCTTAACATAATTTATTCAAAGACATCTCAGCTGAATCTAATACAATCAAAGAGGATAACACCTGGGGGAGCAGACCAGTTTACAAACATAATCCTTCTTTTTGGAATTCATAAACAATATCAAACTGCTACACATGGGATTTTAAAAATATATATATATTATTTTTTAAAAGATATTTAGATTCCATAAATGTTACATCAAAATATAGGGGATTCCCATAAGCCTCACTCCCTATACCTCCCACATTTTCCCATATTAACAACATTCTTCATTAATGTGGTACATTCATTACAATTGATGAAAACATTTTGGAGCATTGGCACTAAGCATGGATTACAGTTTACATTGTAGTTTACACTCTCTCCCAGACAATTTTGTAGGTTATGTCAAGATATGTAATGGCATGTATCTGTTGTTGTAATATCATTCAGGACAATTTTCAAGTCCCCAAAAATGCCCCCATATTTCACCAGTTTTTCTCTCTGCCCTCAGAACCTCCAGTGGCCACTGCCTCCACATCAATGATATAATTTCTTCCATTGCTAGAATCACAATAAGGCTATAGTAGAATACCAGTAAGTCTACTTTCATCCATGGTTCATTCACCAATCCTGAGGATTCTGGGATGGTGATGCCCACTCCACCTCTAATTGAGAGGGGCATTTGATCCCATGGGGCAGATGGTTGGGAATCTCTTGCTTACAGTTGCAGACACTCTTGGTTCCTTGGGATGGTCATTGTCCATCATCATCCCCTTGTTAGTTGTCCTTGGTGAGTCCAATGAACTGGAGAGTAGGTGTTGCAAATCCATTGAGATTCAGGGCCCAAGTGGCATATGGACAAGCTAAAGATTTTAGTCTCTTGGATGTATACCTATCAACCCTAGTACTAATTATAGGTTCAAATAGAAGGGTTAGAAGAGCCATATTTAGGGAAACCACAACTGAGTCCAACTCTGTCACACAGGGAAGCATAAATTCCAAAGTAGGGCCCACTGGCAAGGCATCAAACTCTGAGCTATCTACCCTGACTATAGTGTCTGGATGTTTTCAGAACCTTCATGAGCCCAACTATTTAAGGTAGTATTTACTTTGGCAGTCAATGTGATCCTGCTGAGAGATGCATAAGTGTAAACTGTGGAATGACCTCCCAACTCAATTTGAAGTCTCTAGCTATATAAACTCCTTTGTCTTTATCCTTTACCCTTTTTGGTCAAGGTCTTTTTCCAGTTGCATTGCTAGATGGTGCTTGGTAGTAATCCCTCGGTGCCAGGGAGGCTTATCCCCGGGAGTCATGTCCCACGCTGGGGGGAGGTAATATATTTATATGCTGAGTTTGGCTTAGAAAGAGGCCATGTTTGAGCAACAAGGAGGCTCTCAGAAGGTAACTCTTAGCACCCTATAGTACTAGGCTAAGTGTAAATTTCAAGAGTAAAGTTTCCTAAGTACAGTCATCAATATTAAGGGCCCATCAATGGACCATCCTCCTTCACTAGTCATTGCCCCTGTACTCAGTGAATTCTTGCTGTTCCATTAGAGAATGTGGCAGAACTCCCCAGGATGGTACATGGGATTTTAAAATCTATGTTGAGTTGTGTTCATAACCGCATGGCCACCAAACTTGTCTTCCTTTAATTGTCAAAGGCTAATGAGAAAAGAACAGAGGCATGTTGATAAGATAAGGGATGTGTTTGTGCTGAGCAAAAGATAAAATTACCTCAGGATGTATTACTCAAAAACAAAGATATCACAGTATTTCCAATGGAGAAAATTGGGGGTGGATGGTGAGTAGGGGAGTGGAATCATGGCAGGCTTCAATTAGTAAGATCATCACAAGCTCAGAAAAACCTGAATCAGAGAGGTCAGTAGTATTGTATTTACTGTGGGACTGGTAATTTAGTTTAAACTAAGCAGCATCAATTATCACATCAAATTAATATTGCTAATTAAAATTTTATAGCTTTTCTGGATTTTATTTGTATTCAATTTGTAAATCTGTTTTGGTTGCATATGGCTTATAAGCATTAAGTGGACTATAGCTAGTTATATGTTTGTATATGTTTATGCAATGTAGAAAAGATTTTGAATGATCACTGGTGGTCCTCAAGAATGGCTTTTTTCTTTTGAGAAATTCTGTCACTGGTAGAGAAGATGCTCAGAGCCTATCGGCTCAGAATTTGGTATTCAAATAAGTAGATGGAGGTTTCCCCTTACCATGTTCAGTTCTGACTAGATTACAGTCATGTGCTGATTTCTAGTCCTGTGTGTGGGTTGCTGTGGGGCCTGGATTTGGTAGGGTGATGGGAATTACCAATAGGCAGATAAAGATAGTTTTGTCAGCACCTGTTAGGTTTGGTTTTTGCAAAATTAAATGCTGAATATTATCTCAAAGGCAATTTTGGTAGATTCTGTGAGAGGAAGAGATATGCCTGTGTGGGAGGAATAAATCCAAAAACACAGATTCTTCTTTGAGCGGGAAATGGAAAAGAACTGGGACAGCATAGGAGCTAGCCAATTATGCTTCCTCCATAAATAGAATCTTATTAAAATATTAGCATGAATTACTTACTAAACACAAATTACTATCTTTTAATGTTTGTTCAAAAAAATAATACAATTTAGAGCAAGAATGAAAGGAATATAGGCACCAAAGCACAGACCCACAACTTAATTACTTTAACCAAAGTTGGCAGCTTAGCAGGAATTATTTTCCCCCACTTCATTTCCAAACTTACTCTGAACTTTTGTTTGTGGGGGTGGGGGTGAGGATGGGGGAGTGGGGACTCTCTGTGTTCCAGCTGTGTGACTTCTGAGTCTGACACTCCTCTGCTCTAAACAGACCCTAGGAACAAGTCTTTGGCAGGCTCTTACCCTTATCAGAACAAAGGCTCCAAGTTGCCACCTTCTCTCCAATAATTAACTCCTGTGGAACAAATTCCCTTTATTTCATTTGAAGTGTGAGCAGGAAAGCTGCTCCTTGCTGTACCGTTACCTTTGGGCTAAAGCTAAATAGAGAGGGAACTCGAGGATTATCGAAATTTTCATTGCTTTTAGTTTCCCTTTGAGGAGACACCTTTTCTCTCCTTTCTCACCTTTTTCCCTCACCCATTAGCACTTCTCAGTTAATACTGAATTCTTTTCTTTTCCAAATCCTGCAGTTTCTCTAAGAATTTCACCAATATAAATTGTTAAAGCCAAATTTTGCTGTGATTTTTTTACCCCCCATAGAGAAACATGTATTACAGGAACAACTAACCCCTTATAACTTGAGAGGGTCTTGATTACATTACAGATTCATACAACCATAAATGCCCAGCCATATAGTACCAGGGCTGAATCATTTTCAGTAAGATATGAGATAATCCACATTAGACACAGCCCCAGGCCCAGTGCCCTTCTAGTGGTAAGTGCTCAATAAATACTTGAGAATGTAATTTATTAATTTTTGCCTTCTCCAATATGGAGAGAATGGTTATATACATAACCCTCAGTTATCTGTAAAAATCACTTTGTAAGAACACTTCATTCATTCTCTAGCGATGTTAGCTGAGTTAGGTATAACTACATCATCATAATATTCCTAATATTGTACAAGGGCAATAAAGATACCATAATTTAGTTTAATTGAGGGGAATTGAGTTTGCGTTGGTAATATTTGCACATTATTTTTCAAGAAATAAAGGGTTATTATTTTCAAATAATTTAAACTCATAACACAATGCTGTTTATGGAAGTTCTGATTTAAGGATCTCATAATGATTTGCCTGCAGTCAGCATGCCAGAATTTTACCCTGGTCCTTGCTGATTCCTGCTTCTTTCACAGCTTCTCCCTGGTGGGCATAAGGTTGCATCAAACTATTACAGTAAGTTGTTCTCTTATAAGTTTATTTAAGCTATTAGTTTGACAATGACTTTTGTGACCTTTGAATGACATAATTTTCTTAAATATAGTTTAGACTAGCTTGTGTTCAAATTGGCATGAAGTTTAAATTAGAGACTTTGGAATCAGTGCATGACAAAAATGAAAAAGGACATATTTTGTATTTTTGCAAAAAAAAAATGTTCTGTGCTGATTAGAACTGACCTCAGGGGCAAGACAGGACTTCCATATGTCAATGGGAAATAAAGTGGGGAGGGGGATCCTAATTACTTTACTTTATTAAAAATCCCAGAGCACCTCTTAGAATGGTAGAGGTGATGTTAGCCCTTATGTCCTGGACATGTTCCAGTTTAGGTAATTGCTAATTACAATCTGTCTACCTAATTCCCATCGCTCTTGCCTTTGAGTATTATTTTTCTTCACTTAGCAATATTTAACCATTATTTGCTCTTGGTGTGTGGCCGTTAGAACATCTGCTGATTTCCACTTCTACGTTTGGTGTGTTTTGCTTTCTGTTTGGTTGCTGATTGTTATTATTTTTTATTAATTATTGCTATTTTGATAAACAGAAAGCAAGATCTTTGCAAAATTTTTAACTATTTTTAGCTATTTAGCTTGCTTTGTCAATCAAACGTGTGGGCTTTTTGCTTCCACGTTTGAGATTTTGGAACCAATACACACACCAGTTGTCCATGAAATACTCACTATAAGGCTGTGACAATAGAGAGATAGATCCCAGACAGACGAGAATTTTCAGTGTCCTCAATTCTAGGACTAAATCAGGACATGTGAGACAGAGATAGATGAAAGTTAGTTCACATCTAGACTCATTTAAGAATACATATTATTCTGCAGTCTTTCCAAACCAGGAACTTTCCATTCTGGAGGAATTTGATTTGATTTTTTTTTATCACAGTTAAATGGAGGTGAAGGACACAAAGAGAGAGTGATGGGTCAAAAACATTTCATTGACCATTTATTTTCTACAAAATACAGGGCCAAATGACATCCAGATACTCCACATTGGTTCCATTCTTTTGAAGGAGTCAAGGTTATTCCTGAGTCTGTTTATACCTAAGCCCTTGATCTGGGTTGTCTCGCTTGGAGTTCAGGTGGTAGTGGAAGTGGTGGTGGTGGTGGTGTGGGGACAAGGAGAAGACATCCAGGTTTTACCTTTCATCTACCATCAGTTCTCTGTAAAAATCACTTAGTGTGGTCTCTCGGTTGGAACTTCATTCATTCTCTAGCAATGCCAGATGAATGAAGGATCTTTCTTACTAGTCAATATTATTGAACTTTGTCAGGGAGTAAACTTTCAAGAAATAGATCTCCTTGCGATCATGGACTGTATATTCCAAACATGCCAAACAAGTAGATTCTGTCCTCAATTTTACCCACTCTACAGAGGTTCACCAAACTACCACCTCAAAAAAATGTTCTCAGAGCAGCTGAGCCCTATGCCAGCCTACAGCTGAGACCAGAAGCAGCTGTGCCTATGGAGCCTTAAGAGGAAGAAGGAAGGAGAGACCAGACAAACATCACCTGCCATCTTGCATCAACACATGGCAACTGACTTTTGGAGAGAAATCAACCTTGAGTTGGACTCTTTAGGGCCTTGTAACTGTAAGCTTTTACCCCAATAAATACCCTTTATAAAAGCCTATATATATATATATACATACATATATATATATATATATATTTTTTTTTTTTTTCTCACTGAAACAACTTGCCAAGGCTAACCAGCATATCTAAAAGATTCAAATACAATTTTCACTATATTTTCTAGGTAACCATGTTTTATCCAGAGCTGGGAGTCTTCCTATGGCTTTTATTAATGAAAAAAAATAGTATTTCCTGTGAAGATTGTACTGCTATGACTCAAATGTCCAAACCGTGACTCATATGGTGAGGGCAGTAGCCCATTTATCAGTTGTACAGTCTTCTACCATTGATTTTCAAATGTCACTACCATCAAAAGGAACAAATTGCTTCTATTGTATGGAAGATACCTCTTAGTCACAAACACCATTTGAAATGGAAATGAGGAGTAATGATAACAGAACATGGGCTAATAAATTGTGTTCAGAATGGCCATTTGGCTAGGTAGCAGGGGGTAAAGTAATCATGTCCTAGAGAACCCAAAATTGTTATGTCGATGAGAAGCACTTTTTAAACATAGGACTGTGGCTCTTAGACTTTAAAAAAATAGGTGTTTTCAGAATGTTCTGACTTTGAGATATCAGACAAGATTTTTAATGTCAGAATGACAAAAAAAAAAAAAACCCTCAAAACAATTAAATAAAATCCCTCACACTTATTACTGAAGGGCCAAAGAAACTCCTGCTGGCTTCTGTGTACCTATTTGTCTAACCACATATTATCTTTTTTTTTTTTTCCCCACACATACTCACCTCCTGCCAAGCAATTCCTATAGTCACTGTGCCACTGCACTGGAAATATATCCTTGCCTTTTTATGAGGAAAAGGGTAGGTAGCTTTAGGGTTTGGGGAGGGGGAATCCAGCTATTCACTGCCTCATTTACTTGCAATAATGGAGGAAACCATTAGAGAAAGGTTTCTTGTTTTTTGTAAGTGAAAGGATGAATAGGCATTGCATCCCAGGTTTTCTATTAGGATAGATGAAAGATGATACTGCTCTGGCATAAAAAAATCATCATGCAAGCCTTGGGGAGTGAGTTTTGTCGCAAATTTAGAAATGCATAGATTCT
This sequence comes from Tolypeutes matacus, assembly GCA_026826555.1. Classification (NCBI taxonomy): domain Eukaryota; kingdom Metazoa; phylum Chordata; class Mammalia; order Cingulata; family Chlamyphoridae; genus Tolypeutes; species Tolypeutes matacus. The sequence goes on from JAKSZT010053820.1 coordinate 5,652,765, forward strand.
CCATAGCTCCTTCTAGTGTTTACATTTCCAAAAAAGTGAAAGTGTGAGAGGAGAATGTCAGAAAAGACCGAAGGGCTTTGGATGAGCCAAATCTTTGTGTGTGCACAAGTGTGATTAGAGATAGAGTGAGAGAGAGAGACAGAGGAAGAGAGAGACAGAGGGCTTGAGAGAGAATTCTGAACAGGTTTACATATATTTTAATGTACTAAAAAAGAATTATTCTTTCAGCATCACCAAAGTGGACATATCCCCCAGTCTCCAGGCCCTGCGTATGACACTTTACCCCTTAACATTTGCTGACCCAATACCTTTACCACCCAAACGCTAAGTCCTAGGCCCTAATTCAAGTTTCCTTCTAATGTTCTTTCCATTTCCACTCTAATTATTTCCAGATAGCCTCCAGTTTTCAACAGTGGATCACAATTGGTCTTTTCCTCTGTCTTTTCTTCTTGGCCTTTTTGTTGATATGCCTGAAATGAATCGTGCCTTTTTTTATAAGTAGCTGCCTGGTTCCTGTGTCCCTGGCCAGTGGATGAAGGCTCTGTCTAAGATAAGAAGGGTTAGGTTTTTTAACAAAATTTTATTTTTATTTTTACTTTTTTTTTTTCAAACTCATGTGAAATTGTAAGCAGCTTGATTTCCATAGCTTTTTATTGAAATTTCATAACTAGTATTGTCTGCCATTAGCCCCCTTTATGGGAAGACAGAATAATAATAAATTTCATTTATTGATTGTTTACCTATGTGTTAAACCCTTCATGTGCACCATCTAATTTAATACCACAACAACCGTGCAATGAAGTGACTATTAAAAGTAGTATACTGATTTCAGAGATTTTTTAAAAATGAGGCTCAAAGAGATTAAGCAATTTGCTGAAGGTTTCATATGTGCTGGTGGAGAAACTGGAAGTCAATCCTGGATTTTACAGACTAAAAGTCTGTACTTTTAACTCTATGATATACTTTCTAGGTTAGGGAGTAAAAAAAAGAAAGATGGCAAGGGAGGCTTAATTTAACACATCCTTGGCTGTTGTCTTACCTGCTGGTTTCATAACAAGAGGAAGCTGTGCTATGACCAGGGCCAAGAGGCAGTCTCTTTCCATCCCAGCATTCTTCTGGGCCCTAGGAAGCAAAGCACGGGGTACTTCACTGGCAAATCCATCTCCTCCAACATAGACCACCCTATCAAATCCCTGAAGTTCACATTCCTTAAGCAGTGACAGAACATGCCCTTCATAGTCCATAATTGTTACATCAGTCTTTACTCCTGCAAGCTTCAACAGAGGCTCAACCATCTTATAATAGAGCAGGGTAGCTTCTTTTTTATGGCTTGTCAATCCACTTGGATTTATAAATGTTATTGAAGTAGTCCCTGCTATGAGAATGCTTCTTCATAGAGAATGCTGCTTCTATGCTCCTCAAACAATCAGGAAGCAAAATAAAACTTTACTGCCCAAAGCCAAGCAGAGTTCTCCACAGAAAAAGGGAAATGATTCTTTTCCATAGGCCTCTAGCCTGGTGCATAGTTTTGGGCTTGCTCACATCCATACCCCAAAGCCTGGCATTCTCTTATGGTATCTTCTCCTCTGTCCTCATGCTAGGCACTCTCTTCACAGACTCCCTTCCACTTTATACTGAACAGCCAATGCAGAGCAGATCACCAGGTTTTGATTCTGCAGGTCTTCATACCTAATTAGACCTTGAACCCTCATTTAGACTCATCAGGTACCACTGATATAATTCTACTCATTCTGCACTAAGGAAGCATCCAAACATTTGATGGTGTAGAATGTGGCTCAAGATGTGTCAGAAACTTTAAGTAAGTCATGGCTTAGTGACTGCCAGAAGACTGATATATTAACTTGCGTCAGTTTATATGAATCAAGCAGGCTATTTTACAACCTCCCCAAAATGAACAAAATTTAATCTTAACTTATGAAAGATAAAAAGAAATTGATATTGCCAGATATAGTCTCACTTGGAGATAGGACTACTTAAAATGTCCCAGTTAGGCACAAAGGACACTAGGAAATATAGTTAGACAGGTTAAAAAAAAAAAATATATATATATATATATATATATATAGCATGTTGCTCACATATGGCTGAAAGAGGAAATGGCATCCAGAGAAAATGACAGAAACGAAGGCAGACAGCTATACACTGGCTGATGGGGGAGCTTCTGTCACCTTACATAACTGGATTTCTGCAAGGTTTGCTCTGTGCCTTTGGCTTTTTTCCCAGTCTTGATTTAGTAGCCCAGAAAATCATTTCCCAATGGGTTAGCACTCTGGAGAAGCAATTGACATTATTAGTTTGCATTTTTAGTCCTGAAAGTTAGCATAGTTAAAGAAAATAATTGTAGTGAGCATGTGTATATGCCTATACATGTGTGGGTAGCAAAGGTATAGATAGGTGAACATATTCAATATAATAGCATAAAATTCTGAATTATTGAGTCTAGAGCCCATAGAGTACTAGGAAGAGGTGGTGACCCTCTTACTGATGGAAACATAAAAGATAAGATTTACAAGAAATTTTGTGGCCCTTCATTTTAATTTTTCAAATTCACAGGCCATCTTTTGGCTGATCACTTCCAGCAGTAACTCAATGTACTATTTCTCAACAGATTTCCCTCTACAGAATGAATGAAAAAATTTTGTGTAAGTCTTGAAACGGTGCTTATTAAAGCAATGAGTGATAAGCAGCTGATTGTTGAATTCTGAGAATCTCTATATTATCAAGACCACTTGTGGTAGATTGAATTATGTACCCCAATAAAAAATATGTTCTTAATACAAGTTCCTGTTAGTGTGCACCCATTTGAAACAGGGCCCTTTGAAGATGTATTGTTAGTTGAAGTGTGAGCTCATTTGTGAACAGGATCTTCTAAGATACTGTTTAAGTGTGTCCATACTGAATCGGGTAAGTCTTAATCTACATTACTAGAGGCCTTATAAAGAGAAAGCTACAGAGGGAAGCCAGGAGTCAGACAACACAAGAAAGAGACATCACCATGTGGTGGGAGGCAGAGATGCAAGCCAAGGAACTCTGTGAAATCACAGCAAGGCAGTACCAGAATGCTATAGACTTTAGGGAAAAGGCATGGTCTTGTCAATGCCTTGGTTTTGGACTTCTGACCTCTGAAACTGTGAGACAGTAAATTCTAGTTGTTCAGCCAACCAGTATGTGGTATTTTTTATTGCAGATTGACAAACCAAGACTATTCCTGTTTATTGTTTATAATCACATTAAGCACACAAGTCAGAGCTAGAGGTTATTACATAGCTCTTTTAATAGTGTCTTCCCCAGATCCTGTACTTCTTCTTTACTTGTTCCACATGCACATACAGACACTTTTTAAACTTCATGTAAATCCCTTGAAACTGTAATGTTTAACATTGACATGGTGAAGAGGACACTGGGTCCCTCAGTAAACCTGTGTGATGCCACAGGTTTTAGTAGTATTCCCTGAAAATCAGGAGAAAATTAGAAAACTTTTGGAAGTTTAGGTTTTAGTTTCTAATGTTCTTCAGATCTCTTCATTACAGTATCAATCAATCCCCTTGGATTTCTTAATTCTGGTGACATAGGCAAGGAATAAGCCAACCCAGTATGACTGTACCCTGAAAATAGTAGGCTTTCCTGGACTTAACTTTTGAGTGTTCATAGAAGAGTCAAGATCCTGATCATTGGGTACTTATTATAAATAGTTGCTATGGTAGGAGTTGGAACTATGCTAAATGAGAAGCAAACCTTACCTTTTATAAGCCAAAATTCTAGAAAGAAGACATGTATACACACACATATATACACACACACATGAAAGATAGTATTGTACATATGTCACAACTTAAGTATAAACAGTGAAGAAAGGACAAGAAGTATTATTGAAGGCAGATGAATTTGTCTAAGGTGTGGCTTCTGGTAAGGGATGAAGTTAGTAATGTATTGCCTTTTTGACTTGAAGAACGAATAGGTTGTTCAGACCAGAAATGAACCATGTGGAAAGAGTAGCATGATCTGAAGTCCAGAGGCATGGACCAGCATCATGTGTTTGGATAAATAATTCAAGATATCTACAATATACAGTATGAGGAAACCATTTTTGTGAGCATTTTATATGAAAAAGGTTCCATAAATCTGAACAAATTATGTTTTGTTTTATTTTTTCATTTAGGCAAATTTCATTTTTTTTTCATTTAGGTATATTTTCTTCTATAGGCATATTTTTTTCATTTAGGCATATTTTAACTGTCTTCTCTTCTAGAGGAGAAATTCCTGTAGATTCGATTGATCCAGTCACATTCTCTTTCTTCATCATGTTGACACATTTAGAGTTCATGAGTCTTTGGCTCAAATGCATAGGGGCAGAATGTGTAAGGGAAGGGAGGGCTAAAGTTTTTGTCATTCAGCAATTATTGTCTTTTCTACATCTGCTGGGCACTGTGATGGATCAAATATTGTCTTTGCTATTCTAGAGCTTTCCGTACTGTCTGGGAGTCACAAACCCAAATGCCTGAAGGGGTGCAACAGGTGCTGTAAAAGAAGGTACAAAGGTAGGAGTAATGCAATAGGAGTGGAGGAGATGGAGGGCCATTGGAGAGTACATGACACTTGTAAGTGAGCAGCTGCTTTTCAGCTCCAACCAATTGCCATGCAAGGTTAGCTTTGTCAGAGTTTCCAATTTTTCAAAAATTCTCATTTTTCAAAAAAATGAGAAATGTGGAATTTTATGTGAAGCTCTTAAAATTAATTCAAGACTTTAAAAAACTGCTCATGTAACTGCACTGTGAAGACCATATCCAGCCATAGCTGCTCTAGTTTATGGATCTTGCTCCTCCAATGGTTGCCTCGGGGGCTCTGGGAGGGGTGTCAACACTTTGTTTTGTGGTTTTTGTGCATCACTTTCTTAAGAGGACCATAAGGAAACTCTAGTGTTTTCAGTTGCTTTTGTGGTTACTTGGCCATTCATAAGGCTTGGAGATGATAATGAAGTTGTCTTGGAAGGCTGCCATGTCCATGATGCAGTTGCTTATCTGATTTTGTAATCCTTTATTGATTCCCTCTACAGCTTGAAGGATAGGCTGAGGGTATGGCACAGAATATTAAGTGGTTTCAGATCAAGTCTAGTCTCTGTTTGACTCCTCAGTGTGATAATAAGAGATATTATTAATAATAGTAACAGAACAATAATAATGTGTCATTATATTGTAAGTCCACCCTGAAGTGTCTGGCCAATCCAAGAAGCTATTTAGCCGTACTAAAACTTTTTCTTTTCACAGGCTCCTTTTTTACATATTATAACCATAAAAATTAAAAGCAATCCCAGTGTCATTTGGAGTTATGAAGGGATTTGAAAGGAGCTAAAAGGATAAATGAATAAAAAGCAGAAAAAATAATCCAGAATCTGAGTATATACTCCCAACAATATAAAATTTACTGGAAAATCTCCCATATGTTTTGCTCCAAAGTGGATATTTGTTTGGCTACAATTTTCTAGAGAGGATGGTGTCGAATAAAGGTTAAGAGTGAAGGCGTTGGGTTCATGCTTCCTGAGTTCCACCACTTGATAGCTTTGTAACCTTTCAAAAATGTTTAACCTCTCTGGGAAGCAGTTTTCTCATATGTAAATAGGCAATAACAATAGTACTTATGTTATGTACTATTATCAGGTATGATTAAATGAGCTACTCCATGTAAAGCATCTAGCATACTCTCAGACATAGTTTATAATCATTGCTAATAAATTGTGGTAATGTTAGTATAATTATTATTCCTGGAATTTATTTTTTAACTCTCTGGCTTGTTTTCCTTCCTTTTTTATCAGTAGGACTGAGACAATTAGTTAAACCCAATGCTTAGCTTCTCAGTACTATTTTCTTCTCTATGTTGCTTTTCTTTTCTTAACCATGTGCTTATATTGTTTCCAGATAGAATTTTAGAAGCCATTTGAATGGACATCACAATTTATTAAAGCAAGTGCCTAGAGAGAGGTCTTAGGCTAAAACCATGTAGACTTGTCCCTCTCCAAGCCTTGGCAGAGTTCCATTCATATTTTTAAAAAATTCTGGATTAGGAAATGCCTATGAAATTGTTACAGTAATAGTCATGTTTGATAACTGCCAAATAGGAGGTAGAACTAATATCTATTGAGTTACTTTACTATCAGGTGCTAGTGCTTTCCATGTTATCTCATTTGGTCTTCAATATGACATGAGGAGAAAAGGATTGTGTTAGTTGTCTATTGTTGTGTAAAGAATTACCCCAAAAATATAGTGGCTTAAAACAATATTAAATGTTCATTATCTCTCATAGTTTCTGTGATTCAGAATTCAGGCGTGCCTAAGCTAAGCAGCTCTGGTTCACTGTCTCTCAGGAGGATGCAATCTGTGTCCTCCAGGGCTACAGGCATCTGAAGGCTTCAATGGAACTGACACTTCAGGATGGCTAACTCTCATGGGGGCAAGTTGGTGCTGACTGTTGGCAGGAACCTTAGCTTCTCTGACCATGGGCCTCTCCACAGGCTGCTTGAATATCCTCAGACATGGAGAATGGCTTTCCCAAGGCTGGGTGAACCAAGAAAGAGAGAGAACTCCAGTTAAAAGCATTCCTTACTATGATCTAGTCTTGGAAATCATGGAATCACTTCTGACAGATTCTATTTACTAGAAGTGATACATTAAGTCTGGCCCACATTCCAGAATGGTGGAAACTGGCTCCACTTTTTGAAGGAATGTCAGAGAATTTGAAGACATATTTTAAAATCTTCACAAGTCAGAGTTATTATCTTCAACTTAGGGATGAAGTAATAGGATCAAGAGAGATTAGATGACATGCCCAACAAAACCTAATTAGTAAATTGCATAACTTATTAGCAGAAATTATTCCCCAATCCCTCAATCCAAGTGACATTCTTGATTTTTAAAATTAGACTATCGAATGCCATCACCATTGATTTCCGCACTCTATGATGTTTTTTAAATCTTTTTTTCCTCTTATTTTTTGGTGAAGTGCACCTTCTAATTAAAATCTGAAGACCTGATTTCCTAGAATTATTTTATTGAAGTTATATGTTTTTGGAGTAATCATTTGTATGCAATCCATCTGATAGTAGAAGTGTATTTCTCACCAGAATTAGTGTATGGGGAAAACATCATCAATCATAGTTATCACAAAAGCAATCAAGTACCTAATTGTGCATGGTGCTGAGTTGGCTACTGAAACAGAAAAGTTCATAGACCTGCTGCCTACCCTCTTGGGGCTTAAAATCCAAGAAATCAGTAGGAGATTGAAGAATGATGGCATGAACAAGAAGCCAAGGTAGAAGCAAATTCTTCCAAAATATGGTTGCAAAGGGTAGAGATGGACATAGGTGGGGGGACATTCAGAGGAATTTAGAAAATGAAATAAGAGTCTGAGACAGCAAGACAGCATCAGATTAAGGATGAGATGCTCAAGGAAAGACAAAAGGTAAAGTTGCTAAATTAAAATGACCTTCATTTTTTTTTTAAACATAGGTATCAGAATGACTGATGGAAAGGTACCAGGTTATTTTTAACCCATCAGAAGAAAACAAAATCAAATTGCTTGCTCATTCCTGGAGCTCATCTTTTTTCTGTGTCTGCATCTTAATTTTTTCTTTCTAAAGCAGAATTTCCTGTTATTTTAGGTCTCCTTCCATGTCAATGATGGCTTTTAGTCCCTAATTTCCATACCTACCCATCAAAGAACTTATTGCTTTAGTGACTGGATATGTGTTCTGGGGCCTATTTTTATTATTTTCATGCAGAAAGCAGGGCAGACTCGCATGCTATTCTATGCATTTATAAGAATTTTTAATCAATCATGCATTTATAATCCAAATGGGAAGATATTATTTAGACACAATAGTCCGTCTGCTACAGGAGTCTGCTATGAAACTGATCAGCTGGCCAAGTTGTGCTATGTTTTTAACTTAGATTTTGCTTTCTTTCTGGGAAGAAGAAAGACAAAAACAGCCCAGAAAGCCAGCAGCAGCAGGTGCTGCCAAAATGGTACTCTTTCTTATCTGTGCTGATTTCAAGGGGAGAGCAAAAGAATGTGTAATTGCTTCTCTCTCAGGCGGCTGGGATGGCGCCCGTCTCTTTGGCATTATCCACTTATTTGATCTAGGTGAAGGAAGAAGCAGAAATAAATTAAAAATGCATTTTCCCAAAGGCTCCATGGATGTTATCCACACATGCTCCCTTCCACCGATCTCTGTGAACTGTGTATAAATATGTATTTAGGGGAAAGCAGCTAAGGTCAAAAGCTCTCCTGGAGGGGTGATATATGGGAATCCTGTACAATATGCATGATTGTTTTATAAGTTCACAACTTCTCTAAAAACAAAAAATAAGAATTAAAAAAAAAGTTCTCCTGGATATTCTTCCCCTTTCATTCATGAACTAACTTATACACAGTAGAAAGACATAGCAGAATAGCAGAGAAAATGAGTAACAAACATGATAGCACAACAGGTTATTTTGTATATGGTGGTTTGAGAAGGTTCATCTATTTAGGCTATAAATGTTAAAACCCAAGTTTCTGAAAAGAAGTGAAAAAGAATGACTTTTGGTTGGTCATTTGTTTATTTGAAGAGTCATGTTGCATAACACCTCCAACCCAGGGGACACGTGGGAAGACGGAGCTGTTCTCATTTTGGCATTGGACAGAAGGCAGCCTTCTGGCCCTACTGGCATCTCCTGTCTGTTCAGGCTTCATTTTACCGACCTCCTATGGACTGGATTCTGATTCATATCAGAGTCCTTCCTCTCTCCTATATCCTACTTTTATCCAAGGCCTCTGTTGCCTCTTTTCTCTCTCTTCTGTAGAGTCCCAGAATCTAGAGGGAGGTCAATGTCATCCCTCATGTTATCCCAAACATTTTCAGAAATAGGACCTCTAACCATATTTCACATTTTTCAGTAGTCATTGATGTTTCTTAAATGTGGCAAGAAGGATTTTTTTCCCCCAAATATCTTCTCTAAATCCCTTCTATTATAATAAAGTCCATTCTTTATTGCCATGTTCTCAATAGCAAGGAAGCAGTTGCTTATCATCAGCCATTAGTATTCTCCAATATAATTAATGTCTAGTTGGACTTCTTTCATAGCCTCTATTTTTCTGTACATTAAATGTATTTTTATTACTATGTTTGTACTATTTTCAGCTTTGCTACATTGTCAGTGAATGTACCTTTTCTTCCCCTTTTTCTTATTCATTATTCAAAACTCAAATTAAACATCCAGTCTTCTGTGAAGTTAATGACTCACCCATTCAGAAACTAAGATACTTTGAACTTGTTATATACCATCATATTTTGTGCATACTTTAACTATTTCACTGTGTAATAATTACTTGTATTGTTTCTGTGTGTATAATTTTATGTTTCATTAGATAAGCAACTCCTCAAATTCAGAAATGTTGTGTCATTTATCTGTGTGTCTTTGGCCATAAGACCTCACACATAGCAGGTGTTCCATACATGTGTAATGAATGAGTTAGTAGATGAATGAATGTTCTACTGGTGGTAGAACAATACACAGTGTATATTTAGAGGTCAAGGCCAATACACAGTGTATATTTAGAGGTCAAGGCCAACGCAGAGACTGGCATCTTGCCTTTGCAGAACACAATTTTATGGGTGTCCCAGACTCACTTATCGTCCAATATAAGGGCTGCATCTTTGTTTATAAATGCTCTCTCTTATTCAGGGTCTTCTTTTAACTTCAGAAAGCCAAGCACATTCACAATCGCACTCTGTTATTATACTGACCGCCCAAGGACTGGCGGTTTATATGCTACATATTTTAGTCTATTTCTCAATAGTCTCACCAAACCCATCATTTCTAAATAATGTACTCCTACTTCTATGACTTGGGACAAGGCAAAACAAAATTACGTTTACAAGGAACAAAATCTCAAGCCATTTTAAGCCAAATGTCTGTGTTGAATGATATACCTGGAGTATTTGATCCTGAATGGATCATTTTTTAACCTCTCCCTCTGCTTCTTTCTTCTCAATGACAAAATTATTTTCAGTAATGATCCTGTAATAATTAGTAGCTCTCATTATATTTTTGATATTTTCTTTATTTAAAAAAATTCACAATTAGAATAGAAAAAGAAATTTCAATTTCAAGGATACTATTCAAATTCAGTAAAAAAATATTTCCTCTGTGACCTAAAATTTGGACTTGTCACAGAAAAATATTACACCACACAGTTCTCACTCTGTTTCACTGAGTGAGTGGACACAATTAAAACTTAGATTCCAAATGGCCACAGAATAACAGACTCGAATAACTTGAGTTCTATTTTTTGCTTTATTATCATTGTGGTATCATTTTTTAAATTTAATTTATTGTTTTGCCACAGTGTTAGAGACATATATTGCTCCTAAAGCAAGGGCTAATGATTCTGAAACACTGCAAACTTCCTCTCCAAGTGAATGCGTAAGACTGAATTCATGGGGCTTGGAGACTGATTATACAATAGGGAGTTCTATGAATTAACTTCCATGTACAATACAACGGTTGTTAAATAATCAGTAGTAAAAATGCGTTAATTTAAAACTTACATACTTAATATAAAACTCAACAGAGTCTGCAATAATTATTTAGAACTTTGGCCAAAGAAAGATTTTTTAGGGGTAGAGAATTTTATCACTGCCATTGTGTAGAATTGTGGATGCAGAGCAGAATTAAATTTTCAATCTCCTTAAATTCAATCCTCTCTTCAATGTAGAAGATTTTGGCTTTTTTCCATAACTCAGTGTGAGCTGTGGCACTCACCCTGATATCCTTTCCTTACCGAGGGTGGGATATATTCTGGGGAGGGGCTGGAATTGCTCATGCATAGCTGCAGAGCCTTCGTTGCTGCTATTTACAGTCCTAATTAAATGGAGGATTATTAGAAGTGGGAAAACAGCTATAAATAGCTTGGTCCATTTTATCTGTTTTAGTGTGTGGGAAGCATCACTGAGCTTCTCCCTTGAAGTTCAGTTAACTCAGGCTGTGCTCTGCTTTTGTTATTCTGCTTTGGCATTTTTAAAGAAAAAAATCTGATGCTGATTAAAGTGGAGGAAAACAAAGAGTAATCACTCTGAGTCCTTCTAGAATATGGACAGACTGAAAACAAGTAAGATGGATGTGAGGAGGGGTGTGAATGGTATCAGGGAAAAAAAAATTAACTTATTCCTTTCTGACTTCATTTTTTCTGAGAACAACCATAAATCTTGTTTTCAGGTGCGTGAAATATCAGTTCTCCATGAATCCTCACCCAGCCCTAAGGTGGTCAAACACCAGTCTATTCAGAAAGCACAGGACCAGGGTGAGGATAAGTAAAAGCAGGGAAGCAGTAAGAGAGCCTTACATTTCCAGAAAGTGGGAGTCTCCATTGGCTTCTGTTTTCCTTAGAGGACAGCCCTGGATTAAGATCAGCTCTAGACAGTGCTGCTTCGGACGTATGACTGGAACTGACCTTGACCATTACTAGTTTACCTGGCCTTTGCCTATCCTTGATTTACCAAAATAGGAAACTCCTTTAGACACAGTGCCCCAAGCTCGGCTTCTGTGATAAGCTTCCCCATTGACTCTCTGGCTCCTGTCTTTCCTTACCTCCAGCCTCTCATGTACAAGCTTCAAGACGCATCTACTAAAGCTCATCTTTGATCCTGTCCCTTCAGAAAACTATGGCATTGTTCAGGTACCTGTTTAAAAATCTCCAAATTCCTTAACATGCATTTAAGACAATGTATGATCCTCTTCTAACCAACATTTCTATCTTAACTCCCTCCTGTTCTACTTAGGTTTATCCACAATGTGTTTTATTATTGCCTTGTTTTTGTTCATATCTCGTTTCTTTATTTCTTTTTTTAGGTATATCTTTCTTGTTTTCTCACTTAATCTAAACTGAAAGCCAAAGTTTAATCATATTTTTCCCAGCTGAAATTATTTTTTCCCTTACTCTAAATTCCTAAAGCCTTGATGACAAACATATTTAGCATTTCCTAACTGGCTGGTTAATTATCTTTTTTTTTTTTTTTTGTCAGAGTGTTTTTTCTCAGCAAATCATTTTTTCAATAAGAGAAGTTGTGGATTTATAGAACAACCATGCATAAAATTCCCATGTACCACCCTATTATTGACTTCTTGCTTTGGTGTAGAACATTTGTTACAGTTGATGATAGCACATTTTTATAATTGTACGATTAATTGTAATCTATAGTTTAATTTAGGGGTCACTGTAAAGTGTAGTTCATGGAATTTAAAAACTTTTTATTCTGTTATCATATATGCAACCTAGCATCTACCCATTTAATCACATACAGATATATATTTCAGTGCTGTTAGTTACATTCACAATGTTGTGCTACTGTCACCACTATCCATGACCAAAACATTGCCATCATTCCAAATAGGAACCCTGTACATTGTAAGCCTTAACTTCCCAATCTCCACCCCTCGCCCATCCCCTGGTAACCTACGTTCTAGATTCCGAATGGATGAGTTTGCTTATTCGAATGGCTTCAAATCAGTGAGATCATACAATATCTGTCCTTTCATGCCTAGACTATTGCACTCAACATGATGTCTTCAAGGTTCATCTATGTTATCGCATGGATCAGGACTTCATTACTTTTTACAGCTGAATAACATTCCATAGTATGTATATGCCACCTTTTGTTTATCCATTCATTACTTGATAGACACTTAGGTTGTTTCCATCTTTTGGCAATTGTGAATAATGCTGTTATGAACATTGATGTGCAAATATCTCTTTGAGTCCTTGCTTTCAATTCTTTTGGGTATATTCCTTGTAATGGGATTGCCAGGTCACATGGTATTTCTAAAGTAAAGCTATAGCCTACACAATGGGACAAAATATACTTCCTGAGGAACAGCCAAACTATCTGCCACAGTGGCTGTAACCATTTTACATTGCCACCAGCAGCGAATGGGTATTCCTATTTCTCTGCATATTCTCCAAGTCTTGTAATTTTCCAAATTTTTGATAGCAGCTATTCTAATGAGTGTGAAATGGTATGTCATTGTGGTTTTGATTTGCATTTCCCTGATGACTAACGATGTTGAGCATCTTTCCATGTGCTTTCTGGTCATTTGTATATCTTCTTTGAAGAGATGTTTATTCGTCTTTTGCCCATTTTTAAAACTGTGTTGTTTGTCTATTTTCTTGCTAAGTTAAAGGCTTTCTTTATATATGTATATGCCATATAAAACCTTTAATGGATATGCGGTTTCAAAATATTTTGTCCCATTGTGTAGGCTGTAGCTTTACTTTCATGATAAAGTCATTTGAGGCACAATGATTTTTAATTCTGATGAGGTCCCATTTATCTGTTTTTTTTTTTTTTCATTTGTTGTGATTTGGGTGTAAAGTCTAAGAAACATAAGATCCTAAAGAAGCTTCTCTACATTTTCTTCTAAGATTTTGACAGTTCTGACTCTTATATTTGGATGTTTGATCTGTTTTGAGTTGATTTTTGTATACAGGTAGGGGTCCTCCTTTTTTTTTTCAAATGGAGATCCAGTTTACCAGCACCATTTATTGAAGAGACTATTCTTTCCCAGATGAGTGGTCTTTTCCCCATTGTAAAAATCAATTAGTCATATATGTGAGGGCTGATTTTGGGGTTCTCAATTCAATTCCATTGGTCTATATGACTGTCCTTGTACCAGTACCATGCTGTTTTGTTTACTGTGGGGAAGTTTTAAGATGGGGAAGTGTGAGTTCTCTAACTTCATTCTTCTCTTTCAAGATGGCTTTAGATATCTGGGGCCTTTTACCCTTCCATATCAATTTGATGATTGGCTTTTCCATTTCTGCAAAGAAGAATGTTGGAATTTTGGTTGGCATTGCATTGAATTTGCCAACCAATTTTAAGCCCCTTGAGAGTAACCATGTCATATAATTAGCCTGCATCATTATCGTATATTGGAAGAGATGATAGGTTTTTCTCAAATGGTATTAGACAGTCTCTAAAGCAACCCTGTGAGGAGGTAAAATTATTTTCCACAGTTTCATAGATAAAGTAATGGAAGCTCAAGAAGGGTTAAATAATTTGCCCTAAATCACTAGGCGATGACTGTTAGATCCAGACTTGAAAATGCTGGACTTCTGACTATATGCTTTGTTCTTTTCACAACTCATGGCTGCTTCTATAGTTTTTGTATCCATCACAATGCCTGACACTGGTTTTGATCTTCATGAACTAATAATACTAATATTTTAATTGGAGGAATAAAGAAATGAATGAAAGATTGAGAGAATACATGAATAAACGACTAGCAACAGGGCTATGTATAGCATTGATGAGTCTAATAATTCAGCAGCACTTTACTATGATATTTTCAGGGCCTTTGCAAGGGACTAGAGAGATAAAACCACTTTGCTAGTGTTCATTGTCTTTCCCAAAAGTCCATGATAAAAGTCAAGATAAAAGATATTTCCTTAAATAGCAAATGTTGTTTGCAATCAAATTCCACAGTCTTTGTGGAATATTTTGCCTCCCCATTGCACTTTAAGTTTCTTCATAGAAATCAACTAAAACACAAATCCATTTAGCCTAATTCAAAGAGTGGCACTGAAATCAATTACCCTAGAGAGGGTAATTTTCATCTAAATTTCCAGGTGTCTAAAAAGCGGACTATATAGATAAATGTTGAATGGGTAAGACAGATGCTTCTCTCATCTTAAACAGAGAAAATAAAAGTAACTGTCTTCCAAGGTGGCGAGGATTGGTTGAGAGAATCTAAGAAAAGTGCCTGGACATAGAAATGCTAAATAATTGCTATTATGTTAACATTGCTGGGAGAAGAAAGGCATTTTGCCTGCTTCTTTAGGGGATGATAAGAATAGTTTCTTTAGTGAATTTCACCTTTTCCCTCTGGCCTTTTTGACATTTGTCCTGAGTTTGGTCCTCTTTATTCTAATAAATTTATATTAATGACTTTTATTATTAAGGTCAAGAAAGCTGTGTTTTGGCTGATGGAGGAAGAAGGCAGTCCCTAAATGGAAAGCATTGTCTTCTGGAGTGAGTCACTGCTATCTGGGTCCTCTCTTTCCCTCCCTCTCTCCCTTCATAAGGACGTAAGGCTACACTCAAGCTGCTCCAGTTAATGATTGTGCAGTGCTATAGACAATTCTTCCAAAATCATTACAGGTCCTTCATTGTTTGGAGAGAGGCAGAGCCTCTTTCAGTGATAATGGCTGTTAGATGAAAGGATTAAGCTGATTACATCTTTGGAGTACTGTATGCTATAAGCAATATCTCGTCCAACCGCATGAAGTCATCGTAGACTTGTAATCAGTTACTTGGGAAAATAGATTTTTGAAATATTAGAGTTTCTGGCCATTACTTGCTTATTTTTTTCCTGGACATTTTAATTATTATTTTTCTTTGCCACAGGTGATAAACAGTAGGTTGTACAGAGTGCGTACTTGAGGCCAATTTTCTAGGTGTAAACTGTTTTTTATTCTCCTCATCATCCTTTAGTGGATTCAGCCAAGTAGAAATGACTACATAAAACCGTAGTCAGAGGTGACTGGGAAATAGGGCATTTGAGGAAAAAGAACTTGTTAATCCAAAAGTCAGATGGAATGTTCTAGCAGTATCCCAGAAATTGGATTTGTGAGTCTAGAAAAACAAAAACACCCAACTCTTCACAGATGGGGGTTTATTTGCATGAGCCCATATGCATGTGGGTTTTGTTTCTTAGCAGGAAGGAGAGAGGGAAGGAACTGCTCAGGCAATTGTAGATGGAAAGAGAGCTGGGGATGAATATGGAGATTAGAGAATAGAGAATGCAAGCAGAAGCTGGGGGAAGAATTCTGACTTGGGACTTTATGAGTCTTGAGACCCAAACACTGCAATCCTGAGGCCCAGATAACAGTGTTTTATACAGATTTGGGGAAGAGACTAATTCCTCCAGTCGCTAGAGACTCAGCGGCCCCCTGAAAGTGATCACCATGCCCGATAATAAGCAGATAGCCTGCAGCAGCTGTAAGGCAGGGCCCTCATTGAGGTTGTGCATGGCAGGGCGAGTGATGACCTCCCCACTCGAGCAAGGGATTTCAGCAAAGGGATGTTGAATAGGAGAGAGAACATGAGAACATCTGTGCCTAATGAAAACATAAAACCACCTTCTGCAGTCTCCTAGACAGAAGTGAGAGAGATTTTGAATAATAATAGAGTCACATAGCGGGTATGTTCCACTTACATTTGAGAATGGAAGAGGCAAAACAACTAATAGCCTTTTCTGTTCCAGTTAAGAATAACTGCTAAAGGTAGTAGGGAATGGAAATGAAATGTCGCCATTTTAATAAACGTGTTGCATTTCTCATATCAGGGGAGCATGACAAATGGCCTCTTTTGTGATAGAAGCTGCCAGAAACTTTGACTTAAGTTTGGTCAAGTGATTTCACGCCCACAATATCAGCACAGGGTAGAGTTTTGCTGATCAAAGGAAGGAAATCTGGTAGAACCATAACCAGAAAGACACTTGTCCTCATCTGGACTGCTAGGCTTCTGGGTGAGTCACAGCCAGGACATTAACTGAAAGGGCATGGCACTTTCTGGCACTGTCAGGATAGTGGCACAGCCTGAACGGAGAAGAGTAGAATCCATGTAGGAGCTTTAAGACCGGATAACTCATTGCTAATCAAGTGACTAGGGGATGAATGGAAATATGGTGTTCTTTTTAGTTTTAAGAAGACACTTGGTAACACAATTTGTATATAATGATGTTAGAGGAATTTTGAAATTCCTTTTCTCTTAAAGATGGGTTAAGAGTGGACAGCAAACTCCTACTGACTTATAATTAGTGTACACACACCACTGATTTTCCTATGTCTTAGCTGTGCACACTGGTTTTACAGCATATGGAGGCCAAGCTTGTGGCTTAGCATATGGTATGCCTTCAAATAAGCACACCTGTCTGCCTCTCTGCTTATCTAATCATAGCAACAAAGAAATTGACTTTTCATTTGTCTTTTCCCCAGACCCTGGGTGATATATGTGCCAAATTCTTGGCATTCTTAGTAACAGAGTCAATCATAGTTAGGATTCCAAATTAAAGTACATTGCTAGCTAGAACATGTAGTGTTTTATATTATTTGCTTGAACAAATGTAATATAATTTGAAACCGGAAAGAAACGGAAATAAGTAAAGATCACATATTACATGTGTAATAATCTTGTGGAGTTTTATTTTATCAGAATGTTGGTTGAACTGAGTAAATAGGGAATATGAAATAGAAAGTTTATCTGAAATTCTCTTCTTCTAGATATAATAGGGTGGGTTTTTTTGTTTGTTTGTTTGTTTTTGTTTTGTGAAATTCCATTATGTAATGTTGAATGTGGTCAGATGTTGGGTGTGAGGTTTATTGGAAATTGACTGTGAAAAAATATGGCATAGTCAGTCATTCATTTGACTCTTTTCTTAGGGTCTGATTTAGGCTGTTTTTCAGTCTTTCAGTAATAATATTTCACAGAGGAAAGTAAAGTATTTTCTGCTTGAATTCATTCAAAGTCAATTGATACAGTTTAGAGAGGAACAAAAAATTGTTGATAAAGATACCTGCCTTTCATTTGGCATATAGTAACCTATTACCCCCACAATCGTCATTATTCACTCACATATTTAATATTAGCTGAAGGAATTGCCTGGAACCCCATTTCCTCATTTATAAAGTAAAAGGGCATATTTGGATGATCTCCATGAAGTTAAATAATTTGAAGATACTAGTAGTTGGTGGTAGACCTTCGACTAGAACTCTATTCATCCACTTACAAACAAACGAAAAAAGTAAACTGATATCATTTGCAGTGTACGATATCGGGATAGGTAGGTGGGAAGAGAATAGCATAGTTGAGACAAATTATTCATTAACATGGAATTTTCTTTTTCAGTCATAAAGTTCCAACCAGAATCCTAAGCCCCCTCCCCTTTCTTCTCATATGGTCCTTTCATGCCTTCTCAGCCTATGGTATTGGGGAGAGATACATCTAGAACATGTCTTGATTGTAGGTTGAAGCCATTACACAGGCAGATACTAGTTTCATGGCTCTTGAAATTCTTTGGACATTACAGTTGGGTCTGGGCATGCTTTTTGTGTTCTTTGAGAGGGGGTACTGTTGAAATCTTTCTCTATTCAAGATTTATGTGGCAATTTTATTCATTCCTACTTAATTTCATACCAACACTAGCCATTCATGCTCATTTCTTTCTATATTTTCTATCTGACTGATTATTTGGCAGCAACTACACCTTCCAATTATTAGCCTACCAATAGTAAACTTAATGGCATTAAGCTATTAAATCATTACTATCACTAAACTCAAGTGAACCTGCTAGTAATAGAATACTAATAACGCCTACGCTCGTCAATACCTTCAGCCACACTGATTACCACTTCACTGCTATTCTCTCTTCACCATGGTTAAGTCTTCAACATTTTCCTCTCAGAATGATAGCATCAGACTTTTTCATTGGGAGCCATTTTTAAAGCCAATACTAACTTCTTGGCCGCATTTCCTTGGCGGTTTTGCACAGTGCTTTGTATATTAAAATTGGTTAAACTCCATATAGAATGCACTGGTTTCTTCTGAATGAAAGGTGTTAGACAAACTTAAGTTACTGCTCTTTTCAAAAATTAAAGCAGAACAAACTGTTTTGTAAGATAATTCTGCCACTACCATAAGTGTCTCTTCCCTAGACTCCCTCTTGGAAAGCTTTTATTTGGGCTTTTTTAGTGATATCTTTGTCATTTTCACCACACGCTTCTGTCAAGAAAGCCTTTGGATCACTGCCATGATGTGTCTTTGCTGGACTCTTCCTTCAAGTGCTGTCAACACCTCTCCTAATTGCAAGGTTTAAAAACCAGTCTAGCAATTTGTTAAAGTTAGAAGGCAACTTTATTTAAGACAGATATGTACATTTTTATGCTTTGAAATACACATTCAATGATGCATGTATAGATTTCAAAGTGAGAGCCAAAGAAAGAATGAGAGGGGAACAGTGCAGTCTGAATTCAAATAGGAAAAAAAATATAGGAAAAAAGCTTGGTGCAAATACTGTATGTATGAATATTAAATTTCTGGACTAGGATGCATCACCAGTATATATGTATAATGCTTTCTTAATATATGTATGTATACTGCTTTACACTAACAGTCTTGGTAGGCAGGATTCAGTATCTAGAATTTGAATGGGAAAAGGTCTTTAATATGAAATATTCACCCATTTTCATTTGCAGATATGTAACACCTTAAAAAGTGCTCTGATTCTGAATTCCCCAAATTGCATTTGTGTTTGACTTCTCATGCTTATTGTTAGATTGCCCTTTAATATCAGTTTCTCTTGGATAGTGGCGTTATTAGCCAATCTATCTATCTAAGTGACTTTCTTCATAGTCATGCTCAAAGATGATTATAGGCCATTTCAGAGTCATCCCAGGAAAATGTCACCTGTCAAGATATGAATTCTGAGCAATTTCTACATTTTGCTTTCCCTATTACGGAAGAGCCTCTTCCCCATAAGTGGCGTTTTCATGAACTTGTGAACTGTACAACTATCTAAACCAAGCTATTGTTATAGTCATATAAATGACTATAATATGGATGTTTTAGAATTGTATATTTGGTCTTGCTCAATTGGTCCCAACTAAAATCTGCTTCGTCATTGAGTCAAAGGGTAGTTTTTCAAGTTATGAGTTGCTGAAACTCCACCTATGATCGTAAAGCCCAGCTGTACCCTGTTGGTTTCTTAACAGGAAAAAAATAAATGTCTGCTACTTGAACAAAACTGACAGGTTTTTTTATTTTTTGGATGAGCCACGAGTCAGATTAAATTCTGTCTTGCTCTTCAATTGTTCCTCTGGTTCTGTGGGGCTTACAGTAATAGGATTTTATTTGTGTCAGTAAAGTTGACAGCCCTGATTCAGAAGTCCACAGGGAGCAGAGTTGTTGATTAAGAAGCATCATACTGACCATGATTTAAGAGGGTAACTAATGAGCCAAATGGAAAATTCTGGACCACCTTTGCCTATGCATGAACCCATTGTTAGCAGATACACTTTGGATTTTAATTTCTTTACTTATTCAGTAAGAGCTTTCAAATTTGTGGCTTTATCTCAAGGAAATTTTAAGTTTTATCCAAGATTTATTCAGTTATATTCTAGTTAAGTAGGCCTCAAGATATTGTTTCCTTTAAAAATAAAATTTAAAATATATAGAATAATGAATATTTAAGAGAGAGTTGGGAAAAGGATAACTAAGAAAAATAATCAAATCAGGAAGAGATAGTTAATAAGTGAGAATAAATATTAGCAATCCAGAATATATTTTATCAAAAATTGCTTTTTAAGTTGTACTTTCTCTTCCTGCAGAAGACATTATTGTCCAAAATACAAGGCTGATGTAATTCAATTTAAATTTATCACTCTATTATTTTAATATATTTACTCAGGGTTAACAACTCATTAAGCATCAAATTGCTCACTCTTAATGAGTCTCTGATGCTAAAATTGAGCTGACTTAAACTTTACTGTAAAATAACAACAGTGGTATTGCACAAGGATGTAATAAAAATTAAGCAAATGTTATTGAATGGGTGTGGTGTGAAAACCAGATTTGTGAGATGAAATAGAAAATGTCTTATATGCATGTTGCTTACAGAAACATGAGTAATAGATTTTAACTGCCAAAGCATGATAAGCCTATTTTTGTTTTGCTATAGTAGAGTCTACAGAACATGAAGCCATGTATATTTTATCTGCACATTTACCTTATTGCTACAATAAAAGAGTTCTAGAATCTGTTAAAATGAATATCGGCATATAACTCAAATGCCTTAAGCTCCACCAAATTACGAATACTGGCAAGGTTCGGATGGCACTAGTCAACACTGGGTTGTCAGAAATAAGTTCCCTTAAAAGGTTAGCCAGTTATTTTTGAGAAACCCTTGGGGACTTTCTTACGTGTATTCACAGACCAGTCAATCAGCTTCAGACATAATGTGGTCTCCAACTTCATCTTCTCTTTCTCCACCACACTCTTTTCCATGTAGCGTTGGTCTCAAATCTGCTTGCATATACCCACCATGGAAGTCATTCATCATAAGAACCATCTGTATTCCTGTGGGAGCTCATGTCTCCCCAACTCTCCAAACCCTGGAGTATCAGAAGAATGCTAAGTATCTTAGTTTGTCAAGGCGTCTGTAACAAAAAGCTACAAATAGTTGGGTTAAACAATAGAAATTTATTGTCTCATGGTCTGGAGGCTAGAAGTCTGAAATCAAGGTGTCAGTAGGGCCATACTTCCTCTGAAATCTGTAGGGGAGAATCCATTTCATGCCTCTTCTCTGACCTTGGTGGGTGGCCAGCAATCCAGGGCATTCCTTATCTTATGGTGGCATAAATCAATCTCTGCTTCCACCACATGGCCATCTCTCTCGCTCTGTATCTTACTCACTGTGTCCAAATGTTTTCTTATTATAAGGCCACCAGCTGTATTGGGCCCATGCTAATCCAGTTTGCCCTCATATTAATAACTTCCTCAAAGATCCTGTTTCCAAATAGGATCACATTCATGGGATGAGGTTAGGACTTGAACATGTCTTTTGGGTGGACATAATTTAATCCATAGCACTCAGTTTCCCATAGAGGTGGGATCAAGGGCCTCTTTCCCAGCTTTGTGCCATGGAATGTTACCTGGGCTAAGTAAGAAGAAGTTCTGCTTGTGCCTCAAACTTTAAAATTTTCTCTTGAATTTTAAGTTTTTGCCTATAATTGGTCTCTCAGGTCCTACCATCCACTCCATTTTCCCAAGGTCTCTTAGGGCCTCCCAATAAAAATTCGCTCCTTCTCTCCCATTGTAAATATATTCCCTGTGAATATCAATAAAGTAAACAGACATAGTGAGAACTGGTAGATGACAAAGTTACTATTTTACTAACAGCCAGCTAAAAAAGGGCATTGACTTAAATTTATCCCCCAAGTCTATGGTTTGGGACAACATTTAGATGAAAAATATTTATGAAAATATATGCTATTTATGTTTCTGGGTATGCAAAATACTGTTTGTATTACTCTGCCAAAGGGGTGCTGATGCAAAGTATCAGAAATTGGTTGGCTTTTATAAAGGGCATTTATTTGGGGTAAAACAGTCCCAAGGCCATGGAAAGTCCAACTCAAAGTACTATAAAAGGTACTTTCTCACCAAAGTCAGCTGCCATGTGTTGATACAAGATGGCAGGTGATCTCTGCTTGGTTTCAGCCCTCTCCTCTGGGCTTCCTCTTCCTCTTGAGGCTCCATGTGCCCAGTTTCTTCTTGATCTCAGCTGCAGGCTGGCATAGGGCTTCTCGCTTAGGGCTTCCTATATCAGCCTCTTCCAAAGGTCAGCTGTAATCTATCAGGTAAATGGTCCATCTCTCCCACAGGCTTTAGCTGTTCAAGCTTTTTCCTTTCTGTCACATAGCAGGTTCAAAAATGACAAAGTTCTATCCTCTGTGTATCTTCTTGAGTGACTCCAGAAAGGGGGTGGGAACTCAACCTGAGTTATGCCCTCTGATGTAGTCAAATCAAAAAGCCCTAATCTTAAGTAATTTCATCAAAGACATCTCAGCTGAATTTAATGCAATCAAAGGGTATCACACCCAGAGGAGTAGATTAGTTTACAAACATAATCTTTCTTTTTTGGGGATTCATAAATAATCTCACAATACTGTTCGTTTATCAAGATCATGGACTTTTTCTTCTTTCTGCTTTTTTTTTTTTTTTTTCCGACTCCAGAGGGCTCACCCTTCCCAATCACTATGGCTTCAGAGAAATCACTGTTTTTGAATCATGGTTATCACTAATTCACTCTGAGTTTAGCCACAACCCTATATTTTATCCTTGACAAATACCTTGTGTGAGATTTTCAAGATTGTTTAAAATATATGTACAAAACATTTCTTGTTCTGCCTTGGCCTATACCTTAACGTTTTCACAGAATTACAATTGTCAGAAAAACACAAACTGAAACTGAAATTTAAAAATTCTTCACCGTAGAATTACAAAATTAAACCTTTTTAATAAATTAAAAATAGATGATTCATGTTTATTCAAATTTGGACATTAAATTTGCCATATACTGAGTACAAGGAAACTATAATTTTCATAGTTCTTTAATTCAATAAAACTTATGTATTTAAGATGAATAAGTTTTTTTCTTACTGGCATGATATATTAGTCAGCCAAAGAGGTACTGATGCAAAATACCAGAAATCTGTTGGCTTTTATAAAGGGCATTTATTTGGGGTAGAAGCTTATAGTTACCAGGCCATAAAGCAGAAGTTACTTCCTTCACCAAAGGTTGTTGCCACGTGTTGGAGCAAGATGGCTGCCTTCCTCTTCCTCTTTCTCTTAAGGCTCTGTGGTCCCAGCTTCTCCCAATATCGGCTGTAGACTGGGATAAGTCTCCTTTCTTTTCGGGGGCTCATTTCTCTCCGGGCTCAGCTGCTCAGCTGCTCAGCTCTCTCCACAAGGCCAGCTGTGAATTATCAGGCAAACAGCTCATCTCTCTTCCGGGGCCTTTGCTGTATCTAATGGAGCCTTCTCTCTTTCCTCAAGTATCTGATTCTCTGTGTATTTACTTTCCAGGGCTCCAGGATCAAAACTCCAATTAGCACCTCTGGCTTGTTTCTCTGAGTCCCCACCCACCAAGGCTGTGGGGACTTAATGTCCTACTGATGTGGCCCAATCAAAGCCTTAATCATAATTTAATCAAGTAAAAGTGAAACCTCTGAAGATAATACAATCTAATATGCCCAGAGGAACAGGCCAGTTTACAAATACAATCCAATATCTATTTTTGGAGTTCATAAACAATGCCAAACTGCTTCACATGATTTCCTAGAATCTTAAATTCTAACTTGGTATTTTGAAGATTCAGTAATAATAGGGCTTCCATTTCTGCATGATGGGCATCCTCTAGTTTACTTTTGTTCTTCTTTCCATATAAGTTCAGTATTTGGGGAAAACAATCATTTTCATGATAGACCTAATTTCTTATATTGGAGTTCATTTTGATGTTTGCTTTGGTCTTAACTTTTATTTATTGAGGTACAAATTATATGTAGTGAAATGCTCGGTGAATAAATGTACTATTCACCGAATTTTGACAAATAATATACTTATGTACCTCACTCACCTAACAAGATACATAACTCTTCAATCCCACTTGAACATTCCTTCATGCTCTTTTGGAATTCTCCCCTCTCCCAAGCAAACATTGATCTGATTTGTATCAACATAGTGTAGTTTTCCTTATTCTAGAATTTCATAAAAAAGGAATCATGTCCTTTTTATGTCTTTTTTTCCACTTAGCATACTGTTTTTAATTTTTATAAAATTGTAATTTTTATAAAAGCAGTTTTACTGAGATATATTCACATACCATATGTATTAGTCAGCCAAAGAGGTGCTGATGCACAGTACCAGAAATCTGTTGGCTTTTATAAAGGGTATTTATTTGGGGTAAAAGCTTACAGTTACAAATTCCTAAAGAGTCCAACTCAAGGTTATTCCCTTACCAAAGTCTGTTGCCACGTGTTGAAGCAAGAGGGTTCTCTGCAAGGCTTCATCCTTCCTCTTCCCTCATAAGGCTCCATGGCTCCAGCTTCTTCTGATCTCAGCTATAGGTTGGCATAGGGCTCGTTTCGCTTCCCGGGGTTCGTTTCTTCCCAGGCTCAGCTGCTTTGTTTTCTTTACAAGGTCAGCTGTAAACTGTCAGGCAAATGGCTCTTCTCTCTTCCCGGGGCCTCTGCCACATCTCGGAAGCTGTCTCTCTTCCTCTGTGTATCTTCTCTGTGTATCTACTTCTATGTGGCTCATTGATTGCCCATCTATATAGCCCACAAAGAGGGCAGGGACTCAAACTGAGTTGCCCTAATGATGTGGTTGAGTCAAAGCCTTAATCTTGATTTAATCAAGTAAACATAAGGCCTTTGGATTTAAATCAATCAAAGGGTATCATGCCCAGAGGAACAGACCAGTTTACAAACATAATCTATATCTCTTTCTGGAATTTATAAATAATATCAAACTGCCATACCATACAGTCCATCCAATGTGTACAATCAATGGCTTTTAGTATAATCAGAAAGTTGTACATTCCTCATCACATAAATTAGTGAATTGTTTTTTTGATCAAAAACATATACAATTGACGCTCATAAACTTGAACAGATCAGATTTCTTATGATGTTAGACACTAATTTGTTAAGGCCCTGAAAAGTGTTTTTATCACTGAAATAATATTTTTTAGTATTCTGTTTTTCCATTCTCTAATTATTTCCCTGAAATTTCAGCCTTCTTTTCTAAATTAATATATTTAGCCTAATTGTGGACTCAGCACAAATAATAAGTCATGAATTCAATAAAAAGACTCTTGCTTGGTAGTATGATATGTGTGTGCTCAGCCTCTTGGACACTAATGAGTACTATAAACTCATACTAATAGTTAGATTAACTAACAAAGGAGTTACTCATTTTCATCTTCCTTGTATATCCTTTGTAAAAATTTTGCTAAGATGGTTTTCCAAAACCTTCACTTTTTTAAATAAAGAAAAATAACATGTTTAAGATTAGACCATTTAACTAAAATTCTCAAGAGCTATTTAATTTGAAGTATAAGTCAAGCAGATATTTCAGTATCTGTCAACAAAGAGTACGCTATTTCTCTAAATGGAAAAAGGAAGATGGGAAGAAGTGGAAGAATGCCTAGCAGATTTGCCGATGACATTCAGAAGTTTTCAGCTGTGGATTTGATAGAACATATGACATCTGATATCATTTAGAAACTTATTTTAGAAATCAGTCATTATATATTTTAACCTTCTAGTAATTTTAAAGTAGAAGTATTCACTAATTACTTGTTTTTGTTTCACTTATTTGATACTACATATCAGTCTTATTATCAAATTATGTTTGCAAAATAACCCTTATTAGGCTAATAGTTCTTATCCTGGCCCCCTTTTCATATAGAGTCTTTAAACACTCTTGACCTCATTTTGGGATAACTACTTTCACTCTCCAGTGTTCATAGTGTGGATTCAGTAAGTGAGAAGAAACTACTATTACCATTGTTCACCTTCTTAAGAAAATAACAGATTTTGTGAAATGGTACAATAAAGGCAATTTAAACAGATTTGTGTTTTTGTGTGTTCAACAGCAACCTTTTTAAAAAAATCAGTTTGGGGCAGGGGTTACCTAAAAAGATAACCGTGGATATATTATTTTTCCTTGATACAGTGCTACTTCAGAATGAAACACAAACACAATTTAATTATGGTAGCAGAGATAACTTTCAATTTTATGCATCCTTATTTAATGAATAGGATTTTTTTTTTTTTTTTTTTTTTTTTAGAAAATAAATTGTTAACATGCAATATGATATGCTTCCTTAGTTTCTTCAATACCGCATGGGACTGGGACAGCTACACTGGGCTGAATAATAAAATAGTAATAGTGGTGGTAACAGATGCACTTAACCTTACAATAGATGTCCTCCTAAATTGTGTGTAAATCATTTTTCAAAACTTGAGTCATTATTTAAATGTTTTAAGCTAACTCATTGCTTAGAGAAACCCTTTAAAGTTTTCTTTTATAATGCAAAACCAATATTGACTTATCTGTTTTGTAAATTAGGGTGTTTTCATTCCAGTTTGATTGAAAAGTGGCACATTCATATACATGAAAAAATTTCTTTAAAAATAATGTGTAAATATATATATTAGCTACCACAGGGCATGCATGCATTGATATCTTAGTGATTCTCTGAAGTGATGGGAGGAGGACTATAAGAGTCACTGATACAGTGTTTGAATTACACATCCTTGCCCCACTCTCATTCTGATGAAAATCAGTACCATAGAGAGCCATTGATACTAATCAGAGTGACATACCCTTCAGTTATTTGGGAGCAAATAAACAAACAAAAAAAAAGGTGAAGAAACTCAATCCTAGGGATAGTAATCCTTAGAATAAATATTATACTCTTTTGATTCTACATCCTTTTAAATGGAAATGATCCTTGAGAGAGTTATGGCCAAGAGCAGTGCAGGGTAATTTCAAGCTTAAGAAGAAATTTTGGCTTCCAGAGAATTATGGCATGCCTTTCCTGAGGAACTGACATTTTAAACATCAATTTCTCATCACTTTGGGGCTTCAAGGAATTCTCCCATAGGAGAGAGGCATTCAGTTC
Organism: Tolypeutes matacus; assembly: GCA_026826555.1. NCBI lineage: Eukaryota > Metazoa > Chordata > Mammalia > Cingulata > Chlamyphoridae > Tolypeutes > Tolypeutes matacus. Next base: position 5,680,058 of record JAKSZT010053820.1, read on the forward strand.
TTGAACGAAGATGCCTGAAGATCTGTGGGAGATAAGCTTAGAAAAGACAACCAAAAGAAAGAAAATTTCTTGCTCCCACCCTTAACTGTTACATAGCAAAAAAACCAGCTGTAGCCTTAAAGCTCAGTTGAATGTCCTGGAGCCTCCTTTAGTGGCACATCCATGTTTGTTAAACGGAACTGTTTTTTTCTAGATATATCCTTGCAAGACATCATACTGATTTTATTTTTTCTCCTGTTAAACAATTCCAAGGTTAATTGTATGTAAGCTTGCTCAACACTTTAAACAGTTCTTGATTCCATATGACTGGCATCATTTTATGCATACTTCCATTGGAAACTAATAGTTATTTACTAGGGCTTGATTCTCTAGACCAGTATTAAAAATACTTCCAAAACTTATTCAGTTAAAGAAGTCTTCCTTGGTATACAGATCTTATGTTAGCCACCTCATATTTGCCAGGGCACCTCATCTGTATCCAACCAGCTAGAGAGAGAACAAAAGAACAGACTACACGCCCACAATACCCATCCTGTCCTGTTCATATTGTGGATAATTATCAAGACATGAAAAGACATGTGGAATGCTAATTTATGGAAAACGCCTTCCATTCTGTCTGCCTTAGGTATATGGGAGTTAACTTTCATTTTCATAGTTTCTCACTATGAAAGTCTTAAAGATAGTTTGAGAAAAGCTTATGTTGTCTATTCCTCTAGAACTGCACTGGTCAATATAATAGGTACTAGTCAAAAAAAAAAAAAAATAGGTACTAGTCATATGTGGTTATTGAATAACTGAACTACAGATAGTGTAACTGAGGACATTAATTTTAAATTTTATTTAATTATAATTAATTTAAATAAAAAAAAACCAAAACAAAAGCACTGTAAAATAGTCCATTAAACACAACTTTATTATTTTGATAGGACTGCTTTTCAGCTTAAAGCATTGAAAATTTAGTATCTGAATTTCAGTGTGTGATAAGTATAAAATATACAATGGATTTCAAGACTAAGAAATTTTTTTAAAAGGATATAAAATATCTCTTAATTTTCTATTAATTATATGTTGAAATGACAATATTTTTAATAGGCTGGATTAAATAAAATATCTTATTAAAATTAAGTATTTCTTTTTTTTTAAATGTGGCTACTAGGAAATTTAAAATTATGTGGTTCACATTATATTTCTATTATACAATAGTGATCTAGAACATTCTGAAAAGTATAACAATTATTCCTTGGTGGTTTCACTTAGAAATGTTAATCCAAGTTTGGAGATTGATTTTTGTAAATTGAAGATAGCAGTTTGCTCAATGGTCTATGCCAAAAGGACCAAAATTTGGCATATGTAATCTTTTTGGCCCTATTATGGCATTCTTTAAAGTTTTTTCCTATGTTTGCCATTCTGCTTTTTCTATAGCACATCCCCTCTGGCAATGGGCTTGTTTGTATTTTCCCCTATCTTCTTTTTGATCTATGAAATATGAATCATGAGAAAAGGTAAATCCTTAAGGGTTCAGCATGATGTAGTTAGAAAGACGTGAGTTTGGATCCTTGTTCTTCTAGTTACCTTCTATGTGGAAATTGTTCAACTTTTCTGAATTTAAGCTTAGCTCATCAAAAAATGTACCTAACAGAGAAGTTTTGGAGATGAAAATTAATGAGGTTATAATAAATAAGAAATATGAAATATACAGCAGACTTCCAATTGTTTTCTGAACCAAATTGTCCCTATGTTTTAAATTTGGATCTTAGTAGGCATATGGAATCAGACTAGCAAGATATTTGAAACATGGGTTTGACACACACACCATTTTACCAGAATGATACCTTACCTGGTGATGATAAGATCCTATTTCTCTTCTACCTCTCCCTCTACCTATACTCTGTGCAAACTTTCAGTTCTTCCACTTGCATTAAAATTAAATTACCACTTAGATTAGATGAAAAGATTGTCCCTAACTGTGAGAAGAAAGAATACTTTAAGCTAGCACTAATCCCTTAATGCTCAAGATATTTGGGTATATTTTTTTCCTACCTTGGAAATTATTTTCAGCCGCCTCTGAAGTACTGAAAATCCTTTACTTACATCAACCCAGTGCAAATTAACCTGTTATGAGATTTGTTTTGTGCTTTGGAAATGCTTGTCAGACAAGCTTTCAACACTGAGATGTATGATTTACGTTCGTTTGCATACGAAAATGTCACTCCAGGGACAAATTTCTCTCTTTATTCCTTCTTATACTACAGACTAGACAAAGGGGGTCAGGTGGTTGATTTTTGGTATGTGAGCAAATCATTTGGGATTCACAGGGAATATTGGGTGCAGTACTGTTAGTCAAACCTTAGTTTTCCCCTGCAGTGCTCTCTAATATCCTATTATTATTATTGTCATTATAAACAAATACACATTTTATTTCCCAGTTTGGGTGACTGGATCCACTCAAACCCATTGCCTGTGTCTCTTATCTGTTTCTGTCACTTCATGTTTAGAGAAAACTTATTGAAAGTGGTGGTCAGTATGTCTTATTTTCTTAGAAGATAACTAGGTAATCGAGTCACAGCCTATGAAAATATGACCCAGATATAACATTTAGAGCCAGTCTTCTTTGAGGGTGAAATATGCAAACAGAGGACAAGATTTAACCAAGTAACTAACCTTGAGGCATAAAGACTAGTATCAAGGTGCACTCTAATGCCAAGGGATGAGCATTCCAAGGTTCCCATTGGAAGGTTCTTTATGCAAAGCCTCTCCACTCCCCCACCTGTGTAAACACTTAATAATCCTTTTGAAATCTAATATCAATGAAGAAAATGAATCATAGAGGACAATTTTAAAAAATAAATAGGTAGTGATTAGGGAGAAGGGGGGAAGTGAAGTGTGATTTTAAACATACTTTGAACAGGAAAAGGCACATATTTGCCAGGATAGATAAGCTCACTATCTTCTATGCCATATAGTATCATTGGGGCAGATTTGGGAGAGGAATTCCGTTGTGGTGGCAGAGGTGTGATCAGTGATTTTGTGTGTAACATGATCTTCAAAAAGTCAGGTCATGGTTATCAGACAACTTACAATAGAATTTAAAGAGCTCTTCAGTACAATTTCCTGTCCAAGGCAGGAATTTTCTCCCGACATTCCTGACAGGGGATCACCCATCTTGTGATCCAGGTCTCCTGTTAGAGGTTAAGGTGGGGTTTGGGCTCTATTTGATGATATTTTATACAGTAAGCTAAGAATGCCAGCATCATGCTCTGCCTGCCAGGATTCTTGTGGGAGGTGGGAATATGTGAAAGTGTGTCAAAGGCTTTGTTACAAATAGCTATAGAAAATCTGTTATCTCTGAGCAGACCTTTCAGAACAGTCTATACTTAGACTAGAAGCTGAAACAGTCTCCTCTTCTTCTCTCAGAATCTATATTTTAACACCAGTAGGACTGGACATGTACAGTGGGGAGTGGATTCGGGGGGAGAAGCAGAGGAGAGACAATACCGTGTGAAATCCGGAAAGGAAAATACACATATATTTCTGTTTTTTGAGTACAGTGCTTCTATCCAATAGCAAAGCGTGGTCTAATGAATGGCTTCTAATTTGATCAGATTATCAAATCTTCCTTCTGTGATATAGAGTCTAGAAGTGGTGAGAAGAAGTGGACTAGGTATGGGGAGGGTGGTCCAAGACTCACCGCTTGCAAATCACAGTATGTTTCACTGCATCCTCCATGATTGGACAACTCCAGGTCTCTTTCTTATATTTGCTCTCTTCTTCGATTTTGCATGCAGGGATTCTGGCTCTGCATTCTTGAAATAAACAGATAAGTTTTAATCATTCTCTCCCATATTAACCTTTCAAATATTTTAAGATAACTACTTAATAATCATTCTTCCTTTGAAAATTAAGCCATCATTTTCCAATCTCCAATTTCAGGATCTATTTCCATAATTATTTAAAAACTCCTAACAATATAGCTGCAATCATATCTGCAAGTCCTTTCCATATCCCAGGATAATAAAGCAAAGCAAAATCTCACCCTGTAGATTATTATTGGCCTTTTGTGCAAGATGTAGTTGATCACAGTCTTCAATTTGTCTGATACTATTTGTAATAATAAAAATGATAATAATATTTATATAGAGTTTATTCTGCTCCAGCCACCTTTCTGAGCACTTTACATATATGTCTTCAGTTGATACTAAAAACAATTGCCTTAGGTGGGTACTATTAATATCCCATTTTATTGATATGAAAACTGGAGCTCAGAGAAACTAAGTGGCTTGTGCAAGAGCACAAAACTGAAGGTGGTGGAGCAGAGGTTTGAATTGAAGTAATCTGGCTCCAGGTTTAATGGTCTTTCAACACTCTACTGTGTTACAATACCTACTTATGGGAGTGTGCATCCTTTTATGTTCTTCCCTATTTTATATCTTTTAAAACTTTGAGGTCCTTAGAGATTTTCCAGTATGGCCAGCCCAGTTTCTTTAGGTCCTCTGAATAGTTTCTGAATGGTAGAAGTTGTTTCGCATGGTTATAACCCACATGAATACTTTAGCTGCTAAAGGTTCAAGGTCAGAGCCTAAAGGAGAAAGTATCACAACTTAAATCACGATGATAAAATTCAAAGAAAGATAAAAACCCCAAATGCTTTAAGGTCAAACACTAGAATCTGCAGAGATACTGCCTTATTAAACAGCAAGGGAAAGGAAGTAGCATAAGGGGATTCAGCAGGGGAGGGTTCAACGGTGACAGAGTTAAACCAGAAAAGCTGGAAGATAGACCCAGAAAATAGTTATTGAGGAGGAGACTAGAAGCAAGGAAGCGAGGGCTGGAAATTCCCAATTCTTCTGGCACTTTTACAAACTAGGGATACCTGTGCCCAGATCTTGCCTTCTAATATTATTCTCCAATAAAAGGAGCCAGGGCTCCGTGGAGAAATGGCTTCTTTTAGAGCTAGACAGGCAACATAAAAGATGAGCCTGGAGTATCTTGTAGTTACAGAAAGTAAGGAAGTATTAAGAAAGCAGGAAATAAAGAAAGGAAGGGGGTTGATCCAACACAATGAGAGTATGTCAAAAAGATACAAGAGTCAACTGAAAGAGCTCCCAATGGCTAGAGCTGGAGTAATTTGAGTAGGGAAATAAATAAAGTAGTATTGGACTAAAGCCTAAAGTATGAAAGTAAATATCCATGAGTCCATACTGATATAAATAAATGAATAAATAAATAAATGGATGGAATGGACAAATTTCTCTTGAAGAATTCCAAGCAAGGAAGTGCAGTATAACTTCCAACCCCTTAAATGTGGATTAGGCATAATGATGTCCTTCCAAAGACTACAGAATGGAAAGGGGAGGAGTGACTTTACAGTGGAGAAATCTGGCAAACAGTGCCTCAACCAGATAACCATGAGGCCAACATCAACAGAGATAGTCAATGTTGATAGTACGTACTCTTTTCGTGATGTGATGAAAATGGCACTTTACTACCACCATCTTCCTCTCAAAAACCCATCACCGCAGTCTAATGGTGAGAAGAAATGCCAGACAATTCCCAATAGAGAGACATTCTACAAAACACCTGACCAGTACTCCTTAAGACTGTCAAGGGCATCTGAAACAAGGAAAGTCTGAAAAACTGTCACAGCCAAGAAGAGCCTAAATATAATGTGGTATCCTAGATGGGATCCTGGAAGAGAAAAAGGAATTTAGGTAAAAATTAAGAAAATCTGGCTAAAGTGCAGGTTTTAGCTTATAATAATGTATCAATTTAGTCCATTAATTGTGATACATGTACCACAGTGATGTAAGATGCTAATAAAGGGGTAACTAGGTATGATATATATAGGGACCTCTCTGTACTCTCTGCAGCTTTAATGTAAATATAAAACTGTTCTAAAATAAAAATTCACACAAAAAACACAAAACAAAAGGTCAGCAGCAGAGGCTCCCACTTTTCTGGCCAATCCTGGAAGGCTCCAGAGGAAGGGAGCCTGGTAATTTATAACATCATCATAAAAGAGGTCATCTGAAGGGAAGATAATGGAGGGAGGTCCCTGCCATAGTGATGTTGCAAAATCAATATAAAGCTGACCTTTGACTATAAAATTGCCCATTTGTTCCCTATGGTTTATTCATTATCCATACATTTCTGATTTCCTGGAATAATCTGTCATCTCAAATTTCAAGATAATAACTTTTTCATATTATCATCCATGCTTCAGCATGTGCCCACGAGTTTCTGTGCACATGTGTGCAAGCATTGTATGCGGGGAAATATTAATTAGAGCTTAATAACAACTGAGGCATCTCTAATGCTTAGTGTGCAGGTTCTGCTATGTGCTGGTGCATCTTGGCATTCCAGAGAAATAGTCATTGCTGCTTCTTTCTTGAGGAATGAAGTGCAAAACAAGAGAGAAAGATAGAGAGAGAGGCCCCTTGAAAATCCCTGTGACTTGGCTAAACTTCCGTTTGGAGTCTGGGGCACACAAGGTTTCTCAGATTCCTGTCTTCTCAGAAAGGCACTGGCTCCAAGGTTTGTAGGGAACTATTCTCCATCCCAACATATGAGATTGGGGTCTATTTTCTCCTTGTACTTAGCAGCCCTTTTTGTGAGGGCCTGGATTCTACTTCTGTCCTGTTACCTTTTTTCCAGATAGAAGGCTATGAATCCCCAATCTGTCTATATGATAAAGGCATGCCCAATTTTTCTATCCTGCACTCTGAGCCCAGTTGACAAATATATTTTTTGTTCTCCTAGTCATTTATAAGAAATAGCCTAAATTTACTACACTCTCATTTTCAATTCGTCTTCCTCTGTTTCCAAGGCCCAACCCTCCTCCTACTTCGGTCCTCCTTGATCTCTCCTTCCTATAAACTGCATGCTGAGCCTCTTTCTGAAGAATAGCTACTGCTCGATCCATCATGCTGTACAAACAGTGCCCTCGGTCTAGGCAGATCTAGACACTGTCTCGTGCTGGTCTTTATTTTAAAGCAACCTTGGCGATCACTTTCCTCTGATCACATTAGGGCAGGGATAAGAAATTCAAATGCCAACAGGGTCTATATAAAATAAAAGTGTGCACTGGGCCCGAGGTTAGAAAAGCAATAGTTCAGGCACCAACTCTTAGCCTCTGTGTCGAAGGGCAGCAGACACCCGTGGGGAGTGTGGCACACTGGAGAGCCAGTCTAAAGGAGGTAGCCACTGCTCAGCTGCTGCCAATCCTTATCGTGTCTGAATGCTGAACCAGTCCTGTGAGATTTTCTTATTTTTCAGAAAAGTCAGAAATCAAGATTTTAATGTTAACTTTGTAAATTCATTGCCTATATTAAAAAAATATTTATTTTTAAACACTGATTAGACCAAATAAAACAAATCTTTGAGCAAGATATTACCCACCTGCGACAAGAGTTCTGCCTCTGCATTTGGAGAAAGAGAAGCACAGTAGATTGTCTTCATAATCCTTGTGTTGTGTGGACAGGATTAATAACTCAGTTATAGGCTAACAATTTCATAGCAACTGTATGGTTATTATGTGTTGTATATATGAAATTATGTCATAATGAGCTATCTCATAACAAGATTGTGCAGGCTGTAAAACTATTTTGCAGCTGCAAGAGAGAGTCATTCTTGAGATGGTTGACTGTGGTTATTGTTTCTTTCCATCTCACTGATTTTTGAACTTAAAAAAAAAAAAAAAAAACTCACTCAGTTCTTTCCTCGCAATTCCATGTTTTGCAGCAGTATACAGTGTTTCCCCATCTTATTTTTTAAGTAATCTTTCCCCCTTTCTTCTGTTATTTCTACCTATTCCAACTTCCCTCCAGATAGTGTTCCTAGGTCTGTAATTAATATGTTGGAAGTGTTTGGCTAGTTGATACTGGAATTTCACAGTTATTTGTTTACTCTTTGTGCAATGGGAATTTAACAAGCTGAAGGTCACTAAAAGACAAAACCTGTATTGTTTAAACTCCTATTTAAGAAAAGATCTAACTGGTTCCTCTATAAACTAGGAGATATTTGACAACTAGAGATGAGTCCTTTTTCTGTCACTTTCTTTGAAGCACACATTTACAGGGGTGTTTTCTTCCCTTTCCATTTGGCATCAACTATTGCTTTTAATTCTTGAAGGAGTCTCAGATTTAACCTGGAGCCATATTTTCATCTGTCCACCAGGTATCTAAGTCGGGATTGCCTGTTGGCATTCCATAGTGGTTCAAGCCTCCTCCTCCTCCTTTTTCACACATGCTTCTTCCCTCCACTATATGAGGCCGGTAGCTCCAGGATCAACCATGGCTCATCTGTCATCTTCAAACCAACCAAGAGCCAAGCCTTACTTAACTGACATCTTAAATACATCTAGCATCCAGTCTTCTTTCAGACCTTCCATTTCTTACAAGGACTTTTACAGTAGCTTCCAAAATGGAACTCTTTTCTACAAACTGATTCTTCTGCAATCTGTTACTCACAAGTTCTCCAAAGTTATTTTCTTTAAAACAGAAATTATAGCTTTGTTTGCTTAAAAGACTGATAACCACTCCATTGGCCAAAGGGACAGAGAGTGTGTGCACATGCACCGTCAATCTCTTTAATTCAAAGCTAATACCTCTTTTGAGCCTCATCTCCAATTTCTTCCCATCCTGGGTCTCAAGCTGAAAACACACTGTCTTTTCATTATTCTGCCATACTGTCTGGCCTACCTTGGATTTTCTAATGCCTTTGTTCACATATTCCCTCTTTGTTGAAACAGAATACTTGTTCTCTTCTCTGCATCCCTGTGCATGTCTTGAGGCACTAATTACAGTTAGACCATGGTTGAGTCCATTTATTCATACTTTCTCCTTTTGGATGGTGGGGGGAATGGGGTAGAGTTTCGGTCCAAGTCCTCCTCATCTTTTAGTTTAACTACTACATTTTACAGAGAAAAATAGACAATAACTGAAAAAAATCCAATTTAATAATTAGTTTAAAATTTCTCCAGTTAATGAAAATTTGGCAAAACCAAGGGAAAATGAATTGTCAATATTTACTAAACTTCATGAGATATCTCCTTTCTTAGAAGATGTTAGAAGGGCTGGCTATAGAGGAGTGGGAAAGAGGGAATATAAATAAAAATGGAAAATCCTTAGAATGATCCCAGTTAGTATTTGATTTTTTTTTCTACATTTCTCATACCCTCCAAAGTCCATTCAAAGTAAACATTCCTAATAATATGAAAGCAAGGTATAACATCCTACTTTAATCTAACTAGCTAACCACATGCTGTTTGGAAAAGGGAAAAATATAAACTACTAGTGTGTTCGCTTCTCAGAGCAGAGGCTCTTACTTCGTTTTATCCTTTGATTTGTAGTCAGAGTGAAGCTACACAACCCCCTTCTACGTGGTCATGATGATGACTCTGTCTTTCCCCCAAAGTAAGAGCCCGGTGGGCAGGAAAGGCCTGCCCTGCTCTCTTTGCAGCCACCTGACTCCAGTGTTGATAACTACCCACTGACTCTGTCTTCAAGGCACTTCCTGGACCTTTGGCAGAATGAGCTCTTAGATCATAATTTTACACAGCATTTTCAGCAGAAACTTTGATAAGATTATAATTTTCTCCAGCAACATCCTGCATGTTATTAACTGGTCTCAGAGAAGGAATCAAAGGTCCGGATCAAGTCGCGCCTCGGGCTTATTTAGCTCGGCCTGGCCCTGCACTCCTTGCATAGGTGCTGCCAGGGCGCTGCGTAGCTTTGATGGGAAGCACCAATGGCACGACACCCTCGTGGGTGCCCAGGCTGCCTTCCCTTGTTGGTCAGAATAAGGAGCAGGAGACAAATGGCCATGTGCTACCCAAAGTGATGGATCAAAGGGTATGTGGGAGGGAGCACACTGCCGAGTTCCCGTTGGCTAATCACGCAGGCTGATAGAGAGGCTTCAGGATTTCCACAGCAGAAGGTGCCGGACTCCAGGCTGTAGCTTTGTAGCAGTTGTCTGCTCTGGAATTAGCTAATGAGGCTTCCTTTGTTTGAACATTGGAAAGCCTCCAAAACCTACTCAGGAGGGAAATTAACAAATGTCTTTTTTGTTACCTCAGGATAAATCTTCATGATGAAATGCACAGCCGTTCCACCTCTTCAATCTTCTCCCTTCTTCTTCCCCACTGGACACTCAATTACCGTGGAGGCCAAAAAAAGAAAGCACGAGCCCCCTTATTCTTTGTTAAATATAGCAATAAAGAAAAGTTTGAGAGTAATGCCTGGCTAGAAGTGGCGTAAGGTTCACAGTCTTCAGGCGGTATAGGAAATATTACCATATTCATGAAAAGTTTTCGGATTATTTAACTATCACTTACTTGTATAATACATGATCACCAGCAGCTGCTCTCACTGTCTGAGTGTGCAATGTGGGATTAATGGCATAGTAATGTGACCCATTCAATTAGGATGGACCATCTCCAGTCACAGTTGCATTTTCCTCTAATAATTCACTACATGAGCAACATTTTAGAAAGTATTTAACTTTTTTATGGGCTTTTAATTTTTCATTGATTTTACTGATTTTTGTTTATGTTGGAATTTCCAATGAACAAATACATATATGACTTGTCAGTGGGTATTTATTGAACATCTACCGTGTGCCATATATTTTTGTGATTGTTGGCAATGCCAAGATATATAATGCAGAGCTATGGTCTCCAAGGAACCCAGTAGAGTCTGGCAAATAGACATAGCAAATAATTACAATCTAATGTGTGTGTGTGTGACATGGGAGGCATTAGTTCTGGGAACACTGTGGTCAGCTTGGGCATACATTATGGAGCTTTACGAGGCAGAAACAACTAGAAAGGGAATTTTAGCAGAGGCAGTATGTTATAGGACCACATGACAACTGAGGCTGCTATTAAGTCATTTAGTTTGGCTGGAGAATTATCTTTGACAAAAGGGAAAATCTTTTTTCGTGAAACTTTTGTTTACATTATATGTGTGTGTGTGTGTGGACACGTGCTCATGTGTGTTCATATATGTATGTGGTTTGTGTTTTTGTGCTATGTCACAATGAAGTGTATCTATTTCTGGGCTTAGCAGTCAGAAACAATTGTAATCTGTTGATGTGAGGGAGATGTCAAAATTTGGAGAGAACCATTTACGTCTGTTGTATATATGTCATTTTATTTTCTAAAATCTAAGATATATAAAATTGATTATTCCAGTCAATTTTTAATAAATAGTCATTTCAAACAAAAATCCTGGGGTTGTAACAAATAGAACCTGCCTCCTAACCTACAATTTGCTCTTCTAACACTTGGAAAAATTAAAGAAATATTCAGTTATGTGTGAATTTTCAATCCCAGAGAGATAGGAAGAGATTGGAGAGATCCAAAGGCAATTTTCTTGCTATTCTGGCAAAGTATAAGATCCCACAGGGGAAAGGAGAGATAGTCAGGATTTGCTTATAACATATCTTTTGCTTTCTAGGAGGAAAACTTTTCTTGTGGAAAAAAGGGATTTCAGTAATTCAAGCAGAGGTAATAAACTTTTCAAGGACCACAGGAAAATAGCAGTTTGAGTCGTGTATTTAGATATTAGTCCACAAAATCTTTTTCATAGTTGACTAGACCCTATGATCCCCTAAATATTTCCCCCTATGGGATCATTCTGATCATATTTTAAAGGTTCTTGACATCTGATTTTATTGATAAACAACCTTGAATTTTCTGAGTTTTCTTCTTTTTTTCAGCAAAGTGCCTGCATTTTGTCTTGGTATCTGTAGGAAATTATTGCTAGATATAATGAAACATTCTGGAAATAGCAAAGTCCAAGACTGTGCACAACAAATACAATGATTCCGGAGGAAATAATGGTAAAGGGAAGAGTTTGGGGACTTTGATGACATTGGGGTAAAATTCTGATCTCTTTCATCTTTCCTCATATTTACAGAATGCTGTGAAATTTTAGAGTTAGAACTGGATTAGTGACAAATGAGTGGTGGAGTTGGTAGAGGGATAAAGGATTGGAAAATACAGAAATTGGCAAGGGTATTGGAGATGATGAATCAATTTTTCTGGCATTGCTAGAGATTGCTCACTGTTATCATTTCCTTCTTCACTTAAAACAAAGAAAAAGAAAATTAGCTTCTGTTAAACTTCAGAGTTTTCCTCGTATAGCTTCCCTATTTAGCAGCTAGATTATACCCCCATTTTATAGTGAGGACGAACAAGGGATTTGGGGGTATAAGGATTGGAAGCTGATGCCCGGGACTTTTTACTGGTGTGAGCTCAGCTGCTCCCCTGCCTGGCAATGGCTGGTGTTCAGTCAGTCCAGGGCACCACAACTTTCCTAGGTCATGGGACAATATGTTAATGAATAAAAGTGCTAAACAGAAATGACACACAATTCCAAATGCTTTTAAACTGAAAACAACAACAACAACAACAAAAAAAAAAAAAACCTATTTTTTAGTGGATTTTTTTTCTTCATTTAGTGGATTTTTTTTCATTAGCTATTATATTTATTAATAAATCCATAAGGTAATAGGAGTACTATTAGCATAAATGGGAAAATAAAACATTATAAAACATACAAACATATTTTACATTTATATTGTATATGGTAAGCTTGACAATTCTGTTGAAATGAAATATAGTTTACAAAGTCTTCATACACTTTTTAAAAACTACTTTCTGTAAGAATGTCAGGGGTGCATTGATAAAGGGTGTTTATTGATCAGCCATTTCCACTTCAGATCACATATTTCAAGACCCATATGCTTGAAAAAGTTCTCCTGTATAACTCAGCTCACAATGATCTTCCCTTCCTCTAGACCCACAATATTTATTGGCTCCGTCCCTCAAAGGGAGGCAATGCATCATGGTGCAAAGAAAATTGAACTGCAAATCAGAAGACTTGGGCTCTAGAACCTGATCCGTCTCATGTGCATATGTAGTCACATAATTCATCCTCTAGGTCAGTTTCCCTATGTTGAGTTTGTGTAGGAAAATTGTAAACTACAGGACAGTGAACACAATATTACCAGTAATGATGGTTATCTCAGAAATGTACAGATGGGAAAATTGTTATCAGCCCACACTCCAAACTGGAAGTGACTTATCCTATCAAAAGGGGTTGCAGACTCATTGCCGCAGTCATAGAACAGGACGTAAATTCCTTCAGACAAAAAAAAAATGATGCATGGCTTTAAGAGGAGGACCTTAGAGTGGTAAATCAGGATCTTCCTAGGCCTATTGGATAGAAGCTTTGGGAAGAAATCAATTGATAGATTGGTTAGTGTCTATTCAGAGACACTCTTTTGATCATATGCTAAGTAAAAGTTAATATTTTTATTAAGGGTTTGGAAGCAGGAAGGAGAATCTTAGGATTCTCCTTAGGAGAATAACTAGGGAAACAACCACAAAAATTGAACTGGCAGCAATGGGTAGGGATTATTACTAGATCTTAAATGAGGAGGTAATCAAGACGGGCAACCCTTATTAATCCCTACATATCCGTATGTAGAGGAAGTGATATGATTTTTCCCTTCATAATGTGGATTCAGTTGGTTGATTCATATAGTCATCAAATATTGGTTGAGCAATTACTATATACCACATGCTTTGCTCACATTAGGAATACCAAAGAGAACTAATGCCATGGAGCTTACTGGGTAGGGAGATTTAGGCATTGAACTTTGGATGTTCAAATAGTGTTAATACAATATGCTGATGATATGGGCATATCTTGTTAGAGTAAAGATTCTTATATACAGAGAGCAGAAAAATCAAACCAAACTAAAACAAACAAAAAAAACATATGCAGTGCCACTAAACCGATGCTGTCTTAAAGAAATATATTATTACTTTGGTTCATTACATGTTAGAAAGTGCTGTGAAGCACTCAATAAATTTAAGGTGGTGGTATTAGGCAATTAACATGTGAAATTGCTTGTATAGCTATTTAAATTTTATGTTGCTGTTCAACAGTTTGCATGTTTATAGCCTTTTTCTGCTATTAAATTGTAAAATCTTTAAGGGAAAGGCAAGGAAAGGAAGATGGGAGAGGAGTTAACATTTGTTGATCTCCTACTATGTACCAGTCACAGCACTAGGCATTTAATCTACAAAACTTCATTTAAATATGAAGACCAGGAAGCAATTCTGATGCTCTCCGTATCCTCCACACAGTCTAACAAAATATTTTATTGATGCTTCACAAATATTTGCGTTTGTTGATGGTAATTTCAAATACTTCTAATTATAGTAAATGTAGATGTAGTTTTTCCCAAGAGACTCAGGTTTTTCCTTACCAGTCAAGATAGCTCTGGACGTATGGTCGTTTTCATACTAAAACCATTTGCGTAGTTGCTCATTAATTTCTCAAAGCAAAAGACAAATCATGGTGTCCAGTCATCCTTTATCCTAGGAATTTTGGACTGAAAGCTACCAATGATGGAAAATGATGTAACAATTCTGGTTGGAGAGAGCAATTTGCCTGTAGGATGTGATACAACCCCTTCTAGAATATGTGGTTTTCTTAAAAGGTGACAATTGACTGATAGTTTTTGGTTTGCTACTTAGAGAAAATCCAAAAGGAGTGGCTCAACTTTTGGAAAATCAAAGTTAGGATACAGGTTCAGTTAGTTATAACAGTATTGTCTTCATTAAAAAAATATATATATATATATATGTGTGTGTGTGTGTGTGTGTGTGTGTAGGAAGAGCATTCCAGTCTAAAAACATGGGCACTTTCCTTGTGCAAAATTGCTAAAGGGATCAAAGCAAAATATACCAGAAAACACATATAATACTTCTCAAGTGGGAAAGGCAAGAACAAATTGTTTATAATATATAATTATGTAGAACTAAGCAAAATAGACATGAATTATTTAAAGACATATAATATTGCTCGAATTACAGTGAGTTGAGGAGGACTAGAACGCAAGATAACACCAGTCAGCTGTGAGAAAACTTCTTATCTTTCAGGAAATATTTTTTATTCAGAGGTTTCAAAGTGGGACTTGCAGCCACAGTTTCTCTATGAAATTCTGACTCTACTAATAGCTGCATGGCTTTGGGAAACTTAACACTTGCATTTTATCTATAAAATGGGAACAAGCAATATCTGAGAATTAAATTAAAATATATATGGATTATGCTTAGCATAATACATAGATTGTACTCAATGCTGAATAAAGAGTGCTGCTATTGTCATTTCTTCTAAATCAATTATTGAGGTGATTAAGGGATTGTTAATCTTGTTAATATATAAGAATTTGAGCTTGACTGTGAAACATATATGCCCTGATAATAACTAGACAGATACTGAATTTTGACACTCTTATTTAGGACCTTCTAAATCCACAAAGGCATCTAAATCCACTCAAAGGAATCAATGCTAATGCAAATGTCTTATCAATTGTAAAGCTTGAGATACCTGGAGATCCCAGATCCTTTTTTCTTTTCCTTTTGTCCTCCTTTTGTGTGTATTTTACCCTGTGACCATAATCACCTGTAGGTATCATTTTCCAAAGGTTGGTGAGTGCTCTTGAGAAATGCGCTGGCTCAGTGATAGAACTAGGGTGATGGGCAATGGTATGGGGATTCTTGGATGCTGAGAGGCCTGCATGGTGCACCTGGGCAACTTGTTCCAGATAAATAGAGTTACTCTAGGGACATCTCCCTTCTATCCAGTGCAGTGATCCTTTTTTGATGACCAAAAAATCCATGGAAAAAGAGGACCAGCCAAAGGAGGCCAAAGTGATGGAAGAGCTGGGCAGGCTTTATGTAACCACGTGAAAGAAACTGCCAATCTCCACCCAATATCCTTTTTTTTTTTTTTTCTTTTTTTCTGATTAAGAAATCTCCAATTTTATTCAGAATGACAATGTCCATGCTTTAAAATACATATACTTTTCTAACTTCCCTAGAAGCTGAGTGGGCATGTAACTTAAAGACTGATGACTAATATGTACACAGAACTATTGAGTGATATAATAAGGAAGGCTGCTTAGTGGGATCAAATTCAGGTGCAAGGGACACCCCTTTTGCCCTTCCTCCTGCCTGGATCATGGATATGATCCTGGAAGTTCAGCAGCCATAATGGATCATGAGTCAACCTTAAGGGGAGTCAGGTACTAAGGATGGTGGAATACAAAGATAAAAGAGAAAGATAGAAGTGTCCCAGCCTCTAATGACTTCATGGAACTCTCTTATTCAGCTTTAGACTCCCTATTACTGGGCTTTTTATGTGAGAGAATAAACCTTTGTGGTGTTTATGCTACTATTTTTTTCTATTACTGATACTCATGCTGAACTCAGTTCCTAATTAGTACATATATAAACTTTGTGCAAGTTCCAATCAATTGTTCTGCCTCCAAGAGGAAAGAGCTTAGCTCCAAAGTGCCTCTTGTGTCTATGGATGTTCCGAGCTTCAGGATGTACATTGCCAGCTGCACAGACGCTGTCCTCGTTTAGCCTTATTTAGCCAAAGCATTTCTCAGCTCCACATAGCAAAGAGATAACTCACATTAACCTTGGCATTGGGTTCTCTTTTTATAGCTAATTGACAAGAGTTGCACTAATTGGGTGGTTTTGCCCAAAGATCTTTTAAAGCCCTATACAGTCCTAAGTGAGAATCATACCCCAGACCAGTGAGCTTCAGCCCATACAGTCCTAAATCCCATCAGACTCTAACAGACTGCTCAGCTGACTGATGACTCATTTATGAATCAATGTTCACTCATTTATTTCAGTCAATACATGGTGATCACTTCTACCCACCAAGAGCTAGCCAGGTTCACAGTATATAGAGATGAATCCAAAACAGTCTTTTGGAAGTCAACCTTTCATTCCAGTCTAGCAGGAAACACACTAAATCAGGGCTGCACTATGCCAGCAAGCCCAGAGCTGGTGTTTCTCCACCACATCGTAGTACAGTTCATCTAATAGTAGACTTAGTTGAAATCCTACAATACTGGCATTTGAAAGTGGTAGATCAATTATGTTAGGGATTGACTGTGTCCATCAAAAGATATGTTGAGGTCCTAACTTCCAGTACTTCAGAATGGGAACTTATTTGGAAATACAAACATTGCAGATGAACACAATAAAGATGAAGTCATTCTACAGTAAGGTGTCACTTTAATCCAAGATAACTCGTGTCCTTTTAGGAAGAGAGAAGTGCATAGATGCATGTGAGCAGAAGGCCATGTGATACAGAGGTAGAGATTGAAGTACTGCAACTGCAAACCAAGGAAAGCCAAGGATTGCTGGAAAATCACCAGAAGCTAGGGAGAGGAATGAAAGATTCTCCTCCACAGGTTTCAGAGGGGGGATGGACGTTTTGACACCACTATTTTGGACTTCTAGCCTCTAGATATGTGAAATAATACATTTCTGTTATTTTAAGCCACCTGGGTTGTGGCACTTGTAGTGGCCATAGAACTAAGATGTATTAGATAGGCAGATAGTTAATAGCTAGCTAGCTAACTAGCTACGTGCCTAGCTAGAAATATAGAGATACAGATATCAAAAGGCCCATGCTCTATTTTCTGATGGCAGTTTCTGCCCAATTATCTGTCTCCTATCAAAGGTATCTGCTGCTGTTGTTAAAAACCTTAAAAGGCATTAAGTCCTACAAAAAAATGCCAGACTTGACATCTGGTAGAGAGCAGATAAGAGAGGCTTCCAGGCAGTTGAACTCTGTGATGGTTCTATTGAGATAGAGCACATATTCACACATATACACTCACATACACACAGAGCATTTGAAATAAGAATTTCCTTCAGGGAGCACAAAGGGAACAGAAGGCCCAAGATTTGTTACTGGCCTTAGAAGAGCTGACTGTTCACTTATTTATGAATGTAAACAAAGTCCAATTAGTCTTTAGTTCAAAGAAGAGAAGCATAGAGAGGAAATGATCGTGGATGGCCTTCACGATTTTTTTTTCCCACGTGTAGCATGGAAACTCATTTTCTGTGTTGGAAATAGGCTGAATTGTTCTCCCACCCAAAGTCTGGTTCTGCAGAAGTCATTATCAGACCTTGGAATTAACATTTGATCTACCTCTGAATATAGATCCCCTTTCTTCCCCCTCCTCTCTCCTTGCCTTTCCCTTCCCTCTTATCACACTGATTGCATGCAAAATTAATTATCAGTCCTGTCACATCTTGCACTGCTAACAGTGGTCAGTATTGAATTATGGGGAACGCGAACACAATTTTCAGCAGCCTAATTGCTTCCCCCATATGCAGCGGAACGTTACATTAAATATCCATGGCAAGCATATTGTATTCGATTTCCATAACAAACTGGTGGGATTTCATTACTGGAATCCTTAGCATCTACTCACACGGCTCTTTCCTAGCTGTTATGTTGGGCTGGTCCTAAATAAAGCAAATTCCTTAGCAAAGCTGCAGACGTACAATGAGCTACTGATATGTTGGGCTCAATTGCAGGTCAAAGAGAGAAAAAGAGCAAGTGGTCCATGAGAGTGAAGTGGATGTGTTAAACCTAGATTGGGTCTCCTTTTCTGGCAAATGACTGACTAAATCCCACGGTGCCTCACTCCATTCTACCAACTAGGAGTGAAGTGAAGAAGGCTCCCCCAGGGCTGTCACAGTGCTGTACCTAAAGATTACAAGAGATTCGCCCATAGTGACAGATCACCAGTGCATTCTGTGGATACTGATTGGGAGCTTCTACTACTCCACACTCAAGGGGATCTATGACTGTGTAGAAGGGAAGAGAAAATGTACCGTCTAATGCACACTGATAGACAGGACAGCAGTTAATGAAGTATATCTGACTTTAACGCATTGAAAGTATATATATAAGACATTGTAACTTCTGCAATCAATGGCAAAGATAAAGAATAGAAGATATGTTCAACCAAGAGCAGAGAAAGACCTGCATTCAGATTTCACAGTTTCTACATGAAACATGCTTGTTTAAAAGCAATATTTTCCCCTTCACTCCCTGATGAGTCATTGCCCAATTAGAATATGACTGAAATCAACTGTGATTGAGGAGAGGCTGTAGTAAGACTCCCGTTAGATGGATCAGTGTAAACACATGGGCTGCCAGAGTCACCTTAGTCAACCTACCCTTGACCAACTCCGGAGTCAGAAAAGAGCATCAACAAGGTTTTCTGGAATTTGAGAGCTGAGTCCTATAAACACACGAAGAACTTATTATTATTGTCATTTTCAATTTTTATTTCAGAGGTAGTGGCTGAATAGCAGCAATAAAAGAGGCTTATAAAGATTTGCCCAGCGAAATTATACCCCCTTAGTTCAAGAAGAGCAAGAAAAATAAATCCTTATTGCTTTATATCACTGTTCAAAGTTTTCACTTTTTACTGTTTAGTTGGGTTTTCAGTGTGGAAAACTCTTTTGTAAGATTTTTGAAGATTAAGTTTGTGGATAATAAGATAATGTTTCTGTTTACCTCTAAGGCTTCTGACCATAAGAGGTTTTGTGATGTTGAAATTCAAAATTGCCCAAAGAATTAACTATCAATAATTAATTGTATACCTCTATTGAACACTGTCTTAACAGCATGTCCCCCATTTGGGGAGCATCTCAGAGTAGTAACAGAATTTGCTTCCTCCTATGTGATTATTTTCCTCAATTTTACACAGAATACGGTATTATGAAAGTGAATCAATCAACAAATATTTATTCTTCTATTGTATATCAGATACTCTCATAAGATTCTAAGAGATACCAAATATAGTCATAGCTCCCTATCCTCAAAGAACTCCCAGTCTACTGAGAAAGCAATGAACATATATGTGACTATATAACTCTATGTGAATAACATATATGTGAATATCTTTAAAGACTAAAGATAAATGTCTTTAAAAAGTGGTCCTTAATCATGGATGTCTATTTGAATGACGCATGGAACTTTTATAAGTTATCCACAGAAATTCTGATCTTTATTTCTGACAGGGGCCCTATTCACTTGTATTTTCAAAAATATCTACAGCTGATTTAGATGTGTATGTCTCAAAAAGAATTATTGCCTTAGAAACTCATAGGAGAAAAAGGCTGGATTGACCCTGGTGGGGTTTACAAAGTTAGCATGAAGTGGGCTGGGTTTTGAAGAATAAGTAGGATTTGGATAAGCCACGAGAAAATGGGGATATATAGGGGGTAGCATTGAATGATCTCAAGAAAGCAGTCAGAATACATAGGGATTGCTCAGAGAATGATGTGTCTTGCCAGAATAGAAAGGTTATATAGTGGTAGTTAGGAATAAAACTTTCATATGGTAAGCAGTGAAATTTTTGAAAGAAATTTAAATTTTAAAACCTGAATGCAATAAAGGTATCTGGGCTGTTGTAGAATTTTGAAATTAAGAATTAGTCTTTCTGGCAATGTGAAACCATAAAGATGTTTTGAGCAGAAAAGCAGCTTCATGGGAAAATATGTAAGGACATGTGCAAGGATGGATGAGAATAGAGAAGGAATGAAGAGAAGCTGATCAGGACACTACTGCTCTGAGGTTATAAAGCCTTGTGCTAAGGTGATGCACTGGGATGCAAAAAAGATATTTTATAGGAAGCTGTGGATATGTAGAATTGGGCCCCAAGATGGAGAAAGAGCTGGATAGACAGATTTTGGAGGGTTTGCAATGGAGGAAATAGTTGAAGCCTTGAGAGTGGATGGGATCTGAAGGGAATAGGGTGTAGACAGAGGTAAGTTGGCAGACCACACTCAAACCTTGGGGAAATCTACATGTAGTTGGTGGTAGGAGAGAGTAAAGGCATAGTAAGAAAAACAAAGAAGTAGCTAAAGAGGGGAAGAAATAGAAAAATGGAATGTACAGAGAAAAAAAGTATTTCAAGAGCCAGGAAATGACCAACACTATCAAAATACTAAAGAGAACTGCTGCTGCTCCCTTAGAGAATGTGGCAGAACTCTCCAGGATGGGAATTCAGTATTCTCTCATTTATTGAGTGATTCTCTACCCACTGTGACCATGCCCCATGAACACTGAACATTTTTATATACCTTATATTTATGCTCCGGTGGGCTTCCTCCCATGCATCCCCCATCCCTGACACCCCACACCAACGATCCTCCCCCACCCCAATTGTAACCTTCTGTGATCCAAAGCTTCTTCAAAGATGAAGCCATTACAATAGCTGAACACAATTAATAGGAAAATGAAATAATAATGATAAATTTAAATGTAAGAGATAAAATATATAAAAAAATTTTAAAAAGTTAAAATAAAATTAAAAGATTGGGATATTAAAAAAATGAAAAATTTTTGACCTTTTGCCTTTCATCACTGCAATATCTGGTGTCCAGTCTGTACCGTGGCACCTTCCCCCTCTCATTCCCCAGTGTGTCACTATTTTTCATTTTGTTTTCAAAGAAGTTTTAGGTCACAGCAAAGTCACATGGAGAATACAGGAGACTCTCATATACCCAACATCCTCCCCCTTTCCTCCCCCCCATATTAATACCTTTTTATATGTGGATGGTAGCATTCTTATAACTGATATGCAAGTAGTGAAACATAGCTACTAAACATTGTCAATGGTTTACACTATGGTTTACATTTTAGACCGTACACTTTGATAAATCTTGATGATATTTAACGTGTCCTGTTGCAATGACAGATCTAGGCCACTTTACATCAGCATATACCATGCAGAACTGTGTGGGAGAGAGTGTGGTCTACAATGTGAACTATGGTCCATGCTTAGTGGCAAAGCCCCAGGATATGTTTATCAATTGCAATCAGTGTGCCACACTAATGAAGGATGTGTATGTGGGAGGTTGTAGGAGGTGTGGGAGGTGTGGGAGGTGGGGCGTATGGGGATCCCTATATTTTTGTGTAATCTAAGAATCTTAAAAAAAATTTTTAATTAAAATTAAAAAAAAATTTTTAAATGCTATAGAGAAATCAGTAAAACAAGTAATGCTAGGATCAGCTTCCTTGTCTGTGTAAAAGGAATGCTTATTACTATCAGGTAGTTCTGAGGATTAAATGTGATCAAGCAAATGTATATTAAGCATTTAGCATGAGGCTAGGCACAAGGTAAGCACTTAACCAACAATATCTGCTATTGTAAATATTAAAATAATTAATCGGCACCTGGCCATCCTGGACATTTTATTTACATAACATAATAAGATACAGCCCTCACTCTCAAAGAGATCAGTATTAATGCAGAGATAAAGATGTAGCAAGTAAATATCATTCTATGATATTGTTTCTATACGAAATATACACATACACAGTAGAAAGAGGCTGCTAGAGATAGAGATGGATGCTTTATGGGTCCTTTGCCAGGTACAAATGATAGGGTTAGCCTTACAGCTTAAATTTTTTTCTTATAACGATAAAATTTGCTAAATCAGCTCTTAGTCTATTGAATCTATATAATTATTGTGCTCCTCAGCTCAGAGCTGGCAGGTCAGACTCTTGGGTGGGAATAGTCAGAATCAAGGGTCTTAGACCATTCCTCTGTGCCCAGACCTCTTGTTTACTTTCCCTATAAGTAAATCAGAATGACTTTGAAAAACGGGAATTTTTCTGCAGCCTGGGCAACAGTTGATCTTTGGACCTAATTTATAAATTGGGAAAATAGATGAATTAGTTATAACATAGCAAAAATAGAATTTGGCCAAATCCCACAGCTTTCTCAGAGCTACTGCTTGCTGCTCAAGGAATGGATCATTTTGTTCATAGCTGAATCCTGGTTTCTTTGCCCACTGCTGCTCAAAGTGGACATCACTTGGATACTTATTTCAGATGAAGAGTCTCAGGCCCTACCCCAGACCTACTTGATCAGAATCCACATTTTGACCAGAACTTTAGGGGAACTGTGTGTAGACAGAGTAGCACTGGGCTAGAACACTAGATGACGGCTGAGGCACTCATCCATATCCCCAAACAGCCCCCGTGTCCTGCTGGGTGATGTTAGAGCATCACAAGGAACCTTGGATAACGGCTTAGTTCACAGTGCATGCAGTGGGGGCCACAATTAGAACAAGGTTCCTCTGCTTTTCTCATCTGGGGAATGTACCAAAGATGAGTATTTCTGACCCACGGATGTTAGAGATAGAAGTGATTACTTTGTCACTGGAAAGTCCTTCTAGACTTGGTAGCAAGTAAAACCTGCTTACCAATAGCTTCATAGATGGTTCATTCACAATTTGCTGATAATTGCTAACTGCATGACTTTAGGCACTTTTTGAAACCTCTCTAAGCTTCTGTTTTCTCATTCACAAAGTGTGAATAATTATTGTACCCATATCATAGGTTTGCTGAGAGGTTAAATGAGCTAGTATGCCCTTTACAGTGTCTGGGACCTAGTAAGAGCTCAATAAATATTACTTGTCTATTATTATTTTATTATTATTTGGTATCTATTATCCAACACCTTGCCCCCAAAAGAGTGAAATAATAGCCTTCTGAATATATGTGGAGGAAATTCAATAATTTAAAATTAAGTGATATTGGCAAATATTTGACGTTAGAATTCCAGGTGGTACTTATGGAGCTATTTTCTTAGTCTCTATTCTGTAGTCAGTAAAACTATTTATTCTTTTGATTTCCTGCTATATTCAACCTGAAGAGCTAGAATGCCCCGCTCTTTCCTGGGGAAATGCCATCAGCTCACCATCCCACCCTACGCAAG
This sequence comes from Tolypeutes matacus, assembly GCA_026826555.1. Lineage (NCBI taxonomy): Eukaryota > Metazoa > Chordata > Mammalia > Cingulata > Chlamyphoridae > Tolypeutes > Tolypeutes matacus. Next base: position 5,703,692 of record JAKSZT010053820.1, read on the forward strand.
TGCCTTTTACAGCTGCAGAAGCAGGTTTGAACAGATGAACATAGCAGCATACGAACACATGTTTACCCGCCTTTGCCATAATTTGTCTTACTCCACATTTTCTAGGAACACATTTTAGGATGGAAAAGCCTTTATTCCATTTAAATTTAGTCACTTATCTGGTTTATTTTCTGGTTTTGCAATCTAATTAAACGAAGCACATTAACTCAGTTTAAGGCATTGCAGCTGCAGAGATATAGTTTAGTTTTAGAGAAAAAGAGACGAGTTGGCACAGTTTATCTTCCCATTTTGTATTACATATAAATGAGTATGAGCCTGAGATATTATTCTGGTCCTAATATTAAATTCCACTATCAAGCCACCATAGTCTGAATGATGTACCCAGCTGTAGCACGACGTATTTTCCAGGAAGATGCAAGCAATTGCTTTAAAGGAATGCCAACTCATTCTCCCACAAGACTCATTCAGAATATCTAATTCTGAACTATTGGGTTGTTACCCATTAACTATCATTCATAACATCTTTTGATTCCCTCAATGGGATTGAAAGAAACTCTTTATTTCATCTAAAATCTTATTTTTTATATCCTAAGAACCATACAAGAAATCCTCAGCTTGTATTTTCTCCTTAAATTTCAGAACACTAGAACTTTTCAGTTTTATTGATTATACTTCCTTTTCATTCTTCCTCCACCACTATTGTGAGCCCTTTCTCCACCCTCTTGGAAGATTCTTCCAGGAAACTCTATGGCTCATCTGTGGATGCTTTTGTCTAGATGCCTAAGCACCCATCAGGGCTACCATTTACTTATTAAAGGTAAGGATGACCCGTTCATAACTCCACAAACCACAAGCAATGATTGCACTCCTACTGGGTGCAAAGCGGGTGAGATGCAGACATTTCCTTCCCCACATATCTGCGCCATGGATAATGATTAAAAATTCAAGACTCCCAAAGTGTCACATTATTGTCCCATCACAGGGAGCTTTAGAAACGCTGGCCTAAATTGTCTCTCCTAAACCTAATCTAAGTTCCATTTTCAAGTATCAGTGTGACATCCTGTTAGGGAGAGCAAAGGGTGACTTAAGAGAAAATGTTTCTATCTGTGGGGCTACCACTGACTCATTGTACATATCAGTTTTGAACTTCACTCTATATTTCATTTCTAAAATAGGATAGAAATAGTTGGAATAAAATACCATTCAAGGTAGTTAAGTCCTCCCATCCTAAATAGCTCTTTTCTGAAACCCTTCAACATTCCCTTTGCTTCCTGGGTAGATCTGATTATGCTCTTTTATTCCTCACTGTACACTGTATCCAGTTTTACAGACACAGCATCTATGAACAATGCTGCTGTATTACACCAGAGTGTAGCGGTTAAGAGCTCAGGCTTTGTAGTGACCCAGGCCCAAGTTCAAATCCCAGCTCTGTCACTTTGCAGCTCCATAGACTTGCACTGGTAACTTAGCCTCTTTGACCCATAGTTTCTTAATCCATAAAATAGGAATGATAATAATACACATTTTTTCTGGGTAAGGATTAAATGAAATGTAGTTAGAAAAGTTGTATTAAGTACCAAGTACATAGAAAGTTTATGTGACTGTCTTCCTCAATACATTATAAGCTTTTAGAGGACAAGACTTAGATTGCATTTCATTTTTATGTCTCCATAACATAACACAATGCTTTGCACTTAGTAGTTTAAACAATATTGACTGAACTAACAAATACATGAGTGAGTAAATAATCATTTCAAGCCTGTAATTTGTCAAAGAAACAACTTGAAGATAGATTTTTTTTTTCCTTGGGAAATGTTCTTTAAGATAGTCCTTGGGCCAACACTATGAGGCCAGAGCTGGATCTGCAGGGCAGACTGGGGCACAAACTTCCCTCCCAGAATGCCAGACAGTGTCTCCTAGGACTGCCATGGGTCTCAGTCACACTTCTCCATTCTTTGGTTCATGCCTTAGTAGTTATTTTCCTGTTATTTCACCACTGAAATAACCCACATGCTCAATGTTCTAATGTTCAAGGCAGTTTCGAGTTTTCTTTCTCTTCTCAAAGACAGAAACAGAAATATAGCAAACCTCTACAGGAACCCCCATTTTCTCACATCTTTAGCTCAGGAATTATGGCATTCTACAAACTTTGCAGTGCTGAATAGCATTGAAATATGAAAGCTGTTTCTATTGATTCATTGCTTATTTGTAGCAAAAGTTATCCTTCACCCAGTTTCTTTCCTTTACACCTTATTACCTGTAGCAGTTTGGTATTGTTTATGAATTCCAAAACTAGATATTGGATTATGTTTGTAAACTGGTCTGTTCCTCTGGGCTTGTTAGATTCTATTAGATTCAGAGGTTTCACTTGTACTTGATTAAATTAAGATTGGAGGGCAGGAACTCACAGAGAAAATGACATGGCAGAGGAGAGAGTTTTAGTTTTGATGCTGGAGACTCGGGAAGCAAATGCACGGAGAAGGAGAACACAGAAGTAGATAAGCAGAAAGAGAGAGAGTGCCCCATAGACAGGGCCCTGGGGAAGACAGGTGAGCCTGATAGTCTACAGCTGACCTTATGGAGAGACCAGACAGGAAGAAACAAGCCCCAGGAAGCAAGATGAGCCCTATACCAGCCTATAGTTGAGATAGGAAGAAGCTGGGTCCAGAGAGCCTTAAGAGGAAAGAGGAAGGCTGAACCCTTGCAGACATCACCTGCCATCTTGCTTCAACACGTGACAACAGAGTTTGGCGAGGAAGTAACTTTGAGTTGGACTCTTTAGGGCCTTATAACTTCCACCCCAAATAAATACTCTTTATAAAAGCCAAGAGACTTCTGGTACTTTGTACTGGCATCCCTTTGGCTGACTAATACACTACCTCTTTATGAACTAGCCACTTTGCTTGAGGATTTACATCTTCAAGCTTTATCAGCTCCATTAGCCCTGATAATACCCATCCATTTCAAGGTTTGCAGATAGATTGATATATCTATACCAATCTGTTTAAGGATTATTCTTTCATGTCTTAAATAAATAAGGAAAGGAAAGAAAAGGAATGCAAAGTGGTAGAAAGACAGGTAAAATTAATAGGTTGGATTGGCCAATTATCAAACTGCCTACATTTTATAGGTGGCTTTCTGGATCAGATTGCCTGGAGAAGAAATAGAAATAATAATGGCTTTGGCTATATCCTGTACTAATATAGAAGGTAAAATAATGACACATGGTTAGTTATGTTGGGTAGCCTTAAGTGATTTTAGTTTCCCAAATAGTAATTCATGATTTTCTGTAGCCTTTTCCAGAAGTGTATCTCTGGTGAATTAGGTGGTGATAGAAATACATACTTAGCATTTGCTGGAAGTTACAAAATGTCTGCAGAGCTCAGAAGAGATCCTTTAGGTCACCATATTATGCCACCCCAAACATATTATCAATCACTAATTGCTCACTGTGAGCCAAGCTGGGGAGATTGTCTGAAACTTCACTATAGGTATCTTTGTTAATCTAGATTGTTAATTTGCTTACCGGTGCAACTCTGCTTATCTTTTCTTCCCTTTTGTTTCATGGGGATCCTCAGCTATTGAATTCTATCCTAGTGCATTCCATCTCCACTGCAAAAGAACAGTAGAAACTACATATCTAAGGCATCAATCTCTGAATCCAGAACAGTTTGCAAAATGACAACTCATCGTGATTATTGCTTGATGCATTGTATAATCTGTCATTGAATAGGCAGCATAACCATCATTCATTGATCCCTGTATCAGTTCAACCACTTATCCAACGACTATCAAATTGATCTGGGTCACACCCCCATTTCACCCCTACTGGCTCGGTGAACTTGGGTATGGTTACTAATTTCATTGAAGTTCAGTGGTTTCATCTTTAAAGTTTTGATGATAGCAAACTAACTCATCAGGTCATTAGAAAGTTAAATGAGGTACCATGTGTGGCAGTTTGATATTGTTTCTGAATACCAAAAATAGATATTGGATTATGTCTGTAAACTGGTCTGTTCTTCTGGGCATATTGTATTGGATTCAGAGGTTTCACTCTTACTTGATTAAATTATGATTAAGGCTTTGATTGGACCAAGTCAGTAGGACATTGAGTCCCTGTGGGGACTCACAGAGAAAATGACAAGGCAGAGGAATTAGTTAGAGTTTTGATATTGGAGCCCTAGAAAGTAAACACACAGAGAAGCAGATACAAGAAGGAGAGAAGGCTCCATTAGACATGGCAGAGGTCCCAGGAAGAGAGACTGCTGTTCGCCTGATGGTCTACAGTTGGCCTTGTGGGGAGAAAAGAGCAGCTGAGGCCAGAGAGAAACAGGGAGAGAGAAAAGACATATCCCACCCTACAGCTGATATTGGATGAAGCTGGGACCATGGAGCCTTAGGAAGAAGAGGAAGCCTGAACCCTTGCAGATGTCAGCAGCCATGTTGCTCCAACACGTGGCAACAGACTTTGGTGTGGGAAGTAACTTATACTTTATGGCCTGGTAAGCTTCTACCCCAAATAAATGCCATTTATAAAAGCCAACAGATTTCTTGTATTTTGCATCAGCACCCCTTTGGCTGACTAATACATCATGTACAAAGTTTTTAGGATCAGTGCTGACATAAAGGAGGTACTTAAGAGACAGTAGCTGAAAAGAATGTTTCTTACATGTTTTCACTAGCTTATGGAGTGACAATTTTCAATGCAGGTAATGGTTGTTTTTGTGCAATTTTATTAGTGGTATTTTAAAATTCCATTATAGGCTTAAAAAATCTGAGGAATTAGGTTTTGTTGTCCTTTTCACTATATTAGAAAAGAAAAGAAGATTAAAAGGGGAAAAAGTAGGTTTCTTTTTTTTTTTAATTTTTAATGTATTTTCATTACAGAAGTTGTGAACTTACAAAAGAATCATGCACATGTGTAGAATTCCCATACAACACCCCTCTGTCAACACACCACACTGTGATGGAACATTTATTACAGATTATGAGATAATATCATCATACTGGGGATTATCCTGGTGACATTACAACGACAGATATGGGCCATTTCACATCAACATATAACATGCAGAACTGTGTGGGAGAGAGTGTGGTCTACAATGTGAACTATGGTCCATGCTTAGAGAGTAGGTTTCCTTTTAATAGATCTATTAGAAAAGAAAGCAAACGCTGATATTTCTTTGCAATGAGAAATAATGGAAACACCACAGGCAAACGCTTCAAATAGAAGTCTTTTTTTTCTGAATAAGAAGACATTTTAGAATTTTTAAAAAGTAATCAAGGATCCAATGTTTGGGAAAATTGTAAATAACATCTTATTCTCACATAATCAATCAATATTTCTAGACTGAATTTCCTTGATTCTTTCTTTCTCTTTTTGGTGCAACAGCATTTTGCTTCTTGAGGTCTGACTGAGGATTTTTGCTAGGTACACGTTAAGAGCCATGTTTTTTCTCATACATTTCCTGTGATATTTTCAGAAGTATCCACTTCCTATCAACTATGTCAATTCTGTTGGTCTATCAACTATGTCAATTCTATTGGTCTTTGAAGTCTTTATGTCTCTAGATAAGGTCAATAGTCAACTGATTTGAAGATTCTTCTGATTGGGCTTTGCAGGGGCTGGGGCACTTTACACTTTGCCTGGAGCCTGGTCTGCAAAGGACCAGGCATAACTTGTTCAGGTGAGGATGGATACTGGAAGCAAGAACGATTATGACCTCCAGCCCTTTCAGAAGCTTAAGTATTCCTTGTAGAGTGCTAGCATTAACAAGTAGAGCATGGTTCCTGGGATCAGGGACACAGGCAAGAGTTCAGTCAAAAATCTGGAATATTAACCTGAAAAAGAAAGACTTACCAGTCACATAGTATCTATCACAGTTTTAAAAAAAATTAGACATGTTCTATGAGACCTCAAAAAACTGTAATAGGTGGAAGTTGTAGCATTTCCAAGGATTCCTTAGATCTTGAGTGATCTCTTCTTAGGAGAGTGAGCTTCCCATCCCTGGAGGTACTGAAGGAAAAAGAGGGCAACCACTTTTCAAGGTTGTTCTTGAAAGAATTCACCCATCAGATATGTTTTGGTCTTAGTAACTACTAAGATGTCTCTTATCATAGAGATTCAAAGACTGTAAAATTAAATTAAATTTTTACCTCATTTACATTGGAGACTTGTTCTCTGAGGTATCAAAAGATTTTTTCCTCTTTGGTCTTATATTTAATTTATGAAAAGTTATAGAAATCTGGAGCATTTAAAGGTGATAAATTGTTAGCATATTCTAGGGAAAATAACCCAAATAACTTTTTGAAATGATCAAAATAGTATTGGGAGTTTTGTTTATTTTAGCATCAGCCTGATTTCTTCTGCTTTTTTAAAGAGAAAAAGAGGAGAGAAAGAAAGAGTGAAGAGGGAGCAAAGGAGAAAGAGACCATATCCAACTCCTCAATGAAAGGAAGCAGAATTAGCAGGTTGAATTTTTCAAATTAAACGTAGCACTGTGCTGTCCCACGATGGTCACCGTGAATGCTCAGCTTCCCTCACACCTGACTGACTTCCCGCTGCATCTGGGCCACCTCCCTCAGGAGCAGCATCGCATGCTTGTTAGAAATCCTAGTATGTTACCATTGTACCACCGTTCCTCTTCCAGGACTCCAGCGTGGAAGGTTTGCAGTGCCCTGGGTAATTGACCTTGAACCTTTCAAGATATGTCTGACTCTTGGCAGTGGTGTCTGGGGACTAGAATTTAATTAAAGGCACAAACTAGGTGGGGATTGTGGAGTCTCAGTTTCCTGGGGGGAGACAGTCGCTGGATAGAGACTGCTGGTAGGAGGAAAGCAGGGTGGCAAAGTGTGCTGGCACTGAAGGCAGGTGATAGCAAGGGCCTAATCAGAGAAGAGGAAAAACAGGGAGGTTGGCAAGCTCCAGCTGAGGTCCGTGGAAGGCACAGTCAGAGAGAAGGTGTGTGTGTGTGTGTGTGTGTGTATCTATGGAGTGTGTACGCTAACTTGAAGGTAGCAACCCTGTTCCCTGATAGAAATGTGATGATGGCAGCCACAAAACCTAAACAGAGACTAATTAAAGAGCAAGGGGGTAGCTAATGAAATGGAAATAACTTTAAAAGGATGAAAAGAAATTATTGTTAACACTTCATGTGGTTAACCTATGAACCTGGCTGCTGTGGAAACATAATAACACAGAGTCTGCTCCCGTGATGCAAATAAGCTACTTTCTGGGTGGAAATGGGGCTCTTTGGAAAGAGATTAACTTTTCTGTCCGTGGGGGCATTATTTAGCCCACTGGAATAGTAATTTGACAAAGGGCGCCACTGTGGCGCAAGTGAATGCTGCTGGTTTCTGTTAGAAGGGCGGGAGCTGTAAAATCATCAAGAGAAAACATTCTTGCACTTTTTTATTCCCTGAGTGTAAGAATAACTTCAAGCCTGCTAATATTTGAGAGTTCCAGTGGTGGAAGGCAAGCTCTAGGGTTTAGTAATGTATGACTCACCTAGAGCAGATTAAACCTTGCTCAGATAACATTTCTTCAAGGGGTGCTGCTTATGACTCTGCTCACACTGGATTTCCAAATCTTGACTGTTCTTGTCATTTTGATCCACCTGGTTCAAATTAAATATTAAAGAGTTCCTTTTGCTTGGGACTTGGGGCAATTGAGAGTGAAATGATGAGGCTTGATGGATGTTTACATATCAAATTACATGTAACAGTATGTTGCAGATTTAATGCATTTTTAGTCACTGCTGTATTGGTAAGCATTTTAGTCAGGTATTTTCACAGTTCTGGTTGTGTTTGGATTCCTCTTCCTTTGGCTCCGTGTGTGTGTGTGTGTGTGTGTGTGTGTGTGATCTTCTGATTCTCTTTCATGTTCCAGGAAAATATTTTTCCCCAAAATTAGGAATTTAGACTAAAGGCAAAAGAATCTCCATCTCTCTGCTTGCAGTTTTTCTCAATGTCCAAACTTAGTGTTTGAAATTTTCAATAACGATAGCTCTTGCTATCGTGGCTACTGATATACCTTTGTGTAGATGCACTCAGATCTGGGGAAATACTTGAATGTAAGCATTTTGGTACATGTTTTACATAATACTTCTGTTTGAGTTGTCTCTCTGCTCTAGATTTCAGGGGTTGGAAAGTTTTTTTTTGTTTTGTTTTGTTTTCATACCACCCTGGCTTTTGCCAAGAAAAAACAACTTTTATATCAAATACTAGCTGAAAAGGTCTCTTTTGTTGTGTTAAAGTCATTCCATTACTCATTTATTTATTTACCAAATGATGACTACATGTCAGGAAGGGTACAAAAGCAGACAGGTACACAAGGTCATTGTCCTTGTATATGTCATATCCTACTGAGAAGAGGTAGATAACACTCATCTAGGTAAATCCTAAATCAATTGCCAATAGCCATGGGTGCTAGAATGGAAATGAGCAGGACAGGGGCAGGAGGTACTTTGGGTGGTGTGGTTGGAGAAGGCCTGTGAGAGATGGAGACATCCCACCTGCTATCCTAGGGAAGAGAAAGAGCCAGTGATAACAAGCTTGGACAAAGGGAATTCAGGACAGAAGGAGCAGAGGCTCCAAGATAGACATGAGAAGGTCAGAGTAGCTAGAACAGAACAACAAGAAGAAAATCAGGAGGGAAGCAGAGACTGGCTCCTGATTTACGTGGGTGTACACCGACAATAGTCATTGACAGTCTCATCCACATTTGACAAGGCCCCACTTCAGCAGAAAGAAAATAATGTATTTTTAAAATAACTTTGCTTAAGACCTTTATGAAATAACAATAAGAAAACAATATAATCATGAAGTCCATTCTATGTTCTAAGCATGACAACAAGTATTTTACATATATTGCTTCATTAAACCTCACATTAATGCTATGACATAATGTTGTACACAAAGTTTAGAGAAATTAACCAATTTTCCAATATATACCAAGTAAGCTGCAAAACCTGAATTGGTACTACATTGGTTATTTCCAAAGTCACAGATTTGCTTTTAAACTATACAGATTTTCTAATACTAACATGTGTACTTGCCAAGTGCCTGGTACTAAATTGAACATTTTGCACCCATTACCTCAATATACAAAACAATCCTATGGAGTAGATATTATGTCCATCAATTTGCAAATAAGATAACTGAGAACAAGCAAACAAACAAAAAACCCAGGACATTCAAAGAATTGGCTCAAAACCAAACAGTAGCAATTGGCAGTATCAGGGTCCAAAGTGATATCTTTCTGCGGCTAAAGCCCATTCTCTAAGACACTGTATCCAATTGCCTTCCAACACCATCAGTGCCTCAGCCTTGAGGCCCAGTTCCAGGTTGCAGGAGAGCTAATGCCATAGGATGATTTGTAGGGACAAGATTTAAACCATGCCTTATTTTTCCTGTGTAACTTCATGCTGCCAGTTGGGCAAAGTCTTACCCACCCTCATTTCCCATGTCCTATACATACTTCTCTTTAAGATGCTTCTTGACCAGTTTGACCCCAATATGATCTCACCATCAAGTGAGCCCCTGAGGCAAGTGTATTACTCTGCCTTGGTTCAATCTATTTTTGTCCATACTTTATATATTCTTTCTACTCACTCCCTGAGGAATGGGACTGAGCACCTAACTGCTTAGTGTCTTATATGTTGTAGGCACTCAATAAATATTTGTTGAAGTAGCTGATATATCAGGAAGTATGGGAAATGCCCTGTCCCTGAGAGTCTACTTCTTGGTCTCAGGCATTTGAGACGATTTGATTGTAAAGCCACAGAGGAATATTTATAATGAGACAGATAATGAGACTGTCTTTTGAGATGGGAGAAAACAGCATCAGCAAAAGATGGATGGCAATAGAACTGTGCTGTTTTCTGCCAACCGAAGTTCTGTTGTACCCATGGAAAGATAAATGAGAAGCTTTTTCCAAACTTTTCGGTGAACCAACTGGCTGTGTTTTCAACCTTTACTTATTAGGTTTTCTCTACTGCAACTCTAGATGTAAGCTGCTCCAAATTGAGTTGCCCCAGGATGGTATGCCCTAGGAAGCTCCACCACCCGAAACTCTCAGCACCTTATACTCTACCCAATGCCACTTCTGATGTGCTAATAAATATGCCACATGCATTAAACCAAACCAAACCAGACAAAAAGATCTTAGGCCATCCTCGTGACCTCTGCTAGTCTGACCAAAGAGCAATTATTCCAGTTGGACATTTGGCCTTCACACACACACACAAATGTTCTTTATACAGAAACACCTGTGGTTGGAAGAAGACACAGGTAAAAGATGCTCTACTCCAACCCAGAGAATAAAGGGAAAAAGGAATGGTTTGTCCTAGCTACCCTACTAGTTGTATATTGCAATTTTATTATCTATCCTGTGTTTTATATGAATGAATAATAGGTAAAGACAGATGATAGTCCAAAAAATATGAGAGAGATACAGAGAGATAGAGAGAGGGGGTGGGGGGAGATTAAATTTGCACCTGCAACCCATCCAGTCTTGCATTTGAGAGGTTACATCGAGGAAAAGTTCATGTGGACACTAGGGTTGGTTTAGAGCCAAGTAAAAATAATGTACTTAAAATTCATGTAACATTTTTGATGAGGGCAGTCCCTTTTTTTGTTGTTGTTGCTACTGTGTTCCCTGTAAGACAATGTGCTTGAAGGGAAAGTAGGCCACTCTCTGCAAAGCAAGAATTGTTTTGTTTTTATTTTAATTTTTTAACTTAGAGTAGGTTTATAGAATAATCATGCAGAAAGTATAGAGTTCCCATATACCCCCCTCACACACACAGTTTTCCCCATTATGAACATTTTGCTACAATTGATGAAACAATATTATTATAAATATTCTATTAGTTTTAGCCCACTGTTTACATTAGGGTACACTCTTTGTGTTGTACAGTTCTGGGGTTTTGTGTGTGTTTGTTTGGAAACATATTCAACCTAAAATTTCCCTTTATATCCCTTTTCAAATATACAATTCAGTAATGTTAACTGAATTCACAAAATTATGCCTTCTTCACCATCATCCATTGCCAAAATGTTTCCATCATCCCAGAGAAAAATTCTGTACCAATTAAACACGGACTCCCCATTCCCCTCTCCCATGCAACCTCTGGTAACCTGCATTCTAGCTTCTGACTATGAATTTGCACACTCTACAAAGCAAGAAATTTAGAAACCACAAAAATATTGTGAAACTGCTTTGATTATGCCCATTTTACAAATAAAGGAAGTGAGGCTCAAAATGGTTACACTATCTAAGGAACATGTTTGAGGTCACTCAACCAGTGAACTGGAGTCCCCCACCTCACCTACAGCTGCAAGGTCTCTTCGTGGTCTGTCCAGCCCCAATGGCCACATTCTTTACTCTTTCCCTTACTGTGTCTATGTATCTCAAAGCCAAATTCAAGAGCACTAGTTTCACATTAAGCAAAAGAGGAAAGCAAGGGCTTAAAAAGAAAACAAACAAGTAAAGGCAATAGCTGTGTCGGAAGACCAGTTTGTGCTTCTCGATCAGGCTTTGAGGATATCAAGGCACAACTCTTCCCTGAATTCACAGATCTGGAAGGCAAGAGAAATTGCTTTAAGATTTAAAAAGTCATCTAGGAATCAAGAGTAGGGATGAGGTTCACCAAGTTATCACTGGGCTTCTTCACAATTTCATGGTCACCAAATGTGTTGTTGCTCTGGAGTGAAATCCAGGGATTTAATCTCTCTGACAAGTGGCCCTAGGATTCTGTTTTCCGTTCACATCACACCTTAGCTGTAATTGTTAGTTCAACATCAACTGGGATATAGTTATGTCACCCAAAATGTGTGGGTGGCCTCTGACCCCTGACAAAATGTGTGGGTGATCTTTAGGGCAACCGAGTGCAAAAGGCAGAGAGACCTGCGTGCTTTCTCTGAGATTATTTCTTGATTGTATACCCAAAGAGCAGAAGCATCTTTAAAGTGGCACTGAATCTAGAAGTCAAAGTGAGTATCCCTAAGGGAAAGTAATTTCTGTTCAGAAATTACTAAGTGCAACATGCCGGGGAGCACTGCATCCCATTGTCCTCTGACTATCTGCATTGGGAGAAAGGTGGAGCCCCTGGAGCCAATTGAAGCAACACACCAGGAACCTAAACCCCTCAACCAAAGAGGCATAGATCACTGATTTGAAAGGACATATGGGTGTGTCCTCTTCTTTTGACTGGTAAGGAAACCAAAACTCAGAAAGAATAAATGACTCAACAAAGCGACTTACTGACAGGTAGATGGCCAGGACATGACATAAGACCATATAGCTGACTGATACCCCTTTAAGTAATAAAGCATCCAATATTTTTAAAAATATATGAAGTGGGGAAGTGGATGTGACTCAAGCAGTTGGGTGCCCACCTACAACATGGGAGGTCACAGGTTAGGTTCCCAGTGCCTCTTAAAGAAGATAAGCAAGATAGTGAGCTGATGTGATGGGCTGGTACTTTGAGCTGACGCAACGAGATGATGCAACGAGGAGATATAATGAGAAAACACAATGAGAGACACAACAAGCAGGGAGCAGAGGTGGCTCGAACGATTGGACACCTGGGAATTCCCAGGTTTGGTTCCCAGTGCCTCCTAAAAAGAAGACAAGTAGACACAGAGAATATACAATGAACAGACACACAGAGAGCAGACAGCAAATGAAACAATGAATAGGGGGGATGGCGAGGAGGATAATTAAATAAATAAAATAAATCTTAAAATAAAAATGTATGAAGTGGATGGTGTATGAGTCATAATGCTGTAGGGATCAAGAGTTGAGACAGACAGTCTAGGTTGTATTCTGGCTCTTCCACTTAAAGTTTTGGGATTTGGAACAAGTCACCTCAACTCCTCATGCCTCTCTTTCTTCAATGACCAAATATCAAAAACAATAATGCTACTTAATTCATAGTCTTGATGTGAGGTTGAAATTCATTATATATTAAAAGTACTTGGAAAAATGCCTTACACAGATTGTTAGGTGAGGGTTGATATTATTTTTATTCTTGTTCTCCTTAATGTCATAATCAGGGTGTTCTGAACACACCTTGTCCAGGGACAGCAGCCACACTGCTCTGTGAAGACATGTTCACTTCCGCTCAGCCTTGGTGTATTCAGTGCAGGCAGGGCAGTGAGGGTGGCCACAGCCTGGATCACCCCAGAGAAAAGGGTTCCCAGCAAGCAAAGTGGGAAACCAGATAACTACACTTATTAGGACTGGAAATAAAACCAAGCCTCCTGTTACTTCACTCTCTTTTTTTTATTCTCCTCGATTAAGAGGTCTTTAAATAGAATTAAAAATCTGAACTAAGATTTACAATGTTCAGATTCAAGTTCTGATTTTTTTCCTGGTAGTTATGTGGTCTCATGAAAGTCTCTTGACTCCTTCAGATAAAGAGGAACCCATTTTATAGATTAGGAAACTAACATGGAAAGAGATGTCTAACTGGAAAATAGAGATCAGTAATTCCATCTCCAGGTCTGACCAGCTCTAATGCCTGTGTTCTTTCTGTTTTATGTCGCTTATTAAAAGTATTGAAATTGCCTCAAGACAGATATTGGTATTTACAATATATAGGTGTTTATATGTTTTCAATAATTAATCTTGGCATAAAAGCATACTTGTACAACTAACTGTGGGTATATCTCATGCGGTCATCTCAGCCATTACCACCTTCTAGGTTTCCTCAAGGGACCACATACTGATGACTCTTAAAGACACTCTTGTGCAAGGTGACAAGGAGATGAACAAGATGGTGGAGTTCTGGCCAGGGAGCACTCTGAGCACTGAACAGCAGGCAGCATTGCTGTTGGCAGAGCAATGGAGTTGCTGTGGCTTACCCGTGCCATCATGACAAAAAATAGCATGGAAACAGCTGGTGAGCTGTCAGAATCATCTGAGGGAGGGAATGTGAAATGTCTCCACTTGGTGCATTAATCGAGAGTTATTTGGACAGAACTGAAGAGCCAGGGAAGGCGCACGCAAGGCGTAACTCACCCTTCCCTGGCCTTTCATCACTCTGTAATATGGTTCTATGCCATGGGCTTCCTTCACGTGGTCTCCCTCCCCAACACCTGACCTGCACCTAGAAATATTAGTGCACACATCCAAGAGATAACAGAAGAAATGCATTTTAAGAACTTGCAGATACTTCATCCAGACAAAATATAAAGAGATGTTGGACAGGTTAGCAATTATGACTTTATGACTTTTTTGCAGGGGAGGGAGAGAGAGTTATGGTTGAGTCTTAACATGGCTTTGGTTATTCCATGAAATTGTTTATAGATGTGCCTGGGTGATTTTTTTTTTTTAACAGTCCTTAAGACTTTGTCCTGATTGATAAATTCAGTGAAGGGATGACGGAGAGCAATGCAGACAAGGAGAGAACAGAGACCTGAGACAGGAATTTTAGTCTTGATTGGTGTTTGAAATTATTTCTGCTGTGGGAGAATAAAAGAATTGAGGGACTGACCTCTTGCATCAAATTGTAAAGTGGCTTTCTGCTGGGAACATTTTGAGTAACCTGAAGTAGCTGAGGTCATTACTATTTTTTATGAGTAGCTAAGGAAAGAGCAGGTGCAGTCAGGGAATCAGGTGTTGTGCTTTGGGCTATGACCTTGAATAAAGGCTGCTACCTTTTGGCTTCCATTTCAGATAATAAATCCCACTCCCTCCCCTGCCCTCTCAGAGAAAGATGAATGAATCAGGTGCTTCAGAGACTTCCCAAGAAATGGTTTCAGTATATGCAGCACTTGGAAATTTAAAGTGGCACAGTTACCCATATAGGAATATTGTTGAGGCTATTCATTTTTTTTGTGTCCCTTTGGTGTAATTCATTCCAGTAGGAAACAAAAAGCAATGATTTGCCCAATAGATGGGACAAGGAGAAATGCAGGGAGAATTTATATAAGCAAGGGAGTCCAAATTAATCTTTTTAAGTAGTGAATTGATTTTTCCTTCCATTTTGAAGTGACTGGTAATATTCCCAATTGTGGAGGGGGATTCTTTGCTTTCAATGATATCATAGGAGCATTTCTGAAAATTGTGGTGAACACAGCTTGTATGTGCTTTAAAGTGAATGAAGAAGCTCCTATATAGCTATTTTCAGCAATTCTATGACATCTAATTTTTTTTTTCATTTTTTTCTTTATTTTTAAGGAAGCTTTAGATTACATAATTGTCACATCAAAAATATAGGGGAATCCCACATACCCCACCTTCTCCCCCTCCCACACTTTCTCCCATTAACCACAATCTTTCATTAGTATAGTACATATTTTACGGTTGATGAACTCATATTGAAGCATTGCTACTAAGAATGGCCTATGGTTTACATCATGGTTTACACTTTGCACCGCACAATTTTATAGGTTTTGGCAAATGTATAATGGCTTGTATCTGTCATTGAAATATCATGCAGAACAATTCCAGTGTCCCCAAAATGCCCCATCTTACACCTATTCTTCCTTCTCCCTCCTCTCAGAACCTCTGGTGACCACTATCTTTATATCAATGTCACAAGTTCTTCCATTACTAGAATAATACCAAGTTTACTCTAGTCCATAGTTGCATTCCTACCTTAAGATTGTTCATTCCTCAATCATGAGGATTTTGGGATGGTGATGCTCACTCTGCTTCCAATTGAGAGAGGGCTTACTTCCCATGAAGCAGATAGATGGAACTGTCTTGCTTACTGTTGTGGATACTCTGTTTCTTAGTATGGGTGTTGTCCATCGTCATCCTTTTGTTAGTTGTCCTGGGTGAGCTATAACATCTAATTTTGATGTTTTCTTTTGGATTTAGTCAAAGGATATATAGATCTGTATTGGGAGCTAATTCCTTTTCCTAAACCAGCAATGAGTAGTCTCCCTATTCTTGACTTCCACCTTTACTTTACCACCACTAAGAAACAGGTGTTGAATCCCCAAGCAAAGCATGTCTGCTCATCACCTCGATGCTACTGCTCCTTCTTCATATTTAAGAATTATGCCACTCTCTTTATAATGAGCATCAGTGGGGTTTTTGCAAAGTCCTTTGAGCAAAGTAGTTCCCCAAAATATCTCCATATTTTTTAGCTCCAATAAACAAAACAAGTTGTTTGGTCTTGCTGGGAAATTTAATTCCCTATTTTAAAAAAACATGCTCTTACTCAAAAGCTCAAGTTTGGCTTCAGTTCAGACATTGGAAGCTTGTTAGTAACTTCTGTTCTACTTGATATGGTCAATCCATCCTTAAGAAGCAAAACAAACTAATGGTCCCAATTAGAAAGGACTCTTCTAAGCTCATGACATTTCCAGAAGACACTATTATTGGCTTTAAAGTTAGAGAAGTGGTACTACTAGTGGATAAAGGAAGCTAAACCACAAGCTGTTTCTTTTTGTATTATCAGTGGCTATTTAAGTAGAGTTGTACAATCAATTTTTGCTTAGCAAGTTTGAAGGCTTAAATTAGAAGGCAAAGTAGGCATGTAACCCAGCACTTTTTTCTTCTAATATACATGGATTTAAAAGTTGTATGGACATTTCTTTGCATTTGAGTCACAGCTTCTGACTGTAGTACCAATCGGAAAAAGTTTTGAGTTCTATTCCTGAGGCTGAGTGAATTAGTCATTCGTTGCCTGATAATGCTCTATAACAGACCACACCAAAATTCGGTAGTTTACAATATCAAGTAAGTCCCATGTTCACAAGACTGCAGGATGACTGAAGTTTGGCTTGTTTTATCTAGGCTCAAGCAGGTGGCACTGCATTGAGCTGTAGCTCAGCTGGGATTGGCTCCAGGCTTGGATTAGGCTGAGGTCTGCTCCATGTGTGTTTTTTTCTGGGGCTCAGGCTAGGAGTCCATGTCTAACCAGGGCATGTTCTTGTCATGATGCATGTCTGGAGCACAACTTGTCAAATCAAACCATAGTAGCACATTTAAAGCTTCTGCTTGTGTCACATCCACTACTGTTCCATTGGTCAAACAGGTCATCATGCCAAGTCATCGACATGAGATGGGAAAGTACTGGTTTCCCACAGTAGGAGGACATTCCTATTGGGCATGAAAAAGGGGTGTGGATGTATAATCCTATTTCTATTGAGTGAGGAATTGAGACTGATAATTAACACAATCCTGACAGTTGCATTTCAGTGGCTATTTGAGTTCTCCCAGTGCTGATGAATTCATTATTTTGCAAGGCATCATGCTTCATTCTAGGAAAATTCTAATGGGTAAAAAAAAATCTCATTGTCATTCAAATGCCTCTCTATAAATTTCCCACTCTTCTGAGTGAATGCACTCTCCTTCCTTCATGGAACTGCTCTTCATGTGACAGGTAGCACACTTCTCCAAAGTCTTTGCTGTTCCAGTTTCTGTAATTATTCAGATGACATGAAAGTATTTCCAGAAATTTCACCATTCAAGCTACACAATTAGGGACATATTAAAGCCTACTGATTAACAGGATCAGGATGCTCTGCACTTTGCCTGACTCTGGTGGAACACTGCAAGACCATTTCTGCCTCCAGTAGTGACATCCTTCTATTAATTCATCAATATTTGCCTATTTTTTTTTAAAGAGAGATACTGTCCCACTTCTAGATATTTTTGAGCTCCTGGTTATCTCAATAAGACCTAGAAGTGGGAAAAAAATCTCCCTAAAAAAATTTCTCTCTAGCTCCTCTTGCTGAATTCCATTTTGACTTAGTGACCCCAATCTTACACAATTGTTTATTTGACCTAAATGAATCTACATTTATTCCAATTAAAATTTTCATTGAGTTTCATTCTCAGTTTTTCCAGTCTCACCATATCATTTTGAATTCAGCCTGTAAATTATCTTTCTCATGTGTAGGATGTCTGTGAGATTGTTAACCATGACTTCTTTTTCTTTATCCAAGTTACTTAAACAGATGTTGTCCAGGTAGTAGTTAAGGACATAGTCCTGTAGCCAGCCCTTCAGGATTTGGCTATCTGATTATTGGGTCATCTATAAATCCTTGAAATGTACAAGCATTCCCCATTTCTCTCCATGGTGACCTCAGAGATATCATTAAAGACACGGATTTTTGTTGTGATTTTTACACTCTGACCACATGATTCGACTGAGTTTTCCATTTTGTAATTCTCTATTTTTAATTCCCTATGTAATCCCTATGCAAAACAAAAGAAACGTCTTTATTTTTCACATGCCGTGTTATACATACTGCTCTAGGTTTCTTCCATAAATATTACATATGCATTATTCCTTTCTGAACTCCACAAAAATCCTTTTTGGCAAGCATTCTTTCTGTTTAGTTGAAGAAGCAGAAGCTAAAAAAAAAGTTAAGGAAGGATTACCTTTTTCAGAACTGGAAAGCCAGACATGTACTTGGAAGTCTCCTGGGAGATCAAGGTTTGTTGATGCATCTAATGGGGGAGAACAGAGAACTGCATAAAAGGGATGCCTGGGTCTATTTTTGATTTAGCTTTTAACTCGCTATGTGACTTAGGAAACTTTCTCTTAGCTCTTTCTATCTACAACTGTGCAAATTATGTGTCCCCTTACCTTACCTCCCTCCAAGAGATTAATGAGATGATTTCCAAGGAACACTTTGATTTTCTCTGATTAAAGGAATAGATAAGTATGAAACGAAGAATTTTTTGCTTCTATCGAAAGTTTTAAAGAGAGTGAAACCAGCCTTTTAAAAATTATCAAAGTAAAAGCTGGAGAAAGAAACAACCGTGTACATTTAAAATCAAGTCAATAATTATTGTCAAGTACCTAAATGTCTTCTGATATATGAATTGTGCACTATACTCTACCATGCAATTTTGTATTTATTATCTCAGTTGGTCCTTATAACCACCCTATGAAATACAAAGGTGAAATTGTTTTATTACCATTTGTAAGAAAACAAAACACAGACTAGGTAGACACAAAGCCCAGACACCTAGAAAATGAGGGCAAGGGTTGAAGCAGCGGCCAAGCTGGCAGCTACGGAGTCCAAAATGGAGGAAGAGAGCGGGGCCTGGTGTGCTGAACAGCAAGTGAGCTCCATGCCCCAAGGGTGAAGAAGAACAGCCTACTCAGGATGAGAAGAGGAAGGAGAAAAACATAAAAGAGGAAGCAAATCGCTTTAAGCCATATGCCATTCCAACTAAAAGATGCAGAATCCTCATTACAAACATACCTTTTGATGTGAAATGGCATTCACTTAAAGATCTGGTTATAGAAAAAAGTTGGTCTGGTAACATGTGGAGCTCTTAATGGATGCTAAAGGAAAGTCAAGGGATGTTCTTTTGTTGAATTCAAGATGGAAGAGAGCATGAAAATAGTTGCTGAAGTTTTAAACAAGCATGCTCTGAGTGGAAATCCACTGAAAGTCAAAGAAGATCTTGATGGTGAACATGCCAAGAGAGCAATTCAAAAGGATGGAAGACTTGGAAGAATAGTCTTTGTAGCAAATCTGGATTGTGAAGTTGGCTGGAAGAAACTGAAGGAAGTATTTAGTATGGCTTATGTGGTGGTCTGAGCAGACATTCTTGGGGATAAAGATGAACAAAGTCATGGAATAAGCACTATTACGTTTGAACAGTCCATTGAAACCTTGCAAGCTATATCTGTGTTAAATGGCCAGCTGCTATTTGATAGCCCAGTGAATGTGAAAATGTATGTGAAGACCTTACCAAAGGGAGTTTTTTTTCCCTCCTGAACATCTTCAACAACTTCCCCAGGGACTTGATGCTATTAGCATGGAGTAAGGACAAGGAGGGCAGCCTATTGATGCAATTCACTGAATCAAGTCATGGTAATGGGATACATAGGGCCTGCAGGAATGGGAATGGAAGGCATAGGATTTAGAATAAATAAAATGGGAGATATGAAGGAGCCCTTTGGTGGTGGTATGGAAAACATGGGTTGATTTGCATCTGGGATGAACAAGGGTAGAATAAATGAAATTCTAAGTAATACATTGAAGAAAGGTGGCAACGAGACGGGAGCGTGACAATTTTGGAGGAAGCTTTGCCAGTTCCTTTGGGGGGAGCTGGAGCCTACACACCTCGGGTGACCAGGAAGGCCTGCCAGATATTTGTGAGAAATCTTCCATTTAATTTTACATGGAAAATCTTAAAAAGATAAATTCATTGAATATGACCATGTAGTGCAGGCCGACATCAAGATGGAGAATGGGAAGTCCAAGTGGTGCAGTGTGGTTAAGTTTGAGTCGCCGGAAAGTGGCTGAGAGATCCTACCAGCTGATGAATGGCATGAAGCTGAGGGGCGGAGAGATTGATGTTCCAATGGATAGAAACAGTTGCCTTTTTAAAACATCGATAACAGACCTCTGAATTTGTATTTTTTTCTTGTTAACCATTATAATGTGTTGACTGGATGTATAAAGATGTTTGAAAAAATTCACTTGCTTTTTGGGGTAATTTGAACTTTTTTAATGACTGTGGTTCCATTTGACTGTATGCATTGAGATTGCAATGTGCACATTTTTTTTGGAAGTTGTGGCATCTTGTTGATGTCAAATATGACTGATAATAAATACCAGCTCCTGAAGGGAACTTGACTCATAAATGCAACAGATAAGACTTAAGCTGAGGTTTCCTGGATTCTAACTCCAGGGCTTAAGTATTGCAATGTTTCTCTTGATATGATAATATCCAGATTGGACTCTCTTTTCTATGTCATCCACATTCTAGTTTAAATTCTACTTCCATTGTAAAGCCTTACTATATCACTCTAACATAATGCCAGTTTGCCTTCTTCCATATTTTTGGTTTTCTTTAAATAAACCTTTAAAAAGATCTGTTAAAGTTTTGGGGAAAGTTCACATATCATCATGAGAGGCAATTTCCTGGAGGCCTTTTTACTGAAGTGGGTACTCTGTATTTTCTTCCTTGAAACTTACCACTGGAATTCAGTCCAATTTCCATTCTTTTTGATAGTTGCTGCCATCCAGTCCATCACTGGGACTACGCATCAATCAGCACAAGGAGTATTTGAAAAGTAGAAATTGTTCTGTTCATTTTTGTATCATTGCCTAGCACAGTAGCTTGTACACAACAGGTGCTCAATACCTACTTGTTGAATAGCCAGACTAATCAACAATTTTGGTTGGGGAAGAAAGTTTGGAAAGTTTGGTGAGAATACCAGAAACAAAAGTTGGCACTTGATAGTGGGGGCTCTGTCTGGAATGCCAGCCCGAAGAGTTTGGAATTTACCCAGCTAGCAGCAATAGATTAGTTGAAGCCAAGAAATAGTTTTGCTGGATTTTCTACTTCCACGTTCAGATTCCTTTTTAAAATTCAGCAAGCTCCATGTTGTGTGTGTGTGTGTGTATGTATGTGTGTCTGTCTTTTTCTCCCCCTTGTCTTTTCAACTCCACAGGGACCTCCTTCTACCAGTGCCACTTTGCTGGAGACTTGTGATATGTAAGACAGGGAGTAAAACCCAAGTGACTCAAGGAAGCCTGTTAAGAGCACTGATTTCTATGATGTCTCAGTTTGTTAACTAAATTGCAGGTTGTACTGCTTGGCCAGAGGCAGCTGACAGGCAACTCTGCCTGAACATGTAGCATTATCAAAATGACACGTGCACTTTAGTTTCATTAGTGGCAGTGGTATCGTTATTGCCAGGGCCATCTCAGTAAGGATGGTGATTATATGCATCCATTGGGATTTGGGGCTGACAGCATAGTTGGGCTGCGCTAAAGAGTCTTGGCTGGTGCGCTGGCGTAAGTGACAGCAGAGCAGATAGCTGGGCCCCTCAGGATGGAGGCAGAAGTTCATGCTGTGACGGCAGTTACATGGGCCTCCGGAAACCGGTACAAATCAGGACTGTAATTCCTTCTGCATATAGGCCATTTTTTTTTTTATTGTGGGTAAAAATCAAATTTTTCACAATATAAACCAATATTTGTAAAATGATATATAGATATATATATGCATATATGTGCATTTGCTTACATAAATGTTATTATTTTTTTTCATATATATTTTAAAAGATGCTTAGATTACATAAATGTTACACAAAAATTACAGGGATTCCCATGATCTCCACCTCCCATACCTCCCATAACATCCCACATAAACATCTTTCATTAGTGTGACACATCATCTGCAATGGATATACACATCCTGGGGCTTTGCCACTAAGCATAGACCACACTCTCTCCCACACAGTTCTGCATGGTATATGCAGATGTAAAATGGCCTATATCCGTCGCCACAACGTCACTCAGGACAATCCCCAAGTCCTGTAAAAGCCCCTGTATTAGAACTTCCCCTCCCCTCCCCACCCCGAAAGTGTCTAGTGGCCACTGGCTTCACCTCACTGTTACAATTTCTTCCATTGCTTGAATCCCAATATGTCTACAACAGAATACCATTTTTAACATTCCTCTATCTAATACTTTCTTCTGACATCCCAAGGTCCAAAATGCAAAGCCATCACATGCATATTGCTATGACTTTGGCCAGTCATCAGAAATGGTTTACATCCCCAAATCCTCAAGATTGAGGGAATGAACAATGGACTAAAGTAGACTTATTACAATTTTGTTATAGACTTATTATTATAGCAATGGAAGAAATTTTATCATTGATATAAAGGCAGTGGCCACCAGAGGTTGTGAGGGGAGGGAGAGGGAAGAATTGGTGTAAAATGGGGGCATTTTTGGGACATTGGAATTGTCCTGCATGACATTGCAATGATGGATACAGGCCATTATACATTTTGTCATAACCTATAAAATTGTGTGAGGCAGAGTGTAAGCTATAATGTAAACTATAGTCCACAGTTAGTCGCAATGCTTCAATATGTGTTCATCTATTTAACAAATGTACCACAGTAATGAAAGATACTGTTAATGTGGGAAAGTGTGAGAGGGGTAGAGAGTGGGGTATATGGGAATCCCCTATATTTTTTATGTAACATTTATGTAATCTAAAGCCTCTTAAAAAAAAATAAATGGAAAATAAATCTGGCAAAATAATAAAATGATTCTCACTTTAAAAAACTGGTTTAGTGTTTGCTGACTAACTGGTTACTCAGAGGCAGATACTGTACTTCGCTATGACCATAAGTGAACATATCAAGAATCTCCAAAGTGTACCAACCCTCCAAGTGTTGAAGTCTGACTCTTTATCTCCTCTACAGGGTCAATCTGCATTGGAAGGATTGTCTGCAGTGGGTTTATCTGAGCTTCTGGTATGTTAGAGAAGGAATGGTTTCTCCATATATTTCTATATCTCTGTGAGGGAACTGCTGTTCCCTGAAAGTAAAATATTGGGATGACACTTCTCATGCCTTCTCTTCAACCCATTGTCTAACTGATGGGACTGGATGAAGGGGCTGTACCAGTCTGACATCCCCTTCCTGCCCCTCTCTCTGAATGTAGGGCTCTTTTCCCTTTGCTAGGTGAACCCAGGTTGGTTACACCCCTACAGAGAGCAATGGGGAAGGGTCAGGATTAAAAGTAAGAATAGGAATCCTGATCTGTGACTGAGGTCTGACTTTCATCCCAGTCCCGTTCTGCCATCCAGCTCCAAGAGCAACAAAGTATTCTGGTCCTTTAGTAGTGTGTGTCTATTTCTCAATTGGCTTGGAATTCAGAATAGAGAAAGGTATGATTTATTGGTCCACTTAAACCTTGACATGGTAGAGTAGCAATTCTGTTTTTCTAGCTCTTATATTGCAATGAAAATACTTGATTTATTTGACAAGTGTGTTATATAACTAAAATATTTTTTTTCAATATCACATTCTGTGCAAAATTAAGTGGTAGTTCTAATGCAGAGGACTACATTAAATTTTTCACGATGGTTATAACCATGCAGACATATGCTTCCTATACTAAATGGTTTCAGCAACTTTCAAATAATGCATTTTATTAGCATTATCTTTGCCAGCATTTATTAATCCTATTGTTTATTAGTTAAGTGTTTATTTCCTATTGGTGTGCTTCTGAATCAAGGTGAAAGAAGCTGCCACACTTCAGAGTTGAGAAAGAAGTTTATTTTATTATTTAAATCCAGGCCTTCTTATGAGGCTGTCTAACAGTGATAAATTTTGTTGTAGAGCCACAGTCCATGGAAAGTACATTAAAACCTTGAGTTGAGCCATCTCTCTGAAGCAGCAGTTGGGTCGTTACAATTTGGCAGGCACTTTAGATGTGTCTGTGATTTTATGATCAAGTCTGCTTAATTCATCCCAACCCTTCAAAGGGGAAGGCAACTAAAATTCCTTCTTTCATCTTCTATTATATGCTAGGAGCCTGCATACATTGTTTTATTCTCATAACAAGTTTTTGTGATAATGTTTTTCATAGGTAATATTTTCCTGATGTTGAAAATGTAAAAATTGAGGCTCAGAGAGGATGAATAATTTGGTTAAGGACACATAGTAGATGACAAAGTTAAGTTTCACAACCTCTTACTCAAAGCCTATGTTTGTTATAGTATATTAAAGGTTAAAAAAAACAAACAGAGAAATCTTTAAGGGGCAGGAAGATAATAAAAATGATTAAATTGGAATGAGTTATAAAGAAAAACATGTGCCTTCCATCATTTTTCTTGAAACCCATGACACTGTTAGTCTATCATTTGTTGAGGTTCAGAAAGATTCCTGGATATAATGTGCAAAAAGATTTTCTCTTTCCGCTCTACCTAATTATATATAAAAGATCAGGGAAAGCCTGATGATAAATGGCAAGCAACACTCAGCATCAGTGTCTGATAGGCAATAGGGAGTGATGCAGACTGTGGCCAACTAGACAACTTGTACTTCTCCCCTAATCAACTCTTACCTGTCTCTGCCATACAGAAATGTAAGGCAACACTTAGCCTGGTGTTGCTAAATCTTCCCATTTTCCAAAGAACTTAGAAATCCTGTTTTTCATGTGAGATATTCTGATTTTTTAATGTTGACAACTAATTCACAATAAATAACAACAAAACTACTATGTGGCACTCTTCCTCAAAACATAAAATAAAACATATCTGAGGGCCTCATCGAGACTATATGTTCTCAGCTTGTTACTTCTGTAGTATACATTGTACCTAAAATGTATTTATTGGGGAAAAACATTTAACCACCATAGTTCAAACCCAAACTGGTTTTTATTACTCCCCTGGGAATCATGCCCCTAGAGCCAGTACCATTTTTGCTCTGTACCCCTCTGTGGTATGTGCAAGCCTCCTTGCCCTCCTTCTGTCCATCCACCAGGGTGGAGATGGAGAACTGCCTGCCATGGGCTCTCAGTTTTCTGAAGCCCTGAGCGTATGTTTCTTTGCCCTCCTGGGCATGAGTGTAGACTTGTTTTCAGCTCTGTACATCACAGGTTAGCAGAGGTGGCAAGGCTCAGCAGCAGTAATCCTTCTGCAGTTGAATCAGAAATGCATCACGCTGTCTACTAAAGAATGAGTCTATTCTTGTAGCTAATTTCCTAAGATGTTTGCCTCTAGGTATTTTCCTGCAGAAAGTTTATTGAAGTCATTAAGAAGTAGAGTGACAAGAAACATACCTATGTTGGAGGGTTTGGGGTTCTCTTTTTCTGTATCATATTGGAAGAGGCTTGGCGGTCATATTTAGTCACATTCATCTAATCCCTTGTCTATATTCCTATTCTTTCCCACCTCTAGGTTTTCACTTTCTTCTGGCCTCAGTTCACTTCCTTAGGAGACACAGCCATCGCTGAGCATGGATATGGCTTGTTAGCAAAAGTAGGATAAGTGCTACCTGATGAAACATGGATGCTCTAGCATTACTTGGATAATGTCTACCTTGATGCCCTCCCACCGTCTGGGGCAAGAGTCACGTATCTCTGAGATGGTGTAAGGGCAGCCCAAATGATCATATCTCAAAACAGCTAAAGCTCTTGTCTAGCTGGTGGGAGATGACTGCAGCAGAAACCAAGGGAGTTAGCACAACACACTTGGGAAATAAAGGATTAAATTTATATTTATTTTGAAGCTATAGTTTCTGAATCCCATAAATGTACTTGTGCCATCAGCAAGAAACCATTTTCCTAGCACTGTGGGGAGGGTTTTCTGTGCAGAAGGGAAAAGAATCTCTAAGGTTTAGCATGTACGTGATCCTTAAAAATGCTTTTTCTGTGCTTGTATATGTTGAGCCCAGAGAGTCTACCTTAAAATTCAGTTTTCTGTCTCTGCAAAATTAGGGAAATTTTAGAAGGCAGCACAATTGGTTTATATCATGAAATTGTTTATGCTACATGTTTCTTGTTTTTCCCTTCCGCAGACTGAATTCAATTTTCATTTCAACAGCTTCAACCTTCTAAACTTTTCCCATTCCTCCTTACCTTCCCACTTGCACCTACTTAGATATGTCTTCTTACATTCATACTCACATTGTACCCCACATTTTTCTTCTTTTGGCCTGGCCCCTCTCATTTAAGGCAGCATTTTATGCCCTGGAGAGCCAGTAACTTGTGCAATTTATCAAAGATGTTTATGGACATATATTTGAGATATTATATGAACATGTTATTTATTTCTTACATATTAATTTAGATAACTGTACACTTGTTTCACATTTCCCATTTGTCCCCAACTCTTTTGTAAAGTTATATATCTTTGGTGTTCAGTATGTTTCAAATTGATGTCACAAAAATCTCTTTTTTATCCTCATAATCACCCAACAAGTTAAATAATATCATCCCTGTCTTACAGATGAGGAAACTATGCCCGGAATATTTGTGATTTGCCCCAGGACACTTCTTAAGTAACAAGAATTTCTGTCATGGAGTCCTGTCATGGAACTTCTGTCCATGTCTTCTTACGTCAAGGCTACTGCCCTTTACACTAGTCCACACTAGTTTAAGTCCTTGGGGCAGAATGATGCTGGGTATAATTTGTTTGGTGTGCCTAACAAATTGCCCCATGCAGAGTGTGTAATCAATAGACACACGATCGCAAACTTTCTGTAACATAACTCTTACTTATGCAAAGTTGATTTGGAGAAATAAAAGTATTGCTGAAAAATAACTGTCTTAGTTTGCCTGGGCTGCTATAACAAATGCCAAGACAGGTTGGCTTACATAGCAGAAATTTATTGTCTCAAATCTGTGGCGGCTCTGAGTCCAACATCAACCTATCAGCAGACCTCTTTCTCTGCAGTCTTGAAATGTTCTGAATTGGTGGCTGGCAATCCATAACTCAGTATTTGCCTCCATCAAATGGTGATCTGCCTTCTTCTGTCTCCTCACTATGCTACTACTGAGTCCAATTTCCTCTGCTTATAAGGTCACCATTCATATTGGATTCAGGCCCACGCTGATTCAGTTTGTCCTCATCTTAATAACATCTTCAAAGAGTCTATTTGCAAATAGGGCCACATCTGCAGGATCAGGGTTTAGGACTTGAACATGTCTTTCTGGGGGACATGATTCAATCTATAACAATAATTACAGGTAAAGATCCTTAAGTTTGCAACTCTAGTGCAAGTTGGAAATGGATGGTGACTGCCGTACAGCCCAGTCAGAGGTGGTCTTAAAAGGTGGCCTCCCAAAGTGTGGAGACTGAGTGCTACACTCACCAGCTGTCACTGTACTGGAGAGTAAAGGAGAAAGCAGGAAAACAAAAATGTGTTTCTCTGGAAGCCTGGCATGTTGGATATCTCAAAGGTTAAAATAGTGTTTAATGGGAGCCAGATGGTTCAAGAAACTGGTAATGGAATGAAGCAGTATTCCACCTCTAGGATAGCAGTTTGAATCTAGTCCAAGCAAAGAAGCAGGGTAGCTTGAAGGCTTTGGTAGTGGAACACTGAGCTGCTCACCACCAGGCCTTCAGAGCGAATTCTCCTTGGGTCACACAGGCCTGCTGGCAATTATCCGGAAGCCTGCTCAGTGGACTATGTGAAATAACTTCATGGGCATGGTTCTCTGAGACATGGTCATGGGCCACACTTTCAATAGCAAAAAGTGAAAAAGCAGTGAATGAACCGTGGCTGGAGATTTTGCACTCTACCCTAGAGTACTGTCTTGTGGATGAAGGCCGAGGCGCTTTCATCGTGGTGTCAGGTGCTCAGCTGAAGACGTACTGAGCCCCCTCTGTGCGGAAAGACATGGAATGGGAAAAAGCATTTTCTGCCTTCACAGTGCTTATGGCCTGAGTGTAGAAAAGAACAGTTTCATTAAGAATTTGAAATAAATCGACACAAGTGGATTTTAATTTTGAATAGCAACAAGAGAGCTTGCAGTGTGACAAAAGGACAGATGTGGTTAATCGAAGATGGCTCTGGGAGGGTGTGAGTATAGGATTGTTTCGGCTCTGTACACTTATGCTCACGGGCTAGGAAGAAGCTGGACACTGGCAGAGAGGAGTGTCTTCTTCAGAGAGGAAAGGATTCTACACTCAGCTCTGGCCTACGCCTGGCTTAGGAGAGCTCTCCTGTCTGTGGATTAATGATTCCTATAGACCAGCTCCATTTCCTACAGTTCTTATTGACTCGAGAGCATCCTGATGTTTGGTTTTCTCTGGAAATCATAGTTTGATCCAATCGAGAACTGTGATAGCTTCTCATTGCTGGAAGTCTCTCTATCAAAGGGGAGACTCGGGGTTCCTATGAAAATATCCTGGGCTGTCAAAGGGCTGCATTAGAAATGAAGTGCAGATGCCTTCTGATGGACTCAAAGGGACCTCAATTCTCCTGAAATATCAACAACTTTTCTTCAAAAGAAAAGAGAGAGTCAGAGTAACTTAATTTTGGGTATATTATGTTTCAAGATCTTGTTCAAACACACACATATACACATCTCTTCATTTCTCTAGCACTGTGTTCCTTATCCCTTTTACTGTAATTATTTGACCTCTTTAAGTTAATGAATAAAACTGTAGTGCACCCAAGAGAAGAAAGAATGTCTCCTTTAAATACTGTAATGCAAATGCTTCTGCATATTGTATATGGCTTCTTTTAAACCAAGGATGATTTGTGTATCTATGCCTATGGCTGGCTCTGAGAGGGACAACGGTGCAGCCATAACACAGGGGAGCGGTGACCTACCAGTTTCTCATGGGCATTTCTTCCATTTGGCTGAAACTTCCTACTTTACAAGTTGGTAGGGATAACTAAATTCAAGGAAATTAAAATGAACAAATGTGGTCCATAATTATTCTATTGACAGATCACATAGCTTTGAAATTATTCTCAGTACTGGTGTGGTACATACCTTTCCAAAGGCATGAGCCAGCTCTCTGTGACATGTTTCCAAGTCTACGGTGGGTCACCTTTACCAGCGCAGGGTTCAGGGACAGCTCTTTTCTTTTCATGCTTCTGCTAGGGTGTTCAGGTCACTCTCCTCTCCAGAGGCTTTGATGCCATCATGGAGGCCAGCAGGCCTGCCTTCTCCCAATGTGCTGCAGCTGTTTAACTTCACTTGTTTTTCCTTTATTGCTTTTATTTTGGTGGTTAGGCAAGGCAGAATCAACCGTTTGTATTAGACACACTGATATGATCCAAGAGAGAATGTTACAGTGGTGGTAGTTGACACAGAAAAGGACCATAAAATATCACCTGGATGAAATACCTAGCTGCAACGCTATCTCCAGGACACACACACACACCAGAGTCCCTGTGTGCAGACAGGCTTTGCTGATATATTAGAGTCTGCTGGCCATTTTGTTTACGATAACTAGGACAGGAAAAATGAGCCCTTATTTCAGTGTGTTTGTCTCAGGATGATGACACAGTAGATTCCCCTTGCAGGTAAACCCAGAGAGCTCAGTTAATCACCATTTATCACTCAAATGACTCAAGTGTCTTGCAGAAGCATTGAAGCCCTGGAGACTGAAATATTCATTGGGTTGCAATGCTACTCTCTTCTCTCATTCCACCTAATATAATAAACTGAAGTCTTGGCATTGAGAGTGATGTTTGGTGGCTTTGAAATTTCCAAGCCTTTTCCATGTATGTGATTCACTCCCACAGAACTAGATGCCTTTTCAGAAAAACATGTCATATCCTCATAAAATTATAACATTATCATTATTACAACTTCACTCCATCTCCTCCATTACTGACTGTTCCTCATTCCTGTCACCTTTTTCCAGAACTCTTCAAGTTATTTCTCCACATCCACATCTGGCTACTTTAAAGCAGTGTTGTGTTGAGTTGATTTTAGTATGTAAAACACCTTTGTTGTGTTCCAGATAGATTACTTCATGCCTAATTTGGTGCATTTTTAAGTATTATGACTTATCTCATTAGAAGAGTGGTCTGTTTTCAAGGTAATAGCAGGAATGGGATCCCCATTTGACCTTCCCCCTCATGTTTGAGTTATTCCAACCACTTAAACATAAATCATTGGCCATAAACTGGAAGTAATCATGGCTAGATATGATGATCACTGTCACCAACATTTTTCTGCAAAGGGCCAGATAGTAAATATTTTAGGCTTGTAGGCTGTTGTATGCAGAAGCAACCACAGACAACAGGTAAATGATGAGCATGGCTGTATTCCAATAAAACTTTATTTAAAACCAGGCAATAGCTGGATTTGGCACACCAATGCAGTTTGCAGATCTTGACTCCAGGCAAATTTGGCTCTTCCAAATTTTGCATACCTATTCCTCAAAGACATCTTAAAAATTGCAATAATATTCTCACTGTCCTGATATTGTGGTAATCAGGATAAGCTAAACATTCACAATATTAAAAACCATGCATGTGTCCCCAGACCTAGTTTTTCTCCCTAGGTCTGGTTTTTAGAATGCTGGTGTAAAAATGGCTAATAGTTAATAAATAAATAAATCCTTTAAAAAAATGTAAAAAAAAACCAAACTTGCAATAATATATATCTTATTTTCTGTACTGAAGCTCTCAATTTTGAAATGTGCACAATCTATTTTTTTGTGGGTTTTTTTTTTTTGTGTGTGTGTGTGTGTGTGTGTTTTCAGCTAGAAAATGGGACAGAATTTAGACTGGGAGTTCATCTGTGGGAATGATTAAACAACACCTTACTTATTAAATCAAGAATTCATGGTTCATGTTTATTTTTCACATAAGTCCATTCACTCTGAAGCTTTAATGTTAATACAGTCTGTCAGTGGGAAGACAGATAAATAGTAAAATCTTCTGGACAATCACTAAAGGTTTCCTTGCAACCACAGAAAGGGTTAGTGATGGTTTGTTCTTCTCTCCTCGTAGAGATGTTTACTCATCCTTGGTCTGGCTTATCTAGACCTAAGAAAGGTAGTTCCCCCTTTGCAGCCTACTCAAAATTGTTCATATATCTTCATGGAGACTTTCTAAAATTACCTCATCTGTAGTGAAGGATCAGGGGACAAAGACAGAGTTTGGACTACCAGCTAATGTCATTATATTAGAAAAAGAGTACTAGGAGATTTCTTAGGGATTAGCAGCATTGTGGCGGTAGGGAAAGGGATTATCAAGATCAGATAGGAAAAATAGCATAGGACATGAGATTGTATTTTAACCTGTCCCTATCTAACCATGTGACCTAGAGTTTCAAAGTTCACATCTGTTAAATGAGCATTTGCCCAACACACAGAGTAGGGGTAGAGTCAGAGGGATTATGCTTTCATTGCTCACCTCGTACACTGGGGAATAGACCATAATTCTTGACCAGATATGTAAACATTCACCCATTTGTATGCATATATACTGCAAAGAAGGTTTTCTGTAGGGAATAAATTAGATCCTACATAAAAATGTTTGTAATACAGTTTCTGTCATGCAGTAGGTACCTTATGGTTGTTTGTCGAGACTGAATTTTATGGGCTTCCTAGTACAGGATTTATTAACAGTGGCACTCTTGATATTTGGTGCCAGATAATTCTTTATTGTGGGGGACTGTCCTGTGATTTGATATAGTGTTAGTAGCATCCATAGATGGTGCCAGTAGCACCATCTCTCCATCCACAATTGTGACAACCAAAAATACTTTCAGACATTGAATGGCCCCTGGGGACAAAACCAACCCGAGTTCTGGTGAAACCAAAATATTGAAGTAAGGTAGTGGATTCCAGGCTTTGGAGACATCTGAATGACCTGGAGGGCTTGTAAAATTGGAGATTGCAGAGCCCACCTCATAGTTTCTGATTCAAAGTATTTGGGGTTAGCTCCAAAATTTTCCGTTTCTACCAGTTCCCAGTTGATAGTGACACTGCTGCTGGTCCTAGGTTGACATTAAATCATTTCAGGTAAGATGTAAGATATTCTGGAAGATTTCTGGATGATTGAAAATGTGTTTCCTGGTTTCTAGGACTCTAGTGTTAATACTGTGAGCACAGAGCTTAGGGTCTCTTATTGAAGGCCATTAGGTGGTTCCTCACAGCTGTGGCAAGGATTTTGGGAAAAAAGCAAGGCATTTATGGGAGATGTTCAGCCTGTGCTGGATGGCAGTCAGCACTGCCCTGCCAGCTGTCACTTGAACCCTGCCAGGAGACTGCTCCAGGTCTTGGCACAGGACCGGGGCTCCTACGGAAATGAACTTTAATTTTTGCTTTGTAGTCTAATTTAACTACCCAACAGGCTGCTGTGACATTGGGGTCTGTAGATGAAAAGTGGATGTTCAGAGTGGATTTGAAGGACGTGATGACTCAGGCTGCCAGCCTGTGGTGGCATCAGTTAGACCTGGGGCTCTGACTTGCATCTTATTTACTTGCACGAGCAGTTTTGTCCTTCCTTGATTCCCCCTTTCAGGTCAGAGTTCCTGTTGCTCTAAGCTTCCATCCCCACTCCTTTTTTTTTTTCTCTTCCTTTGCTTATAGTTGGAGATGGAGCTCTCTTGAGTTATTTATCAGTCTTATCTGTCTTGGCCCTCTGTTAATATTTCAGAATGTGAATCTAATCCGCTTTATTGATTGACCTCGCACAACCAGACATCAGCAAAACACCTGCAGCCTGGGGGAGAGGTAGATATAACTTTGCTGAATGGGTTCAAAGGTCATGGAGGCTTGTGCAGGTTAAGGAAAATAGAATTTGTTTTCAAGCCATTTAATATGCATTTTCTAGAGAAAATCTATAGATTCTGGAGTTGATGGTATTGAATGGGAGTCTATCATTTCCAACAGCATCCTGTAGAGAATGTACAAATGCCTCTGATCTCCTGTCATCTGTAATAAAGTTTCTTGCCCTCTCATCCTCTAAAATCCTCACTATTTTCACCTTCTTTACCCCTGCCATTAGCATCATTGTCACATTACTCTCTGTAGAGCATTTCAGAATTTGCAAAGATTTTAGTATTATCTCTTAGCAGACATCCTTTAAGGCAGGTATTATTTTTGTTGTTGTCATCTTTGTTTTTGCTATTTTCATTTTTTGTACAGATAGCATGAAGCTCAAGATCACTTGGCCAAAAACCTGCAGTACTTAGATGGGGCCCAATTCTTCTGACTGTAAATCTCAATTGCTTCTAGACCTTTTCTTCTCCTCTGCCCTTCCTTCCAAAACTGTGCTGAAGGTCCCTGGGCAAAGGGACTAGTTCATAGGCATGGGGCCTTAATGAAAGCCCAGACCATCTCCAAGCTCCACAGCTTGGGTTTTGTCAGTTTGGATTCTTCCTTCCCTTTAGAAGTTTAGATTTCTTGAGGGACAGACCTGGCCTCTTACATCTCTTGAATCCCTTAGTAGCACATAACTCTGCACTCTGAAAGCACACATTCAGTGCTTATACCAACAATGGGCCTCCATCTACAAGGAAACCAGAGCACTGAAAGGATGGACAAGAGATCTTCCTTAAAAGACATTAATAGCAACAAAGAGAGCCCATGCTATGGTCTAATAAATGCAGAGTGTTTTATCCTAGAGACTGTCACTAAAATCTTCCTGGAGACAAAATTATCTGATGAATCAAGTAAAGTGGTACCTCATCTTTTTCTATTTTACAGATTGCCTATTTAAAGCATGATGAGACCATATAGCTTGCCTGAGACTTATTGCAAAAAAAATTTGCAAATATAAGATCAATTATGTTATCCAAGACTGTACAAATCCTGCTAAGCCTCCTATGGTATTAAAACTGATTCTTTTCTATTACCCTCCACACTCTCATTCATTCATTCAGTCAGTTATTCACATATCCATTAATTTAACAAGAATTTACTGAGTACCTATTAGGATCTTGCATTTGAGATACTCACAATCAAGCAGGTTAGGCAGACATAAAGTATATAATATGTAATGTATACAGCATGGTATGAAAAACTCAAATGCAACATGTAATGCATGAGACTAAAATATAGTATGGTAGGAAATCCATGGGTTTTAGAATCAAACAGACCTGGAGTCTAAACTTAAAATATGTCTTTTACTAGTTGTGTGAATTCACAATTCTATGAATCTGCATTTTTTAATCCAAATTATCTGCAGGGCAATTGTGAGGATTCAGAAATAATTCTATTCAAAAAAATTTACTGAACACCTACTCTGCCCAGCAAGGTAATCTGGGTTATGCTGCAATAGCAAATAGTCTCAAATACTCAGTAGTAAAAAGCAACCAAGCTTTATTTCTCCCTCATATGTCCATTGAAAGTTGTCATCCTCACTCAAAAGTCCGGATTGATAAAGCAGGAATTTTAGGGGTGCAGTGGTTAAGAGTAAAAGAGAGAATTCCCATGGGTCTCAAAATGCATAGCTCAGAAGGGACACCCAATTTATTGGTGAAAATCCATCTCATGGTCCTACCCATCGCAAGGAGACCCAGAAATTCTATCTTGCCATGAGCTCAGAAAGGGGGCGAACTAGGAAACTTTCACAAACAGTGCCAAAGATTACTTTGAACCAGGCTTTGAAATGGGTATGGAAGGATTGGCGGTGTCTGGGCCACAGGAGGCATCTAACACATGTTGTTTCTCTTGTATTATTGCCTAGCACTGAACTGACAAATTTTGTGGGAAGCCTCACAGTTAAGATATTGAGAACTGCTTCCATTGTGCATCTCCCTGGTATACATTTGAAAGTCCCAGTTCTTTTTCCGTCAACTGCAATTTTCTAAAGTAGCGGATGGTACATTCTGCCTTCCCCCGGGGCACAAGGGAAGGAATGAAGAGATCGCCTTCAGGAAGATCTTTATTTCTGAGAATTGTTTTCTTGCCCATGTGTATTTCTGCTCCTGAAGTCTGACCCTGGTGTTGGTAGCCTCTCCTGTGTCACCTCCACAGAGATAAGCATGATGAGGCTGATTGCAGATCAGAAAGCTGGAGCTGGACTAATTTGAGGAGTCAGGTAGGCTCATAAACAGTCATTACCGATGAAGAATGACTTACTGGCTATTTCTCCCCTGATAGTGTTTTTTTTTTTCCCAAATGCACTTGAGGATTCGTCAGTTGTGTCTTCTGATTTACCACTTGTCTTTGTTTTTAATATCAAGGAAGAACATAGATGGAAGCGATTGCCTTGGTAGCGACTTTAGTGGTGATGGGTGTGGAGTTACTAAAATTTATGGCCATGCTGTTTTTGCAGCTACACTTTGCTTGTCTTGGAGAGGCTTATAAAACACACCAAGGAATGTGGAGCAATGGCAACTACCGAACTGTGACAGGAAATCAGCCCTGTAAACCTTTTAATTTTTAAAAAATTGTTCTGTTTGCTAAAATTGACATTTATTTTCACAATATATCTGATGACAATGTTCCCCAAACTGACTTCTCCTTAGCTCTTGCCTCTGCATTTAACTACACAAATGAGGGCAAATAAAGGGGGAAAATGACAGACATTTATTGAGTTCCAAAATTATGCACAGCCTCAGGCCAGGTGCTTCATGCACATGCATTTTCCTATAATCCTTATATCAAGCTTCAGAGGTAGCAATTATCCCTTCCCTACTGCCACCTATCCCTTTATTTAAATCCCTGATTTAGGAAAGAAATCAAAAGTTAAGTAACCTCTCCTAGATCATAAGAGCCAGAGTTATTATTTGAACCATTCAATGCTAAAATCCATATTTATTCCATTGAATAAATATCACAGAACATTAAAAATCACAGAATGTTATATGCAGTCAAATGATTGGATGGTTCCTCTTCCAGATTTCATTTATCCCCCTTTTATTTGTATAACATTTTATTATTTTTAAAGTGCTGTTATATTAGTCCTATTATTTTGCCCTTACAGCAGTCCTATGAAGTATGTCCAGCTGGTATCCTGGTCCCACACTACACTTCAAGAACTGGGTTCAGATAAGTTAAGTAACCTGCCTAAGGTCAGGCAGGGCTGACTCCAAAGTCAACGCTTTTTACCGCTCACATCTTCTATTCTCTGGAAACATAAACTAACAGGGTTTATATTCATGGCAGCTAAGCATGGCAGATTCGAGCCTGGGCAACTCTATGGGCATGTGCCACAAGGCTTCTGTCACTTATAAAGAACAGAAGCAAGGCAGTTAGGCATAGATGATAATGCCACTGCGGTCCCATGACAAATGACAAAGTGGTTGCTGTAATGAAATTTTATTATTACGAGTCAAGAGACCACATCTGAGGTCTAGCACAGCCACAGTTACCACTGTGGGAAAGAGAAGGAAACATCTGGGTCAGGATCTCCACTGCCATTGGCAGCGTGCTAGCAGGATTAAGCAGATCTCGTTGTGGCAGTGATTACAATGCCCCATGTGTGGCACCTAAGATAAGGACCAAATATTTATTCTGGCAGAGATTAAATCTATTCTTTTCCTGAATCTATTATGGATCTTGCAGAAAATCTGCCCAAGAATATATCTCGCCGATCAGCCAACTCACTGAACCAGAACTGTGCTTTGCCACTGCTGTTACTGAAAAGAGCTGCAGAATTCTAGTTTAAAGGTCTTCTCTCTCTTCATTGAAACTTTTCCCCATCCATGATTAATTAATGACTCAAAAATGAATTGAATCACCAGCAGTCCTTTCCATGCATCCAGGATTTATATGGTGGCTTTTCACTGAAGGACCGTGGTGCAATAAACAATCTACAGTTGTGGGGTGGGCAGCAGAGTGATGGAGTATGCAGTCATGGTTTCTTAGCGACTCCAGTCCTTCCATTCTGTTAAACAGGTTATGACTCAGGTTATCAGAGCCTTGCTTCTTTAGGCATGAAAGTGATTAGGTAAACACACATACACACATACACATCCTTAGAAATGAATGCCAACTTTATAAGTAAGAAAAAGCAGAGAAGTCATTTTCCCTTAGAATCAAGGAAAAAATAAAATGGATCGTAATATTGCTAATTGTGGGCATGAAAAGTGCAAAAGAAAACAAAACCTATAATCAGTTTCATTCATACATGCATCTTATTTGAAAATCAGGCACTTTGTATATTACTGGAGATGTACAGATAAAAAACTAATAATCGATATCATAGCAGTAAAAAGTAACAGGGATTTAAGAAAGCATGAGTCTGTTCTGTTACCATTAGGGAGGCACTTTGTTCACTTTTCCCAGAATACAGAACATGGAAATGGCAGACATCATTTTATTTTACACACTATGCCATCAAGGCACAAGGGAAGCAATTGTGCCTATACTGTATCTCAGGATCTCTGGATTCTGACAACATTTCTTGTTGATTAGTCTACATTCCTTCATTCTAAGATCAAGGCTCCCGGGTACCAGTCTATTCTTTACTGGGCACAAGATGTGTGCGTACATGAAGGGACAACTGGGCAAGTTGAAGAAAATCTGTCTTTTGGTAAAATAAGTGAAATGTACCAAACTATATGGAAACCAGTGCCTAAAATTCCATCAGAAGTCTTGATTTGTTGACTTTAAGCATAGTAGGTGCTTAATAAATATTTGTGTATTGAATGAATGCATGAATGATTGAACAAATGAATGAAAGAAATTTCTTAATCTGAGATTCCATGAACTCTTTCCTAGATCTAAGTTTATATAGAGTCTGGACTCCTTTTGCTTCCACTACTTCACCTCTTTCCACTCCTCTTCCTCTTCCTTGTTCCTCTCTTTCTCCTCTTTCTACTTCTTTTTGAATAATGAAATAGAGGATAGCAGAGGCTATGTGAAGAATATTGCAACATAGTCTTACAGAACATCAGAATTACAACTAAATTTTCTTAGCCTTTAATGCCCACTCTATTGCCTAGCCAATAAGTCCAGCAACTAAAGAAATGGGGGAAGATGTCTCCCTTCTCTCTGTGCCCATCTCTGCCAACAACCTACAATGCTGTGATGCCTTTCCAGAAGTTGGAATAAGCTGATTGTATCTGATCAATAAGGTTAATTTCATTTTATGTCTTATAGTGAATACTAATTTCAACTCTTAGTGGTAACCAATTATTAGAGAAGAAGAGAAGAGTTTTAATGGAATCATCATTTATGTTTCAGTGCTTCCTGGCCCTTCCCAGGAGGTGGACGATAGCATCACCTCCACCGCCGCCACCACCACTGCCATCATCATAATCATTATCTTCATTGCCATAGTATTACTGTTCTGGAATTCATTGTGTCTTCCTTTCCCACAAGTCTTCTGAGGCCTCAGAGGTTCTCTTTTCTAATTCCTCTTTGGATTAAACTTGGGAGTAGGGCTAAAGTGTGAGAAGGGTGAGAGCCATCTGATTCTGAAAATCTCAGCTCAGTTTCAGTGGCCCCTGCTCAAGATGCCTGTTCTCTGTGGTTTGGACCTGCAGGTGTATAAAGCTGGTTCCTCTGTCTTTTGGAAAAATAAGTGAAGTGTACCAACCTATTTAGCTCCTAGCCATTCTGTAATCCTTCCCTTGGCCTTGATTGCCCCAAAACATGCAGGCAGGCTCCTATTTCCTCTTTGATTCTAAATATGAATTGTGAAAAGGTCTAGGGTCCAGTGTCCTATTAGCTTCTACTAGAAAGCAGTCATAATTTGTCTGAAAGAAATGAATCTTGCCATGCCACTGTACAGCTGTTAGCTTCTTCAGTTCCACCTTGATATCCACTGAGGGCAATCATATGATGTAACCTATGCAGTGCAGCCTTCAAGAGCAATTTGGGTGGCTTTGGGCCATTGGTTTTTATGTTCAAGATGAAAGCCTATGGAGAAATGTAGGCTACTATTATGAATTTTATGCCAACAACTTCCTCTGGGCACCTAGAGGTTTATTGCTAGTTGGGGGATCAACTTTAAAGAGAGAGAAACTTTTGTTGGAAATAACCATGCCTTTTGTCTTTCTTTATTTCAGGAACAGGGAAAAATTGGAGTTGTATTCAATATTGGCACAGTTGACATCTCCATAAAAGAGGAGAGAACCCCTGTAAATGATGGCAAATACCACGTGGTGCGCTTTACCAGGAATGGCGGCAATGCCACACTTCAGGTGGACAACTGGCCAGTGAATGAGCATTATCCCACAGGTACATTTTATTCTCAGTGATCACACTCTCACTCTCCCATTCTCACTTCCAAGTGGTGTTTTCTCATGACTGTCACCAAATCATGAGCCATTAAATAGTAAGCACCCAAAAACGTTTTTCTTTTTGTTAGAGAAGTAAGTTATTTCTTTAGAACCCGGTCCACTATAGGGAACTTCTGGAGACTCACTGACTATGCACTTACCACTATTGTGAACCTGACTAAAGCTGCCTGACTGGTTCATACCAAAGATTGTTGTTACAGGTCTTCCAGGACACTAAAAAGTGATGAGCAATGAAGGGAATGGGCACCGAACCTGTCTTGAACTGTCATGAATAATCACAGGATAGTCAATTGGAGATCTAGACCTCCTGGTGCCATTTAGTCAGGTCTGATTAAAGACACAGATGGCTAGAGATGGCAGAGAGACTGTTCCCTTTTAATTGATAAACTTCAAGTCCAAGTAACAATGAGAGAAAAACTAAGGGTGGAATTTCACTCATTGGTTGACTTGGCCAATTTATTTCTCTCATGCTAAGCCTGCCTTGATGTTCAGAACTTAGTCCTAGCAGGCATTTTAATAGCAAGTATGCTGGCATGGGAGTGAGAGGGGGTTAATCAGCTGTTTTAATTTTACAGTCAAGGAACATTCGCCAACAAACTCTCAAAGCCAGATGGCCGAATCAAGGGCAGTGGGAGGAAACGTTGCCTTATTCAAAAGTGACTATTCAAATTGTCCCTTAGCTTTCTTTCTCATCTCTTCTCCCAGGAAACGAGCCCTGAACCCTAATCATAAAAGTACCAGGAATGGAAGGGGAAACATTTTACCAAAGGATTTGCACTTGTCACCAGATGGATGTTGGGGCATAGCTCGGAAAATTGAACTTTTTCATTAATACGGACATGATGCTACATTTAACTACCTAGCCCCTGGACCCTAAACTCTCTACAATTTTATTACCCTTTCCCTTGCCTTTTCTTTTACAGTGAGGAGGGCACAGTGATGAGGAAGCCAGAAGCATATTTCCAGGAATTTAAGAACCATTTAGCGTACAATTATCACACTTGAGAGAAATGGACCAAGTCGATTTACCTATTTGTGGTCCAAGAATCTTGAACGACTTGAAGGCTGTGATTGTGTTTTCATGCCTACTTCATCATGAACTTTCTTTAAAAGCCAATTAGGAAAATAAGCCAATTAGAAGTGCCTGTGCTGCTGAGTTTTTTTCCTAACAGCCAGAGTCTCCCTACCTCTGATTTAAGGACTGTGGGAGCATCTACAAACAGTACAGAAGGCCTCTAAATTACCGAAACAAAAGCCTCACATACCCCCTCATCTACCATCTCAGTTTCCACACAACAGCCAGCTCAGCCATCCTGGGCATCTTTTGTCATACTCTTTAACTCTTCTTGGATGAAGGCACAAACAGTGACCTTACAAGGTTACCTTTGAGCCTCTGAAGGGAATCAAAGATGTTAGCAGCCACTATGAAATCATATCATCACCAAATTCACTAGACTCTAATAGACCTGATTTTTAAATGCTTCTTGTTTAAACCCTGGAGTGGTGGTGGTGGTGGTAAAATAGCCTGAGATCTTAGAAGCTGTTCATTTGCTCATAGGAAAAATCAATCTCTCTCCATGCATATTATCGTTGGCCCTGCTAGCACTGCTGTAGGGTTTGTTGTATTTCTATTAGGAATTCCAAAGCTTTCTAAATTGATGTTAACTACTGGCCCTGAGCCAATAGAGAATTTGTGAGTTTACTGCCAGCAACGAGGCAGCTCTGTACCGGTTATTTTAAAGCCACAGATATGTAAGAAATCCAGTGACCATTACTGTGTGGGTATCTCTGTGTCTTTCATTCCAAATTATGGGTTGCTTCCTATGTGTTTCCAAAACAGACTAAACCTTTCTTTAATACCATTGCTTCCCCTGAAAACTATTATTATCGGTAACTGTTATTTAACAATAATATGTGTTATTATTACAGGTCATGGGACAGTAGAGCAGTTATAAGTATGTGCTTTGGAGTCCTGATTCCATTAGCTGCGATTCCAAGGCAGGCTAGATTAAGACCTTGAAATGCCCTAAGCACTGAAATATTTGGTGCCTCTCCCCACATATAATTCAAAGCACAACAACACTAAACCATGAAATAAATGTAAGCATTTCTAAAAGTTCTGATTTTTCTGCTTTGATGACTACTTTAATGCTTTAAAAATATATCAAATTCTTTCTCTCCAAATTCTCATTTTTTACTCTCCCTGCTTTTCTGATGTTCTAAGTGCTTTTTCTTCCTATGGGGTGATCCATTTCCAAACCTCAGGCAAGTTACTTAATATCCCTGAATCTCTTTTTCCTGCTCTGTAAATTGGTTTTATAATACTTACTTTTCTGGATTGAGTTGACTGTATATAAAATACTCAGCAAAATGCTGGGTTAATTGTGCCAAAACTCAATAAATGTTAGCTGTGACATAATCACTTTATTTTGACTGTGACATAATCACTTATATTAGATTACTTCATTTTGACTCCCAAATAGCCTGCAGATTGAGTATGGAAAATATTTTGCTCCTTTTCAAATGGAAAAAGAGACCCAGGGAGATGTCATCTCTCTCCTAAGGTTCACACAATGAACCAGGGACAGAGCCAGGACCAGATGCTCCTGTTCCTACCTGGACACATTTGCCATTATTCCTCTCCTAACAAATTGGGAGTGTTTTGAAAAATGCATAGGGAAATATAAATGCACATCTTTCTTCTTGTGTCATCTTAGATTCATTCTTTTTTTTAAAAAAAAGTATCATATTCCAACGTTGAGGTCCAATAACCTCTCAAAGGTGGTTATTGTGAGATGGGGAGTCAGAAGTCCTCGTTTTTATTTTATTTATTTATTTTTAAGATTTTATTTATTTATTCATTTATCCCCCCCTTGCTGCTTGTGCTCGCTGGGTCAGCTAACCACGCCATGCAGGCGGGCTTGCCTTCACCAGGAGGCCTCGGGAACCGAACCTGGGGCCTCCCATATGGTAAACGGGAGCCCTACTGATTGAGCCACAGCCGCTTCCCAGAAGTCCTCGTTTTTAAAAAGACAAATATTATTTGTACAAATGAGTGCAAGCCATCCTTCTTACATCAATGGCAGTGTGCTTACATTGGGCAATTGAAAGACTATGGAGTATTTAAAGGGGCCATCACCTTTCTTCATTGCTTAGATTAGAAAGTGCAGTGACAACTAGATCAACATTCAAGTTTTTCATTCATTCTGCCAAGACTTCCCAGGAGTCAACATGTCTTACCTTTTAAGCCTCAAAGGACTTATCTTTTTCTTTTGCCTGCTTCACTGTACTATTGAAAGGATCTATATACTAAATTTAAAGAATCCTTAGAGCAATTTTGCAATGTTTAATTATTTTAAGCCATAAAATCAAAATACTCCCTATGTCTGGACATCAAAGGACAAAGCAACCTGGCCAGACAATCTTGACATAGTTTCTGTAGGAACAATGTGGCCTCCTTTTTCAAAGCTGTTCTGTTTTATTGATAATGCTAAGCATAAAAACCATCATGAAGATTTCACTAAGGTTGTCCATTGTCAGCATTTAAACAATAAAGAAATTTGATCAACTCTTGTAGAATATTTACTTTAAGTTTACTTTAAGTTATCTCATTTCGAGGACATGCTTGTAGGGAATTCACCTTGCATGAGGATGAATGTCAACTCCAGAATCTTGTCATGGGCATTTATAGGATTTTATGTGGCTTTACTGAAACATCCCATTGTGAAAATATTTAGAAGCCAGCTGGGCACAGGGCATGTGGCATTGGCTCTTTGTGAATCAAGAAGGATCCAAAGTGAAAATAGTTCTATAGCAATCGGAATCTTATATCACTTAATTTTGGGAGATAGAACTCAAAAGCAACTTCTTTCTTTGAACCTTAAAATAGAAAGGCTAAGGAAACGGAGAGGGAAATAAAAGAAGAATCAGCCCAGAGCTATTACCAGGCAATGACAAATGTTCCTTATAAAGCCTCTGATTGCTGTCTCCACACAATGCAGTGGTGGGGACAAGAGAGGGGAGGTGAAAGGTGAGTTGAACACAAGAAATTAATTTTAGCTTGCAGCTCTTGGCCGCCTGGGTGACCGAGTTGACTGGGATTGTTAGTGATCTGCTCTCTGTTGTGAGCTGGTGGCCGGTGTGTCATCAGGGCTATTAGGACCCTGAACGTGGCACAGTAAGGGGTTTTTCAGGTCAGAGCTAGGCTTCCTGGGAAATGAAGACAGATAAGCAGCTCCAGTATGTGATACTTTCCTTTTTCCCCACCCTAGATGATGCTGAGAAGAGAGTCTCAGTTTTATTTTGCCTTTTGATATTGCATACCAACTCAGTCGAAGTGCTCTTGATTGGCTCCTCTTTCACTGTCAATAAAAAGTCCATTAATCACCGATGTTCTGTTTGACCACCCAACTCAGATCATAGACGTAGAAGTGGCTAGCCTTCAAGTACACTGAATTCATCTTTCAGTGTGTCAAATTCCTCAGAACCTTGTCTTTATAAAGGTGGGAAGTAAAAGCATGGCTATAGTTCTTGTTGATATTTGAAGCAACC
Source organism: Tolypeutes matacus (assembly GCA_026826555.1). Lineage (NCBI taxonomy): Eukaryota > Metazoa > Chordata > Mammalia > Cingulata > Chlamyphoridae > Tolypeutes > Tolypeutes matacus. The sequence continues at coordinate 5,747,603 of JAKSZT010053820.1, forward strand.
TCATATATACGATCACATTTGAGCCTCAAACCACACTGTAAGGGAACTAGGTGGGCTATTATTATTACCACTGTTCTCATCTTAGGGTTACTTCATGGAGGCTCTGAGAGGCATTAGCCAGTGTCACACAGCTGAAGCAGCCGAGCCAAGGTTTTTGTCCTGATCCTCACATTGCACTACCTGAAACTCCCTGACCATTTTCCTGTTTCCCAGAGTTGTGATTTTATTGAAACCTTGTTAATTTTTTTCTGTAAAAAGTATTCTCAAATAGAAGTCCCTGCTGGGATGGGTTGGACAAGTTCAGGTCATTTTTCAACCTTGGCACTATTGGCCTTTTGGGCTGGATAATTCTTAGTTGTAGAGCCTGTCCTGGGCACTGGAGGCTGATTAGCAGCATCCTGGCCTCTATCCGCCAGATGCCAGGAGCACTCCCTGCTTGTGACAATCAAAACTGTCTCCACACATTGCCAAACGTCCCCTGGAGAGCAAAATTGCCCCTGATGGAGAACCACGTAGTCTCCAACATATTTTATTTCAAATTTCAAATTCTTATAGCCTTTCATAGTTTAGACCAGCGGTTCTTAACAAAGGGTCTATGAGCTTGGATTCAAATAAATTAAAAAAAATTATTCTTCTGGGGACATGTTGGTGCAGGTGTGATATATTTATTAAATAATACACAGTAGAGTGTGGACTTAGTAAGGGTTCTGTGGTTTTCACCTGACCGGCAAAGGGGTCCGTGGAACAAAAAAGGTTAAGAACCCCTGCTTTAGACTGCATACATGGAGATAAGAGAGAATTTTTGGCCACTTTTCAGCCTAGATTATTGAGATTAAGGGTTAAAAATAAAAATTTCTCCAACTTTGGGTTTTCATTCCTAGCCAGGAGTTTTTCTTTTCTTTTCTTTTCTTTCCATAGTTGCCTGCAAATATTTGAGGCCTTGCCAGATTTGAAGCACACATTAAAGCAAGACCCATCTACTTGCTCATTCATCCATTCAGGAATAGTGTTGCTTTCAGTTCATTGGGGAGAAAAACATAGATTGCTAAATCCTGCAAAGGAATAAGAAGTATAAATATAATCAAGAGGGAAAGCAATATTTAAACATGGTTTTCAAGACTGCAGAGATGTAATGGTAAATACAGAGGCTCACTTAATGAATGTGTTTGAACATATCTATATACATTTTACAACTATCTCATAGATAAATTCTTCAAATATCCAAGTTACAAAATGTATCAGTTAATCAGTCCAAACAAGTGCATCCTGAATGCTTGCATTGTTAAATAATCATTCTTTCCAATTTGTCAGGAATGAATTAGGATTCACGAGTAAGTGAATTTCTATTTCCAAGGGACTTTCAACTTGCTGGGGTTGGTCTTCGGTGAAAACGTGTTAAAAAATCTGTTTTCCATAAGCATCTTTATGTAAAGTAGTACTCTTCAACCTGGCTGCAAATGAGAGCCCCATAGGAACTTTTAATACACTACAGAGTGTTCAGAGCCTTCCCCTGAGAGAGTGTAATTTAATTGGTCTGGGGTGTGGTCCAAATATCAGCATCAGCATCCCCTGGGAGCTTGTTAAAAATGCAGAATCTCAGGCACCACCCCAGACCTGCTGAATCAGAATCTGCATTTTAACAAGATCTCCAGGTGATTCATGTGCACATAAAAGTGTAAGAAGCACTGGTTCAGGCATCAGTATTTTTAAAAAGCTCCCAAGGCGATTCCCTAGGCAGCTATGTTTGAGAATCACTGATATCTCTCAGTCTTCTTTCAGTCAGTGTGGGTCAATGAGGCAGCCATTAGCCACATGTGGTTACTGAGTACTTGAAATGTGGCTGGTGCAACCGAGGCCCTAAATGTATAGTTTTATTGTCCAATTATTATGTCCTAGGCACTAAAAGCTTTAAATTTATTTTCTCATTCAGTCACCATGTCAACACTAAGGGGCTGTAGATTGGTAATTAGTATTGTACAGCCCAGAACTATAGGGTCACTTGCTTCTTTTTACATGTTTTCTGTAATGTAAATCTTAATTTACATAATTAATGAAATAATGGCATTTGCCTTTATATACCTCTGGGCGCATCTAATGATTTTTGTCATTAGACAAACATGGGAATGACAACTCTGACTCATGGGGTTGTTGAAGAGGCAGTAGAGAGTGATGATTAAGTGTATGGGTTCTGGAGTCAGACTATATCTGTGGGGCAAGGGACCTTGGCCCTACCACTTGCCGAGTTACTATGGACAATTTCCTGTTGTCTAGTCGTCTGGATCTTTCTCTGTGCCTTGATCTTCACATTTGTAAAATCAGGGTGGCACTAGCCCAGTGATAGCATGAGAGTAAGATGAGAAAATATATTAAAAGGCCTTTTTGCCTAGACATATTAATTGTGCAAATAAGTGAATAGAGGCACAACTTTATTATTAGGGAAATAAATAAAATAAACTTTATAAAGCACTTAGCCCAGTGCTTGGGATATAAAGAATCATGGTTGTATTTTTATTAGAGTCATTGGCCACCAACCTATTACCTCAGATTTTTTTTTTTTTGAGACTTATCAGGAAGACCTGAGAAATCTTTAACACAGCCAAACATGAAGTTAGATGTCAGGACTTTGGGGTTATTCATTCCAGCTCTGTTAACTACTTGTGTGACCTAGAGTATGAGAGAAGAGATCTCTATTTCTTCATCTTTAGATGAGGCTAAGGATGGTAGAACAAGCATAAATTGAGCAATCTGGACATGATTTGATATCTCAGCTCTGCCACTGTCTACTAAAATGACCTTGGATGAATCACCTGAATATCTTTTAAATCGGGTTGGAAAACTCTTTCTTAAAAGGCCAAACAGTAAATATTTGAGGCTTTGCATTCCTTATGGTCCTTGTTGCAACTACTCAGCTCTGCTGTTGTAGCAAAAAAGCAGCCATAGACAATGTGTAAACAAATGAACATGACTGTGTCCAATAAAACTTTATTTGCAGAAACAGGCTGCCTGCCATATTTGGCTCATGGACCACAGTTCGCCTATCCCTACTTTAAATAATTTCACTGCCGGGGTACCAGTCCAGACAAATCAGAATCTCTGGGTGAGAGGTATAAGCATAATTCTTTAAGGATTTTAAATATGCAATCAGGTTTGAGGAGCATTGGATTAGATTCTCTCTAAGATCCCTTCTAGCCACAAAGTACTCTGATTCTAAAGTACAGCCTTTTTGTGGGCTCTGGGTTTCTTAAAAGAATATGAATTTTAGGAGTGCTAATTAATTTTATTTGTGTACAATTCTCTGAAAGAGAGAGAAATGGGATAGTTATTTGTTCATACTCATATGTGTGCATTTTATCCCGTTAAAAACAAATGAATGCCCAGATCAATGTTTAATATAGGACACGTCCAAAAATCCTGGTTAGAGATATATTTCCTAAATAGAAGTGGCAGTCTACTTTTTCTTAAGCTATATCTGTGTGCTCTGCTCATATGGCTGTGGTGCAAATCCATCAACAAGCCTGATCCTAATAAACCAGTTGCCTCATATGTAAAATGGAGCTTGTGATCTCTGTTCTACCTCACAAAATGGAATGTCCTTTGTGGTAAAGCATATGGAAAACCAGTACATCAATATTAATTGTAACTGTATCGTTTTATCAGTATTATCTGCCACGGGGATACATTTTGTGCTGTCCTTTCTCTAAAGGAAGCTTTCTGCCTAGGTTTGCTCAGCAAAAGAAAGAATGGGGAACAAACAAGAGATCTTCCATCTTACTTCATGCAGCATTCCAGAACAGTAGAAATGGTTCCAAAGTGAGGACAGTGTGCCTTGAATGAACAATTTCGTCCCAGAGGTGTACAAAATGGCAGGTGTTACCATTCACCATCTCTCAACCAAACTTATCCAGATGGTGATGGCTGCCATTTGTGATCATTTACAAAATACGCCCTGCCTCAAGTGTAGTATCACACTTTACTGCCCTGTAAAGTCAGTGTTAGTCTCATTCCCATTTTACAGAGCTTAGATATATACCTGAGCTACATGTCAGTGCCAGAGCTGGTATTATAACCTAGAAACACCTGCCATGAGAGACAGATTTTAATTATACGCTGTTGCTTCTTTAGATTCTCTTTGATACCCTGGAACACTTGCATGGCCCAGAAATTCTGGCCCTTCCTCAAATCTTGACAAGTTAGCATTTCTCTCTCAAGTTAAATCCCCAATTTCTGTTATGTCTAGACATTGGCAAATCCCTGGTCACCTATGACATTCGCCTTTTTCCACATCATCATTTAGACCATTTGGGGCTTTATTAGTCTCTTTCTTTCATGATCCCATTTTACCTTCTAGCTTTTTATCTAAGCAAAGTGGAAGAGCTTTATTAAATGAACATCTGTTTTACTGTTTAATGATATTGCTTGGGGGACTGGAGAGTGGTGAGGAGGTACTTAGCTTTTTTTTTTTTTTTTCCTTTAATTTTTGTTTTATCAGGCAAACCTTCTTTCTCCTCTGTGAATTCTCAGCCACAAGATAAATAGCCTTGTATCTTACAAGTTAAATACAATTACTGCTATCAAACCTAGCGTCTTTCTCTACCTATAAATGTCTCTTGGAAGCTGATAAGCATTTCAAGGCAAACTGTGGGCTTTTGGCTAATCCTAAATTTAAATACGACCACTCAGATGACAAAAAGACTATATACATAGATATAATATTGGGGATAGGTGGACAAAGGCACATGGACACATTGATACTCATCCCCAAGGCTTTAAGCTAACACATGACACAAGATTATTTGTAAAAGAATCAAATAACACGAATGGAATGTGTTATAATGATGAAGATTTACATTAGATAATACAGTAGAAATTTTAGTAACTAAAGATATTGTTTAGCCCAAATTCATTTGTGAACAGGGCAGTGCTTTTCATTTAGGGGATTATTAAGGAAAATAATAGTTTTCCTGGAAGCTTTGTAGGGCTTTATAAGATGTACATCCTAATCTTGGGTTCTGGTTTATGTTTTCAACTTTAGTAGACTGCCTTGGGATCTAAAAGGGAAGGTGGACTTTTTACAAATTAAAAGGAATGATAACTAATTATTTAGCTTTAAGTTAAATATTAAAAATATTATAGTCTAGGGATGTGATGAAATGAGTAATCTGAATTTGCAGGTCACTTTTAGATACTTTTTAACTAAGAATGTAATGAAAATGATTTCTTAATTTCCATGAATAATGGGTATTTTTATATTAAACTAAATTCTTGGTTGAGTAATATTTTCAAGATTAGAAATACAGTATAGTGACATTTGATATAAATTTTAAATTATATTTGTCTGTAATTGTGTAACATAAAAATATTAATAACATCTCATTCTCTGTAAGGCAATTGAAATAACACAAATACTTCCAAATTGAAAAACAAAATTAAATACTGCATATTTTCAAAGCTAGTGGTTAAGTGAATTATAAATTTTGTTTGCTCACAGAGAAACTCCAGTTTAGGTTGTCAATAAAAATCCTGGCTTGCAGAATTTGTTGTTGATTATGAAAAATCTAGAATTATTACCCAAACCTTAAAATGCAATTACTCTGTACTGTGTTTCCTTTGCCCCAGGGTTGGATGAACATCAAATGTCCTTACACCCATACCAAGAGCATTGCTTTATTTATATGAAATCTTTCCAAGTTTCAATCCCCTCAATTTAAGTTTTGTACAAGTTTGCAGAATCCCTCTAGTTATTTAAAGTCTAAAAGTAAGATTGAGCTTCTTGGAGAAAGGTGGTACATAAATATCCAATAATAATAATATATATTCACATACAGTATGTCATTTATAATTCTATAAAGCACAGAACGTAATGAAAGGCACACTATACTGTAAATCACTCAATCGATTGTAATCATATTGCAGTTAATCTCAAAGAGATAAAGACCATCCAGTCCTCTAAAATCCCTGTCAATACCCCAGCAGGCTGAAGAGGAGAGTAAGGGGGAGTCAGAGGAGGAAGGAGAGAGTCAAGGACAAAGAGACACTCTTAAACTTCAGTTCAGGGAGTTAATATCGATTGGATTAGATTCCCGGTGATATTTACAGTTTGCTCCACGAGATGCATTTCTTTTTCACCCAGTACTTTTACAGCCCCTCAGTGAGTCCCAGATGCTCTCTGTTGACCTGGAGGGAGCAGTTTGCCAAATTCCAATGACAGATAGGCAGTGCTGCCTAATAACAGGTTGGGACTAGATGCATAGGTAGAAAATGACAATTCGACAGAGATCAAATGCTGAAGGATCTCTCAAGACAAACGATGGAAATTAACTGATGATAGGTCAGAAAAGAATCTATATTGCACTTTCAAACAGTAGAAACCCTACAAAAGTCTATTTAATAGCTGCTGTTTCTTTTAATGTAACAAAAGATTGCTCCCCTCCCCCATCCTCATCAATGGAGTGGTTTTGAGCGGAACCATCTATTCATTCATTCTTTCGCATTTTAGCAAATATTTATTCAGCATTTATTTTACCTGTATATTTATGCTAGTAATGGGTATACAGTGGAAAATAAATAAAGCTCTGTCCTCGCAGGATCTTACAGTCTAAAGGAGGAAAACTGCAAGTACACAGCAAGTCAATTGTAGTAACTAAATTTCATTGATCAATTATTAGGTGTCAGGAACTACACTGTGTTCTTGACACACATTATCTTATTAAATCTTCACAATTGCTTTTAAGAAGTAGATACTACTTTTATGATCACTTTACAAATGAAAATATCGAGGTTCGTAAGATTAACTAGCCCAGCATCAAAATTTGTCCATGAAGACCTGGAATTTAAGCCTGTATCTCTTGGAAGACCAACCCAATGCTCCCACACACCACACTGTAGTGTGTTTGTAATTCCAAACAGTGAGAGAACGTGCTATCATTGGCCTGAGACTTGGGTGCAGTGGTACACATAAGTATCTGATAGAGTCTGAAAGTACCTGAGAGTCTGGGGACCAGACAGGAGTGAGCATGGGCTGGAATTTGGGCTTTGGCCTTGGAATCTCTAGAACAGTACTAGCAAACCTTCCTGCCCAGATATACACCAACACAAACTGACCTGACAACTTACAGGGAACTAAGGGGCAGGCATTGTTCATACATTTTTTTTTACTTACTGTAATCTTTACAGTGGTTCCAGGAGAGAAACCTGAATCTACCTCTTTCACAGATGAATAAACCAAAGCCAGTGGGATTTGAACGAATTTGCTAAAGTCGCAGGGCCAGCAAATGCCAACACTGGCATTCCACACAGATTCGTTTAGTCCCGCAGAGCTACCCCACTTTTTCAGCTATCTCCCAGGAGCACTACAGTTTGCGTTGCATAGGCAGCTCAGATTCTTTTGGCTGACAGATATAAATTCACATGCAAATTTACTATTGTTTCCTACACCCCGGTGCATGCAGAATACTTTGTAATCGCATTATTAAACATTTACTGGAAATGTGCTTCTGCCCGATGCACAATTGCCAGTCTCAATGTTTAATTAAACTAAATTTGTTCTCATTTTAATCACATTATAGAAATGTGGTTTTCCCAGTGTTCAGTGGTGAGGTCTTCATTCCAAATGCCTACAAGATTCTGGGAGCTGTATATCCCAGAGAAAGAGAGGAGGACCTTTCGACCTATCCTCACATAAAGGATTTTAGGAAGAGAATAATAATTAATAATAGATAACACTGATACAGTGTTTGTTCTATGCCAAGCTCATAGATTATTACATTTAAGCCTCTTCACAGAATCCTGGGAAGTGATCCTATTATTCCCATTTTAGAGATGACAAATCTGAGCATGAGAGAGGCTAGCATGCTCTCCAATGTCCACTAATCAGTGGCAGGGCAAATCTGGATTTGAATCTAGGCAGGGAGTGATGATACCTTCTTTTAGATTAGGGATCAGTTGACAAACTTGTTCTGTAAAAGGCCAGAGAGCAAATATTTTAGACTTTGTGGACCAGAAAGTCTCTTTCCAGTTCTTTAACTCTGCTGTTGTAATGCGGAACCAGCCATAAGCAATACATAAAAGGATGGGGTGGCCATGTTCCAATAAAGCCTGACTTACAAAAACAGGCAGTGAGCCCGATTGGCCCCTGGGCCAGAGTTAGGGGCCCCTGGTTTAGATCATGCATATTTTAAAACTTACAGCTCTGTTTTTACTGATTCATCAGCTTTATTTTGTGAATTATCTCATCTCTGTTTTGAATAGTGGGAGCAAGATAATCTCTAAGAGGATGAATTACATCCCCAGAGACTACTGAACAGTATAGCTACACAGAGTAGTGCAGACGCACTGGGAAGGTTAATTCAGGATGAAGAAATGGAGGAACTAATATGTGGGACAGAAAATCCATTTACCTGCACTTAAAACAAATAAAGGACAAACAAAATGACCACATACTGCTTTCCTAATTCAACACCAATGGCATGGATTCAGTTCTATCTCTATATTATGCCACTCCTTGCTTAAAACAAGACTTGAAGAAGACAAACAGAAAGCATCCAAAATCAAATTGTTCAGAACAGAAAACAGATATCAGCAAACTTGCTCCCTATAGCTCAATCAAAGTAGTTACAGTTTTGTTAATCCTTTTTTTTTTCTTTTAAGGAGTCTAAGTGGCCAGACAGTAAGTGCTCAATAAATGTTAACTTGAACAACTCTACTGAGATTATTGAAGACTTTTGACTTCATTTTTGCACATGCACAACAGTAATATACACCAAAGAGCGAGCATCCTTTGGAAGCACTGAATTTAAGTTCATTTTAAAAGCAATGGGAAAATATCGTATGTTTTATTATAAATAAATTTAAGATTCTACAGGGAATTTTTTTCTTTATTAAAACAATTAGATAAAAATTATTTTATTAAAACATTTTTGTAATGATGAGATGATTCTCTGTAGGTCTTAAAGTGTGGATTTCCCAAAATAATTAGACAAAATGATAAAAGAGAGGCAGAAGAATATTTAGATGTCCCTGAGAGTTAAAAATAAATATGTCTAATATAAATATAGATGTAAAATAAAAGTAAATTTATAATTTTCTCAGATAGCTAATGCTAGGAATATTGATTACCTCATTTTTAAACCTATGTAAAACTGCTGTGAGGTGCTTTTTCAAAATAGAAATTTATATAAGTGAAACACAAACTGAAATAGAACCATAATGCTTTTAGACTTTCAAAATGAATAGGTGGACTTTTTTTTTTTTTTTTACTGGATTTTCCATGTGTAAGAGCTGGACCTACAGGACAGGTGGAAATGAAGGCAATATAAGGAAAAGAATATATTGTTCTCGGAGAAATTGAGCTCTCCTAGAGGAGGCAAACCAAGTGAAATCTGATAGTCTTGCTTTATTTTTATTTTTTTTACTTTCTCCCACTATGACCTCGGAGAATTTTAAGCTCCAAATAGGTTCATGAAGGGAATTTTGAAACCCCTTAATAGATCTCTTCTTGAAATAACTCAAATGAGCTGAGAGAGGTGCTATACTAACAAGTTAACTCAAAGTCTTGATCAGTCCCACTCCCAGTCCTGTAGGGACAATTCTCTAGTCTTATTCCCATTCTTAGTAGTTGAATGTAATTGATCCACAATACGTTTTCCAGCCCCACCTTCGTAATGGTCAGGTTTAAATGAAGCAGTGATTGTAGATATCTCTGATGAACATACATGACAAAGCATTACTGAACGTTTCAGCCACAAAATCTAACTCAATCAGCTCAATCTGTGCCTGGATAATTAGATAGCTGTATTTTTCTGTCAGATTACCGTTGCTTTAAATTTTTAGTCAAATAGAACAATGGTGAAGTATATTTGTTCCTCTCTCTTTCCCTCCTTTATTCCTACCCTCCCTGCCCCCACCCACTGCTACTTAGAACAGGCAGACTGTTGACCAGAGGGACCAAGAGTTTCATCAATTACTGTGGACCTTCAAACCTCAATGCCTTTTGGAAGTACCAGCTGAAATGTCATTTAACATAGCAAATCTCCAGGGACCGAAGCCACCCTGATATATGCATTCATTAGAAACAGAAACCACCTAAATTCTTCTCTAAAAGTAGTTAGTAAACATCTGTTATGGATTTGAATTGTATCTCCCAAAATGATATGTTAAGGTCCTAATCCTTGGTACCTGTGAATGTGAACTTATTTGGAAAAAGGTCTTTATAGATGCAATCAATTTAAGATGAGGTCATAATAATTTGAATTTGGGTGGACCCTATTCCTATATGGCTGGTGACATTATTAGAAGAGAAGAAGAGAGCAGACACAGAGGCACAGAGAGGAGACCACCATGTTAGATGGAGGCATAAAGGGAGAAGATGGTCATGCAAAGATGGTGGCAGAGTTTGGAGTGAAGCCTCGATAAGCCAAAGAATGTGAAGTATTGTCGGGAACCACCAGAAGCTGGAAAAGGCAAGAAAAGTTTCTTCCTTAAGATCTTTAGAGAGAGTATGTCCCTGCCAACAAAACTGCCAGAGAATAAATTTGTTTGAAGCCATCTAGTTTTTGGTATTGTCTTACGGAAGCTAGCCTTAGGAAACTAAAGCAGCATCCATGTCTATAAATCCCTGTGCTAGGAATTGGATAATAGAAATTGAACCATTATTCAGTCGGACCATGTTTAAATCCAGCAAGATAAGTGAGGAGGAAATCTAATATTTCTTCACACCGGTCACTCTGTCTTTCTGAGTCAAACTCAAAAGTAAATCTTTTCACAGAGAGGGTGTAGCTCAGTGGTTGAGCTCCTGCTTTGCATGTATGAGGGCCCGTGTTCAATAATCCCCAGTACCTCCTAAAAAGAAAAAGTAAATATTTGCACAGCATCCTTGAGTTTTTGGTTAAATGGGAAATATCAATTCCCCATTCAGAAGTCAAAGCGCTTGTGAGGACTCCGATGTGATTTAAATAAGGCACCTTCCTTGATAATCAGAAATAAAAACATAAACCCAAAAAAACCGCATGCTCTCCTCTCACCTGCTTCATCTCTTGTTCTAATTATACCTTCTACTTGCTAATGTTCTAAGTGCTTTTTGACAAGACAGCAAGGGTACATCAATAGATGCTGCATGAACTTGAGTACCAAATCAAGTTACTCAAAGGCCTCCTTTTAATCTCTTGGATCATTATTGCAAAGATAAAAGCAGGTTTCTGAAAGAGTAAAATTCAAAGGAACCTAGCAATTAGAATGGTGAAAATACTATGTCATCTGGTGCATTTCCATAGCTGGTTCAGAAATTTCTAGACAGTATGGACTAATATAATTTGACTAGTATAATTTGAAATGTTACAGATGATAGAGTTTGCCTTTCTTCCACTAAGAGAGTAGATGTGTCTGATTTCTCCTCCTCAGCTTTAAAAAAAGAAATTTATTCAACTCCATTATTATTAGGAATGTCAATTGAAATCATAATGAATAATTTCTTTAACTCCTGGATATTTATTTCATACACATAACTAGGAGTTGTTTCTTGTTGCAAGTTCCAAGGTTTTGTGGAGAATACATTATTACAATACAATACAATACAATATTTCCCTTGAGATATCTATAAAATCTCCTTTATTTATACACATCAACTAATAAATTATTAAAACATTGCATTTGCCCCAGCACGTAGTAAGTGTTCTATAAATATCTTTTAACTTTAATGTAGCCTATGCATCTTTAGTTATATTCTTCAGATAGCCAAGATTTAAAATAATATATTTAATGGCTAAAAAAAAGGAAGAAGCATTAGTATTGTATTTATATGTCTCAAATTTGTAGATTTTTCAGAGGTTATACAAACCTTAGAGATCATCTAAACCTTCAAAGCTACTAATTTAGTAATTTGTTGGATCCAAGACCCGTGCCTCTGTTTAAAATGGCAACATACATCAACTTCATGAATATTCTTTAGCATTTAAGATGTATCAGTGTTTGGTGCCATTGTGCATTGGGGGAAGGGGATTATGGAAATAGGGTGGTGTAAAAAAGATAAATAGCCCCCAAGTCTAAGGAGATTATAATTTCATGTGTAAAAGAAAACACATCCATGAGAACTGATATTCAATGCTGGATGGAAGAGTCTGGGTGCCTGGTAAATAGTTAAAATGTGTGGATAATTCTACATAATTGTTGGTCATTTTCTCAATTGTAACTGACATGCAAGAAATTATAAGTGTAAATGGAATCTTAATTTTAAAAAAATTTTCTCTTCTGGTCAATGTATTTACCATACAAACTACTATTGGAATCATGACATAAACCATGACATAATTCCAGTTATTGGCAAGTATGTGCCACATGAATTGTCAAGCAAAACATTTACCAATGTTAGTTGTCTTCATTCTTTAACTCCTTATTCCCTAGATCTTGATCATTTTTTTATGCTTTTCTTTAGGGTCCAACTGCCATTCACATACTAACGTAATATCATCCTGAATCAGCTGTTCAGTCCTAAACAAATGACTTAATAGAGGCCACTTTTTACTAAGCCATAAGCTTTAAATGGGGTTGAAGAGGCATACTTGCTTTTTAAAACCCAATATTGCAAGGTCGGAATGTTTTCTTGGCTGGTTTTGGTCTTAATTTCGTTTTTGCTTTGTTTTTATTACTCTGCTTAAGTATGATGTGTGATGGGAAATATCTTTCTATTTTAAGCACAAGTAAGGCTAGGCAGACCCTGCAAAAATGTAAATCATTTTGTTTTGTTTCACGTTTTGAGGAGTGGGGTAGTGATGGGAAGTGACAATAATGTTTGCTCAGAAAAAGAAAAGGCAATCCTCCTAGGTTCACCATGGAGTCATTTAAAGAGTGAAAAATGCATTAGTGGTCACCATGCCAGAAAGTCTCACCACTGATTTCAGCCTGTTATTCTTACCTGCCTTCTCACCCTTCATTTGAATAGTGTTGGAAAGAGGTCAGACAGGTAGCTCCTAGGCCCCTTATAAACTCTGTTCCTTGTTATCTATACATCCATTCCCACCATTCCCCATCCCCTTCCCCCAGTCTTAATCTAGAAATGGGATCAGAGAAATACCAACCCTCCAATTTTCCTGTCTCATCCCAACTCCCTCAGGCTTGACCTTTTCTCTCTTCTCTCTGGAGCTGCATTGTTTCATCTCTTCCTTTGGATTTGGTAGTTCCCTCCTAGAGTGAGCTTCAAAGATAGATAGAAGGGCCCAAGTCTATAGGTCTTCTAAGGACCTTACCAGATAAGTTCATTCAAATCCACATAAAGCTGCTGAGCTGCTCCCCCATTCTTCCTGTTGAAACTTTGTGGAAACCCTCAAATGAGAAAGCAGAGAACACTGTGTTTACCCACTCTCATGTTCCCTGTCCTTCCTGGATTTCCCGACATCCTGGCTGTATCACTTAGTGTTTGCTATATAACAAACCCCTGGAAAACAGAATTATTTAATGGCTTATACTTCCATGGGTCATGTAGGTGGTTTCCTTTCTGGGATTGGCTTGGCTGGAGCTGGATGATCTAGGATGACCTCACTCATAATGCCTAGGTCAGCTGAGATGACCAAGTGGTGTGAGTAAGTTTGGGAGGCTGAGGTTTCACTTCACATGGTCTCTCATCCTCCATGATGAGTCTGGCCTTCTTCAAGGTAATCTCAGGCTTTCTCCTTTTCAACCCTAATTTCTGGCCTCAAACTGAGGCTAAGAACTAGTGACCTTCACTGAAGGATCATTCCATTTCGTCTTTAGGACATGACATTTTGGAATTATTCTTGGCTCTTCCTGCCATCTCATACTACCTTCTTTTTTCTTTCCCAGTATGTTTGACCATTTTCCTTAAATTGGTATAATTCTCTTTTTTTCCAAAGTTAAACATCCATTTTTAAATTTTTGTCTTTGTTTATATTCCTTCTGAATGTTTTCAGATAATTTCTCCACCTCTGTTTTTAGCATTTGTGATATATCACATATCAGTGCTATTTATAAAACATGTTATATTTTCAAAGGCTATGCCTTCTCTTTCCTTTTTTTCCTTTCCTCCTTTTTTTATTTTTTAATAAACACAGTTATGTTAAAACATGCTGATCCATACTGTTCTCTAGGCATGTTCCCTGAGCTCAATATATTGTTATTTATCATTATCTTTTGTTTGTAGCCAGATTTGAGGCCATGCTGCAGTTCTCACAAACAAATCAATTTGAATTAATTTGCCAAGTAGAGTTAATGAGGCATTGTATGAATTCAAGATATAGGCAACTTACTGCATTTCCTGGGGTTAGTTCTTCACTGAGAAAATTTTGATTCTTGTACCATATTTTGGTAGTATATACCTTCCATTAAATGATATGTGGCTGCCAACTGGTTCAATTTATGAAAAGTCTTGGAAATGCCACAACATAATATGAACAGGAGTGTAGACAGTTCTTAAATTAATACCTTTTCAGGTGGAGGATGGTTTTCAGGATCAACACTCTTGTTTGATGTCTGCCTGCACTCTGTGTCATATTTTCAGTGATGCTTTAAGAGGAAGTTTGGGAAACATTAAAATATGGGAAAATATTTTTAGACAATCTTCGAGTTCTCATCAACCTTAAAATTGGGGACCATTTCTCTCATATTAGCAAACTCTAGTCCTGGAAACTACGTTTTGCTTAATTACCAAAAAAGAAGGACCTCAGGGGTTATCTGGACTCCCCACTCTCCCACCCAACACACACTCATACATCTTCATCCATCTCTTTGTCATCTAGTAAGGAAAATTTTCTTCAATCTGTAAAGGCTAGTACAAACAAAATAAATAAGAAAACTTAGTGTCCCAAAAACGTAAGGAATGGTAACAGAGTTCTTCAAAGAAGCTTAAATAAAGTTGCACTTATCACTTCTACCATATTTTATTTGTTAGATAGATGACATCTCAGGATGCTTAAGGAACTTGAACTCTAAATCCCTGTTAATGTCCACTCAGAATTAATGATAGGAGTCAAAATAAAGTAGATGGGAAAAGTGTCCTAAATTTCATATTGTAAAAAAAAAAGACAAGTCTCTAAAACTTGGGACTGATATAAAAATTCTTAAACATTTCATTTGACAGATAAGTTGGTATGCATTTAGGCACATATAACAAAGAATCTCGTGCTAAGGGCTGACATAGGATCACAAAAACAAGTCTTACCAAACTAGTCTAAATTCCCTTTGCATAGCTTGAACAAATTGGCAGATGAAGAGACTTATAGTGTATCTTCATTTCCTGGACCTGTATGATATAAGAAGAAGGTTATGGCACCACTCATGGGGAGATATGCCTCTGGTTGAACAGAAACATTCAGTTCAAACTCCCTAATTACTCTGTACCTACTGCTGGGTAACAAATTACACCAGATTTAATGGTTTAAAACAGCAAACATTTTCCACAGTTTTTGTGGGTCAAGATTTGGTAACAGCTTAGTTGAATGGTTCTGACTCAAGATCTCTCATGAGTTCTCAATCAAGGTATCAATCAGCTTCAACTATAGTCATCTTGAGGCTGGAGGATCTGCTTTCAAGATGGATCGCTCACATGGTTGTTGACAGGAAGACTCAGTTCCTCTCTGGCTTTTGGAGGGAGGCCTCAGTTCCTTGCCAAGGTCTCTCCATAGGACGTAAGTGTCTTCATGACATGACACTGACTTCCCCAGACTAAATGACTGGTGAGAGAGAGAAAGAGAGAGAGAGAGGAAGAAGTCAGTGTCTCTTAAGTCCTAATCTCTAAAGTTGCACTTATCACTTTTACCATATTTTATTTGTTAGAAGTGAGTCACTAAGTTCAGCTCACACTCAAGTTTGGAGACTCAACCTTGCTTATAGAGAGGAATATCAAAGAATTTGTAGATATTTTAAAACCACCCCCTACTCTCTCTAAGTATGTACTGTTTTTCCAGGACTACAATGAATGCACAAAAGATATGCTTATCAAATTTGCAGATGACAGAGTTAAGAGAAGTAACTCCTATCAGACACAAAAGAACTAGAGCTACATATGCTATGATCAGGTTGGAATGATGTTATGAAACAAAAAGGAATAAATTGAAAGGGTTATAATTAAAGCCATGCTTTGAAGTTCCAAAGGTCTATTTTATGAATGTAAGATGGCCAAAACCTATTGGAAAAGAATTCGATTAGAACCTATCTTGGATTTCAGTCAGAAACAAACGTAATATGTGATAGTGCTGTGACAGTGCTTTGCAAGCCAGTAAATTGTTCAGGCCAAGGGCGGGTGGTACATGGTATATTGATTGCTATTTCTAGGGCCCTTAGGAATATTATTTTCATTTTTACACACTAGGTTCAAGGTTGGCCTAGAGACGTATACTTTGCAAGGACCAGAGATTCCGTAAGCTCTAAACAGATGGATTATTATGGCATAAGTTTATTACTCTCATGGCATCAAGTATGTTAATATTGATGTGACTTTGCTGTTCATGAGGTGGGCATATTCCTATTTATTGCTCATCAAAATCGTCTTCCCAAGGCTCTTGCCTGTCCTCTGATATGGGGACACCACACCTGCATTTTGAGTGAACAGAATTTTTTGTCTAACATTATAGCATTTTGACTTACAACAGGTTGAGTTTGAAGTCCTCTGCTTAGAAATGAAAGCCAAGCATGAGAAGAATGAAAGGAGATGGGGGTGGGGATCAGGGTGAGTAGAGGGAGAGAAATGAAAGAAACCAACAGGACCAGAGAGAAACAGGGAGATCACACAGAGGGTGCACACACAGGAATGCATGGATCACGGGAAGACTGAGCCCCCAAAATAACTGTGGCTTTTGCAACTGGGAGGAACAAGTGAAAAGAGGAAAGATGCCTGAGGGCAATTTTGAAGAGATCATATGTCAAATGGCTGAAGACTGAACATTAAGGCTTTATGTTGAAAGGAAATTTGAAAAGATTTGATACCAACAATTTTGTAGTGAAAGAATTCTTTAGTTTGCCTCCTTTTTAGTTTAACCCTTCTGAATAAAGTACTTGCTACTAGGAATAAAAACAATTATAAATCATATACTGAGTACTCTTTACATGCCAAACACTGTGCTAAGTGCTATATATACATTTCCTCGGTTAATTCTCACAACAACCCTGTTTCAATTATTATTATGATCATGATTTACATTTGAAGAAATTAAAACTTAAAGACATCCCAAGACATAAATATATCAAACATGTTTGCCAGAAAGGAGCTAGACAAAATCCAGACATTGAAATTGACTAGTCTGGCTTCAGTGCCTATTTCAGAGATTACAGAAGGAAAAATAGTCACAACATTTGAGGGAGGAGGAAAATAAATTTTTGTTTTATTAATTTATAGCCTGTCATCTATTAAAGTGTTCTCAAATAAAGAATCAATGCCAGGTAGCCCTATTGTGTTGAAGAAATTTCCATTAGAAGTTGCCTGTAAATATTATTTTAAACTATGGAATCAAATAAAGATGTTGTAATAACCTAAGCCTTGTTGGGTATTTTTTTTTTTTTTTTCATCTTTCTGGCATCAAAAATCTCCTTACTGGATAAAGATAAGTGAGGAGAAAGTCCAGGAGAAATGAGTTTCAGGAGAAAAGATAAGAATGGCTTCAAAACAAGGGAAAGGATAGGGATTGGTGCTATGTGTTGTTATTGTTGAATTGGGATAAATGTTTTTTAGTATAATAACCCTTCAACAGAAATGGCGCTTTGATTTATGTTCAGGCAATAGGGAAGTTCAGTGTTTACAGGAGTGCACACAAAACCACCTCCATTAGGAAGAAAGGTAAATGGATAGGGACAAAGTGACTTGGAGTACTGGACATAGAGCACCAGGAACTTGGGGTAAAAGAAACTAAGACTCATATAGATTAAGTAATTTGCCTCAGTTCTCACATTGGGAAATGTCTGAGACAGGATTTGATCCAAAATCTGTCTAACTCTGTAGCCAATGCTCTTTTCACTCATGTTCGAGTCATCTTTGCTTAAGCAGAACAAATTCTGTCACCTAGAGATGGTGACTCAGTACTATGACTTTGCTATAGGAAGGAAATGATAGTATGTCTATTCCTATCTGAACATATCCAGAAGACATGTAGCAGTGCGCTTCATCAGCCAAGCTAGGGTATGCCTAGGTGACCCACACTGCTTTTCAGGGTTAAACATCTAGAAAGGTCATTCTTCACAGCTCAAGGTACCACTTAAGAGCATCTAGAAAAGATACTTACTTAATAATGCCCTTGTGCACTGGGTCTATTAATTCGCTTTCCCCAGCCGATCAGTTTTCTCCTCCAAGAGATTAATTTCTTTACCTTGGCACACTAAAGGATCAAGGCTCACAACATAGAAATAGTTCTTTTTTTCTTTAGCTCAAAAGGTGTGTCGTGAGGATTAATGAGATGATGCTTATAATTGCATTTTGAGCTCCTTGTTTGAAAGGCACTTTATAAATACAAGATATTAGTACTTTGTTGAGATCCATCCATCACTTACAAGTGACTGAGCATTCTAGATGCCCTTTGGGCAGCACATCACCTTCCTTTCTGACTCTGAGTGACTCTGGCCTGGGCCAATGCTGGGAATGAAGCCAAAACTGAGCTAGGAGAGCTTCCCAGGTTCTTTTCTTTATTGTCATGCATTTGCTTTGAAACTCACAAAGTGTTCCCTGGGGAGGGCAACATGGTAAGAACCTCTGAACTTCTCTGCTACTTGAGCCTACCCACATGTATTTTCTTTCGCCTCTGGCTTTAGTACATAGTATTCAGTCTTTGAATATACATTGGTTCCACAGTTTCATTTTCTTAGTGTCAACTAAGCAATAAAGAAAATGTTCCTTTCTTTATTCTAGGGCTCAAAACAAAATGCAAAAATACCTCTGGTATTAATTTCACACAGATGAATGTTGTTACGATACTCCTATTAACATGTTCACATGCTTGACAACATTTCACATGGTATAAATAGTCTACCTGCAATAAAGTGTTTTCTGCCATCCTGGTGCAAATTGCCAGAACCTTTAAGTTACTCTTCCTCAACTTAGCAGCAGTATATCATTATCTGTGGCTGGACCAAGGAATAACATTTGTCAGTGCCTGCATTGCTCTTACCTTCAATGGTTTTAGAAACGCACTTTGTTTTGGTGATGGTGTTAGCTGGATACATTTTTAAAGATACAGAAATATTTTTAAAAATCACCTATTATGAGATTTAGGGGATATTTTGGGTGTGCCATTGTCTACAGTCAGTTGATCTTTTCAAGATAACCTATGTGGGACCAAATGGGATATGGCCGTCTTTTGAATGAAGGTTTGGTTAAGTTCTGAGCATGGAACCAATGTGCTTCCACTGGATCACTGGGAAACAGTTAATTTATATTAACAATAATAGTTTAAACAAATTAAAATTTTTTTTATATCTTAGGTTCTATATATTATCTACCTTCTTTATCCTATACCAAGTCCTAAGATGAATTAGGAAATGGGGAAGCAGGCCAAATAACTTGCCCAAGGTAGCAACTAATAAATGGTGAAGCTAGAACTCAAAACCAGGTTTGTCTCCAAAGCTGTTCTTATGCTGTTTTGATTATAGATAACTTCAATAAAATTAGTATAACTTCTAATGCACAGGATCTATGTTTGGAACGACAGAGGATAAGAATGGTGTTAGTGTAAACCGTTTTCTGTATTATGCAAAAGTTCCTCTGTCTTTCAATTCTTCCCTTGAAAGCATGTTTATTCCCATGTGACAGTTAAAAACTTAAAGAGGTACTGATGTATTGTGAGGTTATTCAAGGATCAACTTGCTTTCCTTTTCTTGTCTTCCTTTCTTCCCTTTTCCTTGTATCCTGAATAGATTTGCCCAAATGTAGGAAACATAAGGTAGTCCTGCATAAAGTGTGGAGCTATTTCTATGAACCAGTTGGGCCTTGGTGATTTCACCTCAAAGTGTTATTCCCTTTTCAATATTACAATTCAAAAGTGCATATTGTACATGTCTCCAGGAGTTGAAATAGTTGATAGTAGACCTAATAGTTCAAGTGCAAATGACCATGAGAGGCCAATTGTCCAAAAATCTCAATTGCTGATCAAAAGTGGATGGGGGCTGAACATAATTAGCAGCACTGAAATATATATTTGAATGTCATTAAAAGAGAAAAATTTGGGATTATATATATGTTATCAGAATAAAAATATAAAAACAAAAGTGGATAGGGGTACATACACACATTTATTTCAAGTAGAATAAAACGTCACTAATTTTTTTTTTCTAAAATTCAGTCCCATGTAGGTGAGCATCAGATCCATATAAGTAATTTGAGAACTACTCTTTGTTTGAGGATCTCTTTACGTGATGCATAGATTTCTTGGTGTGGTATAAAATTGCAGCTGTTGCTTTGCTTTTTTGGTCTAATTAGTAATGCATATACACCTCTTTTTAATGACATTATGACATTACTATTCATAAGGCTATTCTTTCTAGAGAATAGCATCACTTTCTGTTGAAGAATTGATTTCACCCTTTGTTTAAATTTTCATAATAGTTGTTACATGAAAAGTATAAGTGAATATCATTAAGTATTTAACATGAATGTATATGGATTTGATGAGGCTTGGTCAGCTTTCAGAGTAGTCCCTGTATATGAATTCTTATATTTAGGAAGTTGTTTGCTCTTCAATCAGTCTAGCAAATGGGGCTTGGGGCAAATGAACTCATTCTCATGCACATGTTTCTAAAACAGTTCTTACTAATGTTTGAGATAAATTAAAATAAAAACCAACCAGAACATGAAAAGAGACTAAGAGCAACATTAATGTGGCAATTTAAACCAGTTTGGTTTTCCAAATGACCTTCCATCTTTCGCAGCTTCTAACAGTATGCAAGATTGCTATCATTAGTACCAGATACTATTAATCCGGTGTGGAAAACTTAAAACTTTTTTCTAAATGTCTTTAAAGCTGAGGTGGAGAAGAATGGCTCTCTCTGACTTTCAGAAAGGTCTAAGGTTGAATCATGTCTATGCTGTCCTCCCAATATGTCACTTACATGGTTATCTAATAGTTACCTCTTCTAGTCTGCACCAAGTCCTATAATGATTGTCTACAGTGCTTTATGATTTGAAAGAGAGCACGTGAGGGGAGGAATGGCATTTAGGAGGGCTGAGAGCCCTGTGCATTGAAAGAAGTAAACCAGTGGAGTTTCCTAATTAATTGATTTAGTGTATATAGAACTATTGTGATTTGGAACTTTGTTTACTTCTGATTTTTCCCTGCATGTCCCTAAGAACATTAAGATTTTATTTGCTCTTGACTTCACTAGTCCATTCCACTGTCATTACTATATTCAATATTTCAAGCAACAATGATAGAGAACACCCAAAGTAATAGAATATATTCAAGGTGAATCTGGAACCACTCATTTGCCACTTCTCAGTGCAGTATTCTGTTGTGGCTAAACCTTAAGAGAGATCAAAGCTTATGGGTTTGAATTACATCATCCCTTGTGTTATCTGTCACCTGCAGGATAGGATTAAGAGTTGTAGATACAAGTTCTTTTCAGAGAAGTGCATGCTCTTTTTTTATGAAACCATATGAGAATTTCCCCAACTTTATTTTGGATTAATGGAATTTGGAATACTAGGTCTGCCCAAGAGGACCACTATAGCAATCACTAATCTGTAGCTATATTAACAAGCAAAAATCACTTCCTTTACAATGGGCTTATGGAAGCATCACAAAGTGGCCTTGCTGTTTCTCCTCCCTACTCACCACCCCACCTCCCATGTTTCCCATGAGAAAAAATATTTGGAAGAAAACTTTAGTCATTGGCAATCCACAGGTGATAATTGTTCTTTCCAATCTTTGGACTTTATCAAATGTGTTAAAATGTTATGGTCTATACCAGTCCAGACAGGAGTCCCTGGCGGGGAGGGGTAGATTCATAGTTGCCTCCTTCCTGAAGTTTTGCTTATTTCACTCCTAGGTAGTAAGGATAATGAATTACCTTCTTAGAAGAAGTTATTCATAGGAGAAATGAATGGGGAAACTTGCAAACTGGTCCCAACAGTGCCACACCTTCCTGCCCCATCCCACACTCCAAGGAAGGCAGGTTCCATTTCAGTCACATGCAGATTCTTCCCAATCAGTAAGAATACCCTTATAGAGGTGACCCTGAGATTGAAATGCCATGCCATGTCTCTGTTCACTTGCTCTGGTGTTGTAGTCACTTCTAAAATTTTATCTGGCTTTAAGACTTTGTTGTAAATGGTTTCAGGCCACCTGTTTTAGATTTTGATCTCATTTTCCATGTCAGTAATTTGGAATGGGATTCCCTCTGTTTCAATGTAAGGCTAGGAGTCAAAAATAATGAATTGCAATTCATTAATTTCTGCTTGAGCAGTGTGAGGTTGTTTGACAGAACAGAACAGTTCTCAAAATATGCTTTTTTATTTGTGATTTGAAGCATGTTCATTAGGGCTGTATCTCCATGGCACCACTCCTCAAGTCTGTTGTAATCAGAGAAATGTTACAGGGGGTGACAACAAGAGAGTTAGGAAAGGAAAGGGGGGCTGCTGATAAAAAGCACTGGGTTCCAGCCTTGAACCTGACTAGATACTTCATACATGGAAGAAGTAGTATCTCTAACAGGCTTTATGAATAGATGCCTGCTCAAGAAGGACCTCTTGTAGGAAGATAAGGGAGAGAGACTAGTAAGCGTATAAAGCCAGTGTCTAATAACAGTAATAAAATGTAGGTGCTCAAAATTCTGGTAAATGCATATTTATGACTTTATTCTCAGATATGTACTTGGGATGTTCTTCTTCTTTAAAATATGGAAGCAGTCGATTGCCAAAAGGATAGAGATATAAAAAGCCATCTGCAATACTCTATTTAAGCTAGGAATCAGGCTACCAGGACCTCCTATAAGAAATAAGAAGTTGTCCTGGGCCATCAAGGTTTTTATTGTGTTCTTTAACTTCCATCTGCCAGAAAGTAATAAGTTGCAAACACTAGGGTGAAAAAAAAAGGGAGGACATAGCCCTGTGTTTCTAATGGGGTGAATCCAAACAGGATGGAGCTCTGCATAGCTAAGACGAACCTGACCTCAAACCTGTCCACCAAGGGCAGAGTGCCTTCAACTCCACCTCTACTAAAGATAAATTGACATCTATCTCTAAAAACTTCATAAAACAAACAAAAAACCTAGGATGTTTTTTTTAATGACTTATTGACTTTCCAGATTGTTTTTTAAGCTGTTTTTTAAACTTTAAAGGCAACACTGATAATGAACGCTTCCAAATGGTAAAACAGAAAATCCCCTTCAAATATAACCGGCCCGTAGAGGAGTGGCTGCAGGAAAAAGGTAACCGTCGTTAAAACTTTCATTTTAAAATCATTTGATTCTAAACCCTCATTTTTAAAGCCTGCAAATAAATGTTACTTAAATGATAATCGTCTGCTGCATAAATGACTGTTTTAATTTTCATTATAATTTGTGTCAGCTTCCACCTGCCATATGTTGATAAATCATGCTATAATACATTGCCATTAAAATACAGTTAAAGGGACTAACATCTAGCTCGCTATCAGCGTGACAACCACAACAAGAAATTCCAGGAAACCTCTAAAAATGTATTATGGCAATTTAACCACTGCATGACATTATTTGTTAATTTATTTTAAATTACCTCTTACACCAAAGCTCTCTAAAGAAATTTCAAAAATACTTTTTAAACTCACATCTTGAGGCTGTTTTGACTTTACTATCTGTAGCACGGTTTTTAAAAAATCATAGATTGACTTTTGTAATTTAAAGTGCTTAAAACAAATGTTATAAGGACCACAATATTTTTAACATTTGTTTTTAAACAAAGAAAAGGAGAAAAACATATTTTTGCCTTTAAATGCAAACCTAGAGGCAAAAGTCATAAGAGGTTAATTGTATCCTAGTTGCTGACTGAAACTAAAAAGAAAAAAGAAAACAACCGAAAAAACCCTTATTTTACATTTTGGTTGTGTGATACCCTTGTGTATTTTACCTTTTATCCAACAGATGTGTAAGTGGTTACAATAACAATGAGTTGGAAAGGGAAAGGCTTATGAAAGACAAAACAGTTTCTGATCTGTTGAAGAAAGCAACCATTCTGTTATTTAAAAAGGGCAGCGGTTATAACTGATGTTAGAATTTTCTGTGTGGCTTCTATTTGTTAGGAGGTAAACTATTTTCTTTCAATGAAGAAAGTTCCCTATCTTTAAAAAGCTAGGCATTCTGTTGTTTCCTGAGCAAATACAAGCTTCTCTTGTCTCAAGACCTTAAGTAGGCTTTTACAATTTCTAGAGATTTGATGGAGTTATGCGTGAAAGGTAATTGGGTGTATTACTTAGTATACAATTTTAAAACACTATGATTTTAAGTTGAGTGAAAATATTCAGACCTTGATACACGGAAAATCCTCACTGAGTCTTAACTGTTTGCCCTGTTTTTAACGTATGTGGTCTAATTAAAAATAAATTAAGAATAACTCTAAAAAGCAAATAATTTTGTTCAGTAATCACCACCTCATAAAGTCCCTTTAACATTAAAGACAATGACTGCCTCACTTTAAAAAAAAGGAAAAGAAAACTAGATGCATGCCTGAGTCTCATGTGCCTGAGAGAACTTTTTTGTTTCTTTCAATTTTATGTTAATAGTATTTTATTTTATTCCATTGCCTTTCGAAGTCTAAGTTTAATAGCATGCCAGGCATTTTCATTTGTACAAATCATTATAAAGTTATAAGTAGGCCTTTAATTTTTCTTATGATAGCATCTTATCAGTTGACTTTCATATTGAAGGATGCTTTCAAATACACAAGTAGAGGGCTTGGGGCTGGGGACGGGGTAGGGGTGGTTGAGGCGGGACAGAGGGAGGGATTGTAGTTTGTTCATCAAATGTCTATGTGTTTATATATGAATATGATATTTAGAAGGATTTTTTGCAAACTGTGAGGTTCTCTTCTACATTAATTTAACTGAAAGTACTTTTATTTTTTGTAATGTGGGTGAGTAACATCTATCCATTCTATTGCTTTACCTCTTCCTCTGCCTAGCTAACCTTCCCTTTTAAAAGAATAGAAAATATTTGCCAAAAGACCTTGTAAAGACAAGGAGAACAAAGGGCAAAGGCATAAGGATGCATTAGGAAACACTTGGAATGTTTCTTTGGAGTTATTTTTGTCACTGGGGAATAGAGTTGGGTCATAGCATTCCCAAGTCTTTCTGGCTCTGTCTACTATTGACTGACTTTCTGACCTTAGACAATCCACTTAACCTCTTTATATCTCAGATTTCCATCTGAGAAGAGGAGAAATAATACTGCTTATTCCCCAAGGGTGTTCTGGGATTTAATTAATTAGTCTTTGTGCAACACTGACTAGAGATGTGCAAAGATTTAATTTAAGCAGTATGTGAGCTTGATGTCCAAATGAGGTAACAATTAATGTCTTCCAAGAGGATGGGAACCCAAAACAAAGCAAAAAGTAGCCTGTTATAAATCCTGTACTGATGTTATTACAAACAAATTAAATAACTATTATTAGGATGAAAAATATTTTTAAAACAAATTTTGTATTGAGGTAAGAACAACTCTCAGATTGGGATATATTCATAGACATATACATGTATAATAGTCACTTATGATAGAAACAATTGATCATCGGGAATGACAATAATCAGGTCTAGCATTGATTTTGAGACATCCTGGACAAATGATTAAAAAAAGGGAAATTTTCTCCGGTCAGTCCCTGAAATCCTTCATAGGGAGAGGGTAGTTATGGCTAGTTTTTGCTTACTACTGCTTTGCTGACAGAGACAAATGGATTAGAGGAAGAGGTTGTAGGAAACTGGGAGTGTCCCATTGTTCCTTTAATGATTACTAGCTTTGCTACTAACCACCTAACCCAATATACAGAGAGAGGGATAGGAGAGGGTCTCAGAACTGAAGAAAAACAGACCTAACCAGGAATAGAATTAGAAACAAACAAACCAAAGCAAATGATGCCTAGAGCGTGGTGGAAAACTGAAACATAAACAGGCTCCTTCCCTGCTTCATCCCACCAGTGCCTTGGTCCCAAGAAATCATTAGTCAGATCTCTCCGGGAAAGCAGCAATCATCAGGAGAAGAGTAGTGGTTTAATCTTATAGTGCAGGAAACATGTCTTGCCTTTCCTGATGCTTATGTCAACCTCAAGGAAAACCACTTTATGGAGTAAATTTTACCAACTGGAATGAAGGAGAACCATCACTTAAAGCAAGTGCAATTCAGCTTCCTAGTTAAATTTTTTCTGCCCTCTTTCCTTTTTAATTGTAGGCATTGGCAGAATAATGCCATGAGGAAAATAAGATGAGAACAATTATAGATATTATCATTGTGAAGTACTTTCAGAAATATTAGAAATATAAAAGCTTCTACCTATAGTCAGTAACATAATAATAATATAATTATAGTAACTACTAACAGATCATGAGTTCTGGACTATATACAAAGAAAGAGAAGAATAAATATTATGGTCAGCCAACAGGGGTGTGAATGGAAGGAATATCTTGGCTCTGGGTGTAAAATATTGACTTCCGCTCCTAGAAATATCCCATTAGGCAGCTTCTTACTATTAAGTTTCCCCAAATTGCCTATGCCAGTTTCAGGGAGAAATTTTTTTTTCCTCTTGCATCATGCCATCTCTCTTATAGTAAACCTACATAGAGTTTCCAGAAAGAGCTGTTGTCAAAAATAAACCGGAAGAAGCATGGGCTCCATGCCATTTTCCAGTGTTCCTATGCATTGAATTTTTTGCTGCATCATGTGTGAAGAAGAGGGAGGTCAAAGGACAGATAATAATGCATGTGCACAGGGCACTGAAGGAATTGGTGGGGCCAAAGATTTTTATAAAGTATAGATAATTTTCACGATAACAAGATTCTCTGACCAATTGTCCACACTGCAATGTTTGAAGCCTCTGAAAAGGCATTACTTTTTAAATTATTCTTCATTAATAGGCCCTTAGGAGTTATCCAAATAATACCATCCGAGAAAAGGCAATTCCCCGTCTCTGCTTCTTCCATTTCTTCCATTCTTTTACATTGCAAAGGTACTCTGCATTATATGCCAGAAATTCAAGGAGAGTTAAGTATTAAACAGCCTTGAAGACCATGTATTAATGGTAGAAGTTAAGACCCCAAACCTCACAGTATGCCTCTACTCATTTAAGAGATTGTGGACCAATCTATTTTTAAAAATATATATATCCCTTTTTATTAGTAGACAAAAATAACAGAAAATTGTTTACAGTATTTATAGCTAAAATAATTTAGATAAGTAGATCAGGATCAAGCAGAGCACGGCTTGATCACTGAATATAGTAGACAAAAATTCAAAAGGGATAAATTTAATCCCATTAATAAGTTTTTCCCCTTTCTCCATATGGAAAAGCAGAAGAAAGTAATCTGGAGAAATAACATCATAGAAGGCCTTAGCATATTGCTGTTGATATAATACAAGGAGTTTTTAAAAAGCTCCTTGGATTTTTCTGGGAAAGAGCTTGTACTTCAGAGAATTAGTTGGAAGAAAGATATTAAAAGCTCTCTTCTGCTATGATTTCATTCTGATAGTGTTCTTTCTGCAGCAACATAAGTGGTCTCCAAATGGTAACTCAAGGAAGGTGAAATACTGATATTCTTCAACCATTAACATTCTTCTGGATCATTTTTAAAAGCTTTCTAAATTACTTTCTTCATTAAATGTCCCCCCTTTTAAAATGCATTGATTCTGAATAATATATTTTATTTCCTTTTTCCACTTGAAGAACATTATCAATGTGTATTTTTTTCCATCTCTTAGAGAATGATTTAGTTGTGTGACCATAATCCCCCCAAAAGGTAATAGAGATAGGAAATTTCTGTCATGATGTTTATTAAGCAGCAAGTATAGAAAGACTGTTATGTGCTATGAATATTACTAAAGAGCTGTTTGGCAACTTGAATATCCAATTTTTATAAGTATACAATGAATCCATGTCTCAATGAGAATTTAATTTCAGTTAATTTAATTACCAGACATTTTTAAATTCAGTGTTCTAAGTCAACACACTGAGTTTTTGTTTTCCATATGTAACTCATTTTAGTTGTCTTTATGTTTCTCTGTAGCTTAAAAAAATTAGGTCAATAGGCATCTATGATTTATTCTGGTCATCACCTGATTTGGGAATTTCTTTCCACCATATATAAATAGGTGCTCAAGAATACTGCAATACAGCTCATCATTGAACTGAGATTTCTCCTCCCTCAAAATAAAGGAGTAGAAATTTGATTATCTAGACTTTTCAGCTAGACAGTGGAAGAGATAATAATAGTAAAATGTTACTTGCCAATATTGAATTGCTATGTACTTTTCTCCCCTTCAGTTGCTCAAGGAAACCTGCTATGATGGCTGGTCCATTCTGACTAGCTAAGGCAGAGAGGGAAAATGTATGGGAATAATGCTGTTTCCTCCACCCAACCCACTAGGCCGGCAGTT
This sequence comes from Tolypeutes matacus, assembly GCA_026826555.1. Taxonomy (NCBI): domain Eukaryota; kingdom Metazoa; phylum Chordata; class Mammalia; order Cingulata; family Chlamyphoridae; genus Tolypeutes; species Tolypeutes matacus. The sequence continues at coordinate 5,776,133 of JAKSZT010053820.1, forward strand.
AACCATCTTCAACACCCAGGCGCAAATAGCCATTGGTGGAAAGGACAAAGGACGCCTTTTCCAAGGCCAGCTCTCTGGGCTCTATTATGATGGTTTGAAAGTACTGAACATGGCGGCTGAGAACAACCCCAATATTAAAATCAATGGAAGTGTCCGACTAGTGGGAGAAGTTCCATCGATCTTGGGAACAACACAGACGACCTCCATGCCACCAGAAATGTCTACCACTGTCATGGAAACCACTACTACGATGGCTACTACCACAACCCGCAAGAATCGCTCGACAGCCAGCATTCAGGTAAGTGACTCTCAAGTATTAATTGTTTCTGCTCTTTGTCTCTGAAACACTGCTCTCGTGGCCAGTATTGCTACATACCCAAAAAGTCTGAGTTACTAAATTTGGAGGAAGGATGACTGACGATGTTCATAAGACCCAGGAATGGAGAAAGATGAAGTCATTACTAAAGAAGTCATAAAAGTCTTGTGGCACTAATGGGTTATAATTCCTACCATATTTCTCACTGAAATGGGGAAGCTGCTCTTCAAAATGAGCAATGGACAGCACTTCCAGTATGAAATACTCCCTCCTTCCTTTCAGTTTATTACCTTGTCTTTTCTAATAGCAAATAGGGAAAAGGGGAAAGGAAAATTTGCTATATGAAAGATTATTTCCTGGTTCAATTCTATTCACATCCTCCAGATGACTTTTCTGGACAATGAATTGTCTACTATTGAGGCCAATGGGTGCCATTAAATCAACGGCATTTGGAATGAGAGGTGCAACTATTCCTTTGCATTTGATATTGAGTCTGAATTAATCATTTGTTATTTTTGTCCATTTTGCTTCCTTCATATTTGGCCAAGATCTTAACTACATTAGGATATTTCAATGTGTTTGAGTTTAGCTATGCAGGAGTCCTTGGTTTACATGGTAAGGCTTTTGTTTTTTTCACTTGAAAGTAATTATACCCAAGCTAAAGCATACCACTTTGCTGACTCCCTTGGCATTTTCATAAATCTAGTTAGTAAGGGGTAAAAGATTAATCCATTTATTGACTTTAAATGCTCTGGCATAAAATAAAACATTACAATTACTCATGGGAAAATTACCCCTAGTTTAGTTAGTATCAGTAAAAAAGTCAAAAAATAAGTTCTTGTTCCTTCTGCTTCTTCGTTTTAAGACATTATCCAGGGGCTCAAATGAGTCTTTGTCATCATCTTTCCATTGACTTCAATGGACATTGTACATATTGTCAATAATCAATTAAACCCACTATGGGTTCCCATTTTCTGAGTTAAATGTCTATGAATTAAGTAGAGGTAAAAATGTTATCTTCCTTTTTCATTTTCTTTGAGCAGAAATACCTAAACGGCCACTTACCTGACTCCACAGTAGCAATTTCCAGCTGTATATGCTGAAGATGTTATCAGGCCAATTTATATGTTTTGGAACAGCAGCTGAGAACCTCGTTAGCATTAGCAGTCTTATAGTTGCACATGCTGTTACATGCATACCTACACACATGCTCAAAAACTTCCTTCTTTTATACTGATATTAAAGCAATAACTCCTGGCACTTCACTCTACTCACTGAAAGGAAGATAAAAGGCAATATATATTTCTATTACGACTCTCTATAGCTCGAGAGCAGATCTGTTTATTGTTGGTAAAAGGCTAGTTCTGTCTGCACAGGTCTTGGCAGAGTTGTTTTGTTTCTGTCAGAATACATTGCACTAACTCTTTTCGAAGCAGAGGAGCAAATGGCTTTTTCTTCATAGCGATGGTTTGTCCCATAGTCCTTTTGATGGCCAAATTCTCCCTGACCTTGGGAAGATTTAATGTTATGCAGGGATTCAGGGACTAAGCCATGATAATTATTGGTTTTTGGCTTTCTCTCCTGTGGCAGGGGGGTGAAGATTGGGTGACTTCCTAGACCTTTCCAAGAAACTAAGAAAGTCAGAGCATCTGGAGGGGAGAAGGGTACAAGGTACAAAAATCTTACCAGTTATTATGACTCTAAACACCACAGAACCTGTTTTCATGTTCAAGGAGGTAGACAGCTGGAAGCTGGCCTCTCGAACAGCCTCCTTTCTGGTGTGTGTTTCTTTTGCTTTCAGTCCAATAATAATTGGATTACATCTACATGTCTTTCCTTTTACTTTTACCACAGCTATAAAAATGAGTGAAAAATCTGTTGATGCTCTTTGTTTCAAGGATGTGTCAACACATACTCTTGGAGGAAAGCCAATAGCACAGCAAAATTGATTAGACTGTGACGAAGGATAAAATAAAAGTCCATGATCTTTATAAAGACGAGCTAGAGGAAATGGCTCTATGTCAAAGGTTTTGGACTTCTTTTTACTAGACAACTAGCCATAAGAACTCTGCCCTAGGCCTCACAAAAACTCAATATCCTGCATTGTCTCCAAGTCTATTCTGGTTTCAAGTGCTTTCTATAGCTTATAACAAGCCTATGCTAGGACTGGGGACTCAACAACCTTGAACTGTATTCAAAGTTTAAGACAATTCTCAGATGCTGGAACTTTGGGTGAGGAAAGTCAAACCCAGGAGTTACTAAATTTGTAGCAGGAAGGATGTATCCTGTGTGATTCAGAAAATTCTTTTGAATGAAGTAGTCTCATAAAGCTCTGATATCTGTAAGATACTTATGAAAGGAGAAAAAGAAAGGGGGAACCACTAGATTTCATTTCAGCCTGTCCATCATTTACCTCTTCATCTATATGTGCAGTCTTATAGCATTTTCCAAATGATGTTATATTCTGTTCTCCTTTGCTTCTATAACATTTTTAAAGCACATTTGACCTGAAATGAAACTCTTCCAACAGAAATAAAACGAACATGTGAATCTACAAGTATAGTAACCTGGCTATTCAAAAATCTACTGTTTCCTTCTTAAAGCATAAATTAAGAAAACACCATTTGAACAGTTCATTTCCAGTGGACCTTAATTGGTGTTGACTTCAGATTAACAGAAAATTGCCATGAGCTTCTGTTAACCGAGTGTGAACATGAATAGATGGGTATTAGTTGATCTGACCCTCCAATTCTCCAACTGCCTGGAAATAATTGGTTCTTTTATCTTTCTGATACTCCAGTTTGTTACAGAGATGAGTGTGCAACCACTTGTGAATGACATGGGAACGTGTTAAATTACTCACAGCAATGGTACCCAAGCACCAGGTCTTCAACTGATATTTAGAATGGTGTCTCTAGGACAGTGGTTCTTAACCAGGGGTCTTTGGACCCCCAAGGGGTCTGTGGAAAGATTTCAGGGGGTCTGTGAGCTTGAATTGAAAAAAATCAACTTATTGTCTTTATTTTCTCTGACCTCTAACTGAAATCTAGCCTTTCCTTCACTTTTGAATATATGCAGTAAATAAATTACAGTAGTTTTCATTTCACCTGACTGGCAAAGGAGTCCGTGGAACAAAAAAGGTTAAGAACCCCTGATCTAGGAGCTCCCTTGAATACGAAAGGTTAAGATATATACTGAGAAGCGGGGTGGTAGGTGATAAATTCTCTAGTACATAGTGAGTGCTCAAGAAATATTTACTGAATGAATCATTTATCACCTAGGAGTAGCAGAGCTTGGGAGAAAGCTTTCCTTCTGGAATGATTATGGTGCTTTGGCCAATTTATTATTATTTTTTTTAGTGGTAATACTATAGCATAGTGATTAAGCGCATGCACTTGAAGCCAGACTGCCTAGGTTTAAATAAAAACAGTTTTTCTCATAGTTATCTGGCCTTGGGCAAGTTACATATGTTCTAGTTAACTGTTGCTGTGAAACAAACTATTCCATAACTTAGTGACTTAAAATGAAAATCTTGTTATTAGATCTCACAATTTTGTGGGTAAAAAATTTGAACAGGGCTCAGCTAAGCAATTCTTTTGCCCCACATGGAGTCTACTGGGGTCACTTACTGGTACTGAGCTGATGGCTGTTCTGGTTTGGAGGATCCAAGATGGCTCCACTCATACACCTCATGCCTTGATGGGTTGGAAAGTATGGGCTCTCCTGGGACCCTTTCCCTCCCCATGTAGTCTCCAGGCCACTCCACTGGTTCTCAGGCAGAGTAGTCAGAATTTTCTCTCTGGGTTCAGGGATCAAGGTTCAGGGCTCTCAGAGAGAGTGTTCCAAAGACAGGAAGTAGAGACTGCAAATTTCTTAAGTGCTAGGCCTGGAAATGGGCATAATGTTGCTTCCATCATAATTTATTGTTCAAAGAATTCCCAGAGCTTTCCTAGTTCCAGGGGAAGAGATATAAACTTCACTTTTCAACGGGTTGAATAGCAAGAATTTGCAGTCAAACTAAGTCTACTACATTATTAAGGGGGTTGGGGGGACGATACTCATATGACTGTCATAAGAATAAAAGTTAATTTAAGTGCATCATGCAGAGCAACACTGTATGTGTTTTAACTATGTGAATTTATTCTATTCCCAACAGCTGGTATATAAGTCAATACCCCATCATGCAAGGGCCTACTTCCAAAAATGGGCTGCCTCTATTGGCAGTAATGGCTGTAGTTCAAAGCCCGGGCTAGGAGTTTTGAGGGAGGATAGTGACGTGAAGAAGGATTAGAGAAGAATTTTGAGGCAGAAATTAGTTCTGGCAAATCAAAAGTCTCTAAGATCTCAGGGATGGACTTCTCTGACATCTCACTACCCATCTTTAATTTTCTTTCCCATTTTTAAGCCAACCTGGAGTTCTCATGGTATTAGCAATTATGCCCCATTATGAAATCTTTCCATTAACCCATATTTTGGTGGTTACAAAGAATTGTAACCCAGGATTCCCATCTTCATAGAGCTTAAAATCTAGAGAGGGCAAGAGGACTTGCTATCAATGTGAGGCAGTGCCTTACGAATGGTTATGAGTGTTGGGGGTGACAGGTGGTATTTGAGATGGCCTGGCTGGATCTCATGGATGAGGTATGTTTGGAACTGGGCCTTCTAGAATGAATACAATTCAATAGGTGGTGTGAGGTGCAAATTCCAAATTGCTGGAAAGTCAGAAGCTAAGCAGTGGAATTTAAAGATAATTCCTACAACAGGAGATAGCTGAATCCTACTAGAACAGAGGGTGCACAGGGATGAGGTGACTTGTGAGACACAAAGGATCTGTATTCTGTGACCCTTGGCCTGAAAACTCCCCTGAATGGGTGAGGGCCGAGAAGGAAGAACTGGACTGGGTTCACTGTCAGTCTTACTACCAGGGATGCCCTAGCAATCCCATGGCTATTTCCACTACAGCTGATCCTGACATAAGCAAATTACACTACAGAATTTATGTCAGCCTCTGAAGTGGAAAAGCTCAACTCAGTCTATACTCAAATTCCTTGGTCCTCATTCAGCTTGGAAAAAGGAAAAAGTGAGAAACAGTTTTTTAACACTAACTTTCAATCACCATGACCAAAATGTTCGTAAGAGAGAAAAGGGTCCAGACGAAAATAGCTCCAAGAATTACATTTATTCTCTTACCTTAGGCCTCCAGCCCAGGTTGCTATCAGCAAAGAAGGGGCTCAGTGTGTTCTGTGCAAATCATCATTTGGAAACATTTATAAGCTATTAGCAGGATACTGATCATGAGCCACTTTCTCTGTGCCAGCCAATGGTAGAGTCACCTTGACATTGGCCAGTGCATCAGAAAATTACCAGAAAATCACAATGCTCAGATTCGATTGAAACCATCCTAATAAACAGTAGAAATGAGACTCAAGAGCTTTGTGATAATTCATTCTCATCTCAAACTTCACAAATGTGATGGCAAATGTTCCTGTGAACCACTTTCCAGAATTCCAAAAGGAAGCAACAATTTTTCAGACTTTGTAACAGAACCCATATGGAAAGCCTTCCTTCTAGTCTGCTTTCATTTTTAGTGTGGAGTCAGACACATACTTCTGCTTTAATGACTGATGATCATAAAACAAAACAAAGCAAAAAACTTGTAATTAAAAGGTTGATGCTGGGCACAGGATTTTCTGGGTAGAGTCCCAGTGGGTGGAAAGGAAAAGCTTGGGCTCTAGAATCAAAATTCTCAGGTTGGACTCTAGGTTCTTCCAGTTACTTTACTGTGTACCTCTGGGCAAGTTAATTAGTCTCTCCAAGTCTAGGTTTCATTATCTGTAAAATGGGTTAACAGTATTTTCCCAAAAGGCTTGTTGTGTGTGTTAAACTTGGTCACATGTAGAAAGCACTTAGGCCGGAGCCTACCCAACAGAAGGTTTTCAGTACATGCCTGACCTTCGGCAACCCTTCAACTTAAGAGCCTTGTGGTGGTTTGGAACTGTATGTACTCCAGAAAAGCATGTTCTTAAATCTGGTCCATTGTGGGTTTGGACCCATTGCAATTAGGGCCTTTTGAAGAGGTTACTTCAATCAAGGTGTGTCCTGACTCAATCAGGATGGCTCTCAATCCTATTTCTGGAGTCCTTTATAAGAGAATGAAATTCAGAAAGAGAGAGCAAGAAGCTGAAATCAATAAAACCTGGGAGAGAAGGGAGAGACTAGCAGATGCCACCATGTGCCTTGCCATGTGACAGAGGCGTTGAGGATTGCTGGCAGCCAGTCTTCAGAAAGCAAGCATCGCCTTGTCGATGCCTTAATGTGCACATTTTTCCAGCCTCAAAATCATGAGCAAATACATTCCCATTGTTTAACCCAACTCATTTCATACTATTTGCTTTGAGCAGCCAAGGAAACTAAAACAAACCTCTCACCAGGACTCATGGATCTTCATATAGCTTAGCCTTCCGGTACAAAGGGTTGTGTATGCACAATTTTGTCTACTCCCACACAAAGTCACAATGACCCAGCATGTCCACTGAGGATCCAAAATTGAACCAGATTCCTGAGCCCATCAATAAGAAGAGATTTCTGGGGGATACTCTTTCCTGTTGTGGAGTGCGAATTTGTTTTGCTAAATGATTATTACAGACAGACTGTTGTATGAAGTTGAAGTTTATGAACTTGCCATTTCTGTAGCTCAAAAATGGTCCAAAATCAGCATTTCATAGGGTTCAAGCAAATAAGGTGACCCACAAATTTATGGTATGTTGTTATCAATAGCGTTTGCAAGGCTGAGGCGCCAGTGCCAGATTTTATCAAGGTGCTTTTAATATTCAAGCTGTCTTGGAGAGGTGTAGATAGACCCAGCTCATCACGAATGCCTTGCTTTAACAGGATGCAGATCGCACTGTTTCAAGCATGGTCATGCTCACCGAAGAATATCGCCTCTGGGCCCTTCCACCTTTTCCCTGCTGCCACTGGCTTGACGGAAGTAAGATGAGAAGTCCACACGTGTTCAATCCTCACTTTCACCGTTAGACAACAGGGCCTCCTGGGAAAGTTTATTTTTAGGATCAGGGCTCAACTAATATTGATTAACAGCCTTACATAACACGCGGCTCCAGGGCTCATTCCTTTCCTGCCAAGCCTCATAACTGGAAAAGGCACTGAAGATTTGTCAATCTAATTAGACTTTAGCTGCCAGCCAAGAAATATCTTCTTTCTCCTCCTTACCCTCAGGTACTTTTTCCCCCTCTCAGATAACAATTTGGGGGGAAGGAAATTGGTCTTTAATTTACTCCTTGCCTGGTAGCACTCTCCAGTGACATTTTCTCTTTAGGATTGCATAGTTCTAATGAAAATTAAAAAAAAAAAAAAAAACACCTTGGTGGGTTTTTTTTTCTTAAAGACATGTTGGCAATACACATAGGCCAATGAAGAGAAGGCAATGTGTTTTTTCTTTCCCTTTTTAATAGGTTATGGGACTGGTTTTTCTCAATGCTGTATCTAGTCATTTAAAGGGTCCTCTGAGAAGGTCCATACTGCACACTGGCTGAGAGTCAGCTCCCAGGAGAAGTCATGAAGGTGACTTTTTAATTAGGTTGTAATATTTATTAGGGTAGACTTTCCACCAGAACAAAAACTATTCTGAGGCATTTGAACAACCAGAGAGAAATGGAATCAACACTCAGCTACCCACACTTGGCGATCCCCAAACATTTAAAGCTCAGAGCAGTTTCCCCAATTATCTCACAGATGACTCCATCAAATCTAAAGCCAAAGTCCTTCCATGTGGCTTGTGATCTCCTCCTTGTTATCTTTCTGACCTTGTTTTCTGCATGGATCTCCAGTCATACAGGTGTTCTTGTTCTTTCTAACATCAGGGAAGGATAAGGATGAGGTGAGTGAAGCAGGGTCATGCACATGTAGGGTAAGGTACTGTCTTTATTTAAAAATGTCGATATTTTGTTCATCATGGATTTTTTTCATTAATGTTGGTTTTTAAATAAGGCAACAAAAGCTTATTTATCTTGATGTCCTGACTTAATTTTACACCTTAAATTGTATACCTTAGTGAGTACCTCACCCACCTCAGCCTAGTCCCAGCCCTGTTTAAACACACCAAACTTGTCCGTGCCTTTTCATTGCCATTTTATCTGACTCAAATAGCTTGCTCCAGCTCTTCATACTGTTTACTCTCTTCCTTCATCCAGGTTTCTGTTCATCTGATACCTAGCAGAGAGGCCCCCCTTGACCACCCTCTGTGAAATAGCACTCTCCATCACCCTGTCCTGCTTTGTTGTCTCTCATAGTAGTTATTACCCCACATATCATGTGGTTGTGCATTGCCTCTGTTTACTGGAATGTGGATCCTAGGAGAGTTTTAGGCCCTATGATAGCCCCGTTTCCAAGAACAGCGCTTGACATGGAGTAAACGATGTTTTCTGAAGGGTGTGAATGGGCAACAATCTGCCAGCACCTTCTCAGGGAGTGCACATGCTTTCCGCACCCTCCACCCCAGAGGCCCACCTCCTAGTGAGGCTCACCAGTGGCGGTGGTCACCACTGGTCTTTGCTTCTCTTTGATGCTTGCCTTGTAAATAAGGAGTTCCAGAAATATTTCTTTGTCTCTGGTGGACAAGATTGGTCTTGCTGGCTTCTTGTCATGAGTCATGAGTTTTCTTTCCTTAGGGCTGGTTTGTCTTCAGAATAGCAAGGGCTATTTCTATCACAGTTTTCAAAGTACTTTTGGAAATGCATTTATCATCCATTTTCTCTCTCTAATTTCTTCTCCTTATTCCTTTCCAAAATTACTTAATCCCTATTTCTATTGAATCTTCCTTTCAAACATAGGTGACTAAAAATAATTTTCAATGACCCACTGTTTTTTTTAGGGAACCTGGAGTGGGGGTTCTAAATGTTTTCAATGACCTCCTCCATCATTCTCTAATGGCTAAGTATAATTTACAGACAACATTCATCACTGGCCATGACTCTATGACCAGCTGGCTCCATGGTTACCTGTTTTATTCATGATCTATTGAAAGAACATTGATGGACTATAGTATGAAAAGCCACTAGATTGGGAGAAGAAACCATATCTCTGTAGTTCATCACTCAATACTCAAGGCCTGTCACAGCACCTGTCACAAACTGGGACTCAAATTTGTTGAATGAAAGAAAAATATATTGAGTGAATGAAAGTAACTTAAGTCAATGCTTAACAGCAGAGAGAGGGGAGCAGAAGAGGGGAGAGATATCCATGTTCAGAGTAGACAAAAGCAGCTATGAGGAAGCAGCCTGGTATGAAGGAGAGGGTATACTGAAGCAGGCATTGGGAGACTGGGTAGAGAAGTAGTTAAGGTGGAGTAGGCATCACCATCACAGAATCCTCAGGACTGGGGAATGGAATGGATGATGGACTAGAGTAGACTTACAGTTGTTCTGTTGTAAACTTGTTGTGATCCTAGCAATGGAAGAACTTTTATCATAGATGTGGAGGCAGTGGCCACTGAAGGTTCTGAGGGGAGGGAGAGGGATACATAGGGGTAATTTGGGGGCATTTTCTGGACTTGGGAATTATCCTGAATGACATTGCAATGACAGATACAGGCCATTGTATATTTTGTAATAACTTGCAAAAATGTGCGGGAGAGAGTGTAAAGTACAATGTAAACTATTATCATCGCTTAGTGGCAATGCTCCAAGATGTGTTCATCAATTGTGGCAAATGTACTACACTAATGAAGGATGTTGTTGATGTGGGGAAGTGTGGGAGAGCTAAGGAGTGGGGCATTTGGGAATCCCCTGTATTTTTTATGTAACAGTTATGTAATCTAAGTTCTTTTTAAAAAAATTAGAAAGTATATTAAAAGACAAAACAAGACCGGCTCTTGGAACTTCATTTAGGCTGCTTCTTACCATCTGTGGGATTTTGGCTATGTTACTCTTGCAAGTTTAGTTTCATCATTTGAATATGGGGATTATAACACCTACTTCAAGGATAGCTTCAGATAATCTGTCAGGGCTTAACTTGGTGGGACTCAATAAAAGGTTATGATAATGAAAATGATGATGATGATCATTATTTTAAATGAGATTAAAATCCATGTCTCAGTTGCTAAACTACTTTTGTTTTGCATCAGGATTTTATTTTTGATTGTTTTGCTAATTAACCATGTGATCTTTGACATGAAAATTAGCCTCCCTGGGCCTCAGCAATCTCCATGTGTAAAAAATAAAGCATAGATTTAAATTCTGTCCAAGAGTTTCCTTTTGTTTACAATCCCTGATTTGGTGCCTTGCAAGCACCATGAGAGTTGAAGGTAGATAAATGAATGAGAGGGATGAAGGGGAAGAGAGAGGAAATAAAAAGAGAGCAGGGAGCAAACAGATACTCTATGTTTCTATAGGAACTATCTGGCCATTTCATGGATTGGAGGGTATAGTTGAGATAGATGAATAGAATGCCTTTGATCTAATCAAAATATTCACATAAACAATTTCTTTCTTTCTATATATCCCTTAAGTTGTCAGAAGGGACTCTACAATGACTACCTCTGTGTAAAAGATAAGCTACTTAATATATATCTCTTAAGTCATCAAAAGAATCAATGATTCCAGTATAAACTGAGGTCCAAGAATTGATTCATTTTTTTTTTTTCTTAAAATACATCCCTTTGCTTTCTATTTATATATGACAGGGAAATGACTTCAAACAGCAATCATCGCTTCAAAATGGAAGTTTCCAGTCTCTTTAACAAGGAAGCAGAAAGGGTGGAATATGCTTTTGTACCTTTCTGGTGCATGTTTGAATGATTGTAAAAGTTAGAAATACACTGGGACTGTTATGACAGCCCTGCCTTTTGGGAAACCTTCTAATTAATCCTTGTGTTGTCTAGAGAGCAAGTTCTGTTAGTTAAATGGAGAATTGTAAAGTTCCTCTTGGTTTTCTCATCATCCAGAAGTGAGATGGCTAGGGAAATAAATGCACAGCATATCTGTGGTGGCTAGTAGTCAATGAGAAAATTATTTGTTGGAAATTTGATAAATTTACATAATGCAGCCTCATCTAGCTCTCGTCCCATCCGATTGTGTGTCTGTGTGTATATGAGAGAGAATGAGTGTGTGTTTGCATATATTATCTAGAACAGGGCTTCTTAAACTTTAATATACATAAAAATCACCTGGCTAGCTGCTTTTATTATTTATTTATTATTTATCTGACTCAGGTTGGAGCCTGAGATTAGGCATTTCTAACAAACTCTGAGATGACATTGATACTGCTGCAATTTAGACCTCAGTACCAAAGATCTCGAAGCTCTTTGCAGGTCCCTGCTCAGTAGATGTAGCATCTGTTTATCTATCTCTTCCAAACAGTCTCTCCAAACTTAGTTTGGGGCTTTTCAAGACAGGAAGCATTATGTAAGGGCAAGTGTGGATACCAACCAAGCACTAGCAGAGAAGAGCTGATCCCATCAGACAGTCCTCCTGCTGCGAGTTCCACTTGTCCCCTCCTCCTGTCCCTTGCTCAGCAGCATATCCCCCGAGGCAAGTGGGATAAAAAGTAGGTAGAATTTAACTTGTCATAATGTTTATCCCCTTTTCTGAGAGGTGACCTCTGTGAAAGCAGAAGGACATGAATGATTTTAATCCACAGTAACAATGGGGAACCAGTCCTGACCATCTTGAGCAGTATAAATATATAAAATGACAGATTTCTCGGCTCTCTCTCTCTACTTCCTCCTCCCAGATACCAAGAGAGACACATATTCATTCACCCACAGCTCACACTATAATGCACAATGAAATTTCATCCAGCCTTTATCTCGGAGCTGCTATTCTGATGATTAATGCCACACTAGCTGGGAAGCTATTTCCCTAAAGAAAAACAAGGAGAGAGGGAGATACATGAAATATATTTCTGAGGCCATTTCTCATTATTATTATTATTATTATTATTATTATTATTATTATTATTATTATCTTTATCAGTCCTTACTGTCCTATCTATCCTGTGAGAGAATGCTTCACCTACTGGCAATGGGGAAGGGGTGACACTTGAATGTGGATTTCATGAGGGAAGAAATGAGCAAGGACAAAGAGAGAAATAGACAGTTTTTACTGAAAGACAAATGTCTTGAATGGGGTTGTGTTGTTCTTGCTTATTTGTGATTTTTGTTTTGTTATTGTCGTTTTCTATTTAAAGCCAAATATAACAGAACCTTCCATCTCTGTCCTTGGTGCATGTTTTTTAAGGCATTTATTTTTACAAGTGTAAAAATATCTTTATTGAGTCTCTGTCAGCAAGAATCAATACAATATAATTTATGCAAATGTTATCCCCGTGACCACTTATGCAAAAGACAGGAAGGAGTAATTTCATTGCTTTGTGACTCCCAGAATATAATTACCTCCATTGGCTGATTGAATTCAAGTTTTTGAAAGGGCTACTGTATTAAAAAAAAAAAAAAAAATTCTGTGTGCATATAAATCACAGGGCCCTTAACTATTCTTACCTATTTCTCATTCAAAAGAAAGGGTGATTGCTAAATCAGTGCTGGCTCTCTCACTGAGGAGGACTGGAAAGATGTGGTCACAGTAAGGATGCTATCGAATCACATGAGGCTCCTGGTACAATGGCAAAATCATTAACCTAAGCAGAGGTACTATAATCAAATTCAAAAAATGCTGTACTTCCAAAAGTTGAGTTTATGAGGACATGGGATTTATAGCTGAAAAACACGTCATGCCGATTAAAGTTGGATTTTGAGTTCCATCAACAAATATTTATTGTATGACTAGTATGGGTCAGGTACTTTCCTAAACACTTGGGCTACATCAGTAAGCAAAAGAGAAAAAAAGAAAAAAATCTCTTATAGGTCATACATCCCATTGCACAAATATCAAGTATCTAGTAAGTAACAGGCTTTAAGGAAACTAAGATTAAAATAAGTATTTTTCTTTCTTAAAGAAACACACAGTTTGATAGGGTTCTTAAATGTTTTCTATGTCAGAGCAGATTCATTTGTAGCTACATCAGATTTCTATAGAAACAGTAACACATAGATCTGCTAGTACAGTTGCAGAAGTGGCAGCCAGTGTATATTTATACAGGTCAACTCTAAGAATAAGGTCATTACTTTTTACTCAAAAAAGACCAGTTTCAAATGTAAGTAATTCTTTTATGACATATCAAGATGGCAACAGTAAACCAAGCTACAAAAAAGTGATGGCATTTGAAAGCAACTTTGGTGTCAAGTACAAAGTTTGCAATGTTTATTTGAGATCATACATATTCTCATGGAATGTTTATATTGGAGGAACCTCAGAGATTATCCAATGATTGAGCCCCTCATGGCCAAGTGAGCTTTAGGGACAAATCAAGCTGGTTTCAAGTCCTAGTTTCCTCATATCCAGGGACTAATTGCTTTACCACCTTCTTTAATTTAAACAATAAGTATGTATTAATTTCATGCTTTAATTGTATTTAGTTATTATATAAATAGTACATCTACATAGTTTAAAAACCTCAAATAGCACTCAGATCTCCCCTTTCCATGAGAGACATCTGTTACTTCAGCTATTGGGTGTGTTAGCTGATGGCTCTCAGTTGAGTTCTTCATTGGCACCTGCCCTTGAGGAAAGAAACTACCTTGCCCAAGGTCAGCTCCCTTCCTGGGAGTAACCCATACCCAGTGAGGGTTGAATGGGTCTGGGAGTATATAAAGACCCATCCCCTTGTCTCAAGTCTGGACAACTTGGAAGGACGATGCCAGCTGGAAAGCTCCCTGTGTTTGTTTGGGTCAGCTGAGGTCTTCGTTGCATCGAAGTTCACATCCTCACTCTGCCCAGAAATCGAACTTAAGTTACTGACAAAAGGCCTAAGAGAAAACAAGCAACAACAATAACAGAAGTCTCTTTCTCCACCCTTACCCTGCCCTGCAGTCCTGTTCCCTGCTCACAACATTTTCAGATGTTTTGCAGAGATTTCCCTCTGTATTTTAATAACATGCTTACATTTCTGTTTCTTGACTTTTTTGGTTTTATATAATAACTAATGACAGAAGGATTGAGCTTTCTCACCACCACTACCTCTTCTCCTGCAAAAAACTCCACACTTCCTCACCCTCCAAATTCCCAATAAAACAATACCACAATGTGATTGTATCAGTGTTGGGAATTTGCATAATTAATCACTTGGTAATAACTTTTATTAAGAACCATGTGACATCTTATTATACATTCATTTATTCCATAAATATTCACTGGGTACATAGAATGTGCCAAGCACTACTCTAGGGACTGAGGAAACAGCAGTGAATAAAATGGAAAAGAAACCTGCCTTGGGGGAGCTCACATTCTACTACTATGATTATATTTTCTTTCTTCTATACTTCTTTGTTAATTATCTTATTAGCTTATTTCTTCTAAGCACCTATCAGAACTATAAAATTCCTTTCAGCATAAATACAACAGATAACCAGGTACTCCACCATTTCCTATTTATTTATTTATTTATTTATTTATTTATTTATTTATTTATTTTTGAGCACTCCTTTCTGTCATCTTCTATCCTCTTGCTGCAATCTGGGTTGGATGCTCTCTGGACCTGCAACCACAGCTGTCATCGTGGTGCCTACCTCCACCTCTCATCCTGGGAATGCTCTGTGCATCATTTTTGTGTTGGAACCCAAGTTCCCTGGATCCAAGATTTTTTATCTTTCTTAGTTTACTCCCTCATTTTGACAATGTACATCTGTACATCATCTGGTAACTTCCTGAGAAAGGATAGGTGAAAAGTAAAAATATTGGAACATCATCCATCTAAAGAATATCTGAATCTATCCTCGCCCTTGATTGAGAGTCTGTACGGGAGGCACTTGTAGGTTGGATATAATTTTCACTAATAAATTAGAAAGAACATGTCCACTGTCTTCATTGTCCAGTGTTGCAGTTGTTGAACTAACAGTTTGATTCCAGGCCCTTAGAATGTCTGTTTTGTTTTCTCTCTGAAAACTGAATAATGGACCTTGCTGTTGGTCTTTTTCACCCTTAATATGCTAGACCCTTCAGGGGCTTATTCCATGCAGAAAAGGACATCCTTTAGTTCTGAGAAATGTTCTTGTTTTTTTTTTTTTTAATTGTTCCACTTCTTTCTCCTTCTCTCTCACTCCTTCTGTCTCTGAATCTCTCAAACACTCTCTAGAATTCTCTCTCCAATACTGCAATCTGATGTTGAACTGCCTGGGTTGATGCCCAAATTCTCTCTCTCTTTTTTGTCTTTAGATTCTTTTTTTTTTTTTTTAATTGTTACTCAACTTTATCTTCTAATATTCATTAAATTTAAACTATCATATTTTAAATTGTATCATATTTTTAAGTATGCCATAAATTCCCTCGTATTCTATTTCTTGTCTTTTCTTTTTAAAAACATCCTTCATCTTTCGTGAAGGCATTATTTTTTTTTACCTCACTGAAGCTACAGTTATATTGGAATATTCATTTGTTCTCTGTATATTGACTGTTTCCTCTGAGTCTCATTTTTTTCCTGTTTACTTGTTTTTGGGTTTCTGTATTTCATGTCATAGAGGTGTTCCTCAAACAATATGGTGATCCCTGGCTATTAGTAGATATTTAACAATGAAATCCTAAAAGCCTACTTGTAATGCTGTATACATGAGAGGAGAATATTAATCCGAGAACATGATTGTTCCATGATAAGATGGCAAGCTGTTTTTCTCCCTAGGAGAACTCTCCCTTCAAATTTTACTGTCTGTGGATCTTTTCTCTGTTGCATAATTTTTCCCAGAGAAGGATGAAGGGCTCTTCCAACCCACTGTTTAAAGAGTAAATACCTGACTGCTAGCCTTCTGGAAGGCAAGCAGGGCAAGAGGCTGGGAGCTTCGCGTCCAAAATGCTGACTTTCACTTAATCCTCCTATTTTCAGAATTGATTCTCAGGGGTACTTCCTACCACCCTCCCCATCCTCAGTTCTGCAAAAGAAAGGAATCCTCTTTTCTGCTGGTGTGGGAGGGGCAACCAACTAGCTGGAAGCCTAGATGAAGGGAACTGTGGTCCTAGCTGCTGCTTATATTTGCAGCCATACCTCTGGCTCCATCCCACCTTCAGGTTCCTGGTGCCTCCAGGTCCTGAGCGTTTCTGGAGTTCTTCAGAAGGTCATATTGCTTCTTGTTGACTTCCCCTACTAGGCTTATTTTAGATTTCTTAAGTCTGCAAGTTAATTACCCCTTCTCTATTTCATTTGCAATTTCTAAATTTTGTTTATGATTTCTCTCCCATGTTCTTGGTCCTTAAGTTTTTCTTTTCTATTTTATTTTTCTTTACTTCTTGACTTATTTAATTAAGTTTTAATTTACTTTTTAGGATTGCCATGAAGATTAAAAATTAAGTGCATTATAGATGTGAGCTACTGTTATATTACAATTAGCATTACAAAAGATAACCCTTACCAAAGGACCTCAAGCTAGCACTTACAACACAGGATCATGAAGCCATGTTGCTGCCTCTAAGCTTCAAGCTCTTGGGTAGTTATCATTGTCAAATAGCAGCCCTGTGTTGGCTTTCTGATTTGGGTAATATTTGTTCAGCCAAGCTATTATTTGGCACGTGCATGCATGTACACACACACTACAGAAAATGAATAACACTAATTACAGAAAAGCATGAGAGTAGCAACATGGTATAAGTGGAGTCCTGAGTTTTATGCAAATTTTATATTTAGTAAAACTTGCTATTGATATAAAATTTCTATTAAGAATTTTTATACCATTAATTTCCTCTGTACACTGAGGCAAAAGTTTCAGCTCTTTTGCATTCCCTTAGGAGATTTTTTTTTTTTTTTTTTACTTTTACTTTTGTCAAAATGCTCATTCCTTAGCCATCTCAGTGAGAATCTGAATTTAGTAAAATGTATAAGTGCTTTGAAGATTTTTCACATCCAGAAATAAACATAAGCTCACTCTTCTGCTTGGCACCAAGTGCCTATATTTTTGAAAGGAGTAAGGATTAGAATTATCACTTTGGAATTTTTACACTACAAATTGTCAGTCAGTGTGTTTGTATGTCATTGGGTTCCATCATACAGTGTTTGGTGATAAAGTCTGTTCATTTAGCTATCTGCTTCCTTCAACTTAATTACTACATGTATTTATTATCTTTCTTTTACATGTCCTAGTTGATGGAAACTGAATTACCCACCACATCTCCTTCCCCTCAAGAGATATTCATTCTAAGAACACAAATGCCCCCCCCACCCAAATCAGTGAATTATTGTTAATAACTGAAATTTTATCAGTGAATAATTATATATATATAATTGGATTCAATTAAGTAATTATATTCAGTAGCGCCAAAGATTATACCCATTGAAGGAAAGATGAGAGGAGGCCAGTGTGAGAAAATCACAAATATGAAGGTATAGGAAAAATCTGAGTGGAGATGGTATGGATTTTCCCTAAGCTGTTTCTATAGGGAATATTTCTTTCAACATTTCTAACCAGAAAACAAAGATTGCTAGTAGCTCTGAAGTAGGTCAAAATATTTGAAGAGGAAAGAGAATAAACAGCAACATTCACTTCCAAAGCCATACAGAAAACACCTCTGAAAAGATCTTTTGATTCCAATAGCTATAGGTAGATTCATGTTTTGTTTTGTTTATTAATTGGGAGGATTTTGTATGAATGTCTAAACAACTATTTCTATTATGTTGTATTCAGCAATTTGCATATTAATAACTAGAGGAAAATATAAATCACGTAACAGAATGCCAATCATGCCGTTGATAACAGTAAAATTAAGGTGTGTCTGTGTTTCTCTCTCATTTTCAAAGAGCCACATTCTTCTTTCTCATTACCATATTTGACATTTTTAAAGGAAGTTTTCTACTTTTCTCTGTTGTAAACATTTTCCCATCTTAGCATCCTATTTTAAATTCAAGAGACATTTTCCTTTGCAACATACAATGAAAGATGATTGTGTTTGACAATATCAGAGAGGATTCTGTCATATCTGGTACTGTTAAATCTTGTTTTGTCCTAAAGAGCTCTGTAAATGAGGCACGGAATGATTTGGCAATTGAATGAGGCCTTAGCTGAATCTCCAAGCCTCCCCCAAAACTCCTTGGGGAAAGAGAGACCCAGGTGGTGGGTGGAAATATTTTTTTAAAGGACTGTGGTAACTCTGGCAAACCTGTATTTAGGAATTGAAAATCCAAAGCAGTATTTGAAAAGAGGGTTTTGTTGTGATTTATTCTGTACAAAATGTAAAATCAAAGTGGTGATAGGGAATTGAAAGAGGATAACTATTTGGTCAATAAATATTTAATGGCTACTGTCTGTTGTGTACAAGGATGGAGATAGGGGGGTGGACAAGGCAGGGGTATGCTGCCTGCCTTCATAGAGTTTATACATTAAACAAACCAATTTCACAAAATAATACTCAATCATAATCATGACAAGTGTGACAAAGGAATACAGACTGCTAAGAAAGCAGAAAAGGACCTGAGCTAGTCTTCTGGTTTGTTAAGACTCTCTTGATGAACTGATGTAGATGTAGGATCTGTGCTTTGAAGGATGAGAAGGTAGGGAAGGAAAAGTGTTCTAAGCAAAAGGAACAGCTACGATAAGGCTCAGAGGTAGGGATCATACTATATCTTGTTCCTCAATCATTGCCCTACAGATTGTCTGTAAAGTCTGGAAACAAGCCAGGTTTGACCATGTTAAGTGACCAATTAATGTGATTTCAAGGACTAAGGAAAGGTCATCCCTAGGAGTTCCAGCAGGACAGTACATCATCCCATTATTACGCCATAGTGGTGTGGGACTGGTTGCATGACTATTTCTGAAGCTGGATTGAATGGCATGGCCATGTGGCATGGACTGCATGCTCTCACTATCTGAACCCCCTTGTTTACTGCCTCTATGTTATGCTGAAGGCACAGGTTTTCTCCCTGAAAATCAGAGGCACAAATCATCCAAGTCATCTCACAGACACCAGTGCAAGGACTGATGGAACTGTGTCAATGCACCACATTCATCACAATTTTGCCCAGTGCATTGAACTGTGCATTGTTAATAAGCGACCACATACATTAATATATCACATTGTAATATCAAGAAACAATGTGCTATGTATATTTGTCTAGGATTCCAACATTTACAGCCATCCTGTATTTCACTCACTTGTTTCTTAAATAATTTTGAAATTTTCTGAATCTTCTTCCTATTTTCTTACACCTTGCTTTTGTCTCTCTTCCTGCTTAGCAGAAACTGTGGAATTCAGTGGTGGTTTTCCTGCAGTCTAATTAGTCTCTTTATTTAACTTTGTAATAAAAGTCTGAACCCAAAGTTGGAGATAATGTGCTCAATTCAATTAATACATGTACATTTTTTTTCTATTGTAATTCTTTTCTCTATTTCTTCCCACTCTCACTGTGCAAGCACAGCTGATGCTTGGGTGATTACAAAACTTTTATGCCCAGGCTGACAATCATGCTTCCTGCTTACAGATTAAATTCATGTATTTCATTGTTCTAATTATTAGTAATAACAACAGGCATCTACACCGAAACTTGGATGGATACTGGTTTTCACAGTCTTTTCTCCAACCTTAGCTTTTTTCTGGTTTTCACCCTGTTGATTCCTACCTTCCTTGACGGCATTGAACATCCAGTTTCCTGTGTTGCATTTAAACACCATTTTAATTTTTTAAAAAAATATTTTTAAATATACATTTTAATTTTTTTAAAGGTACTTAGATAACATAAATGTTACACAAAAAATATAGGGATTCCCATATGCCCTGCTCCCCACACTCCCACACCCTCCCACTTAAACAACATCCTTCATTAGTGTGGCACATTCATTGCAATTGATAAATGCATCCTTTGGGGCTTTGCCACTGAGCATGGACCATAATTCACATTGTAGTCTACACTTTCTCCCACACAATTCTGCAGTTTATGGGAAGATATATAATGACCTATATCTGTCGTTGCAATGTCATTCAGGACATAAATGCCATTTTTAGACAGAAGCTGAGACTTTCTTAGCAAATTCTTTTTGGTGTTGCAAGATGGCTCATTTCCACTGGTAGGATTCACTGAAGAGTGGATGTGGATGGATTCTTCTCTTGGTGGCAGCATTGTTGCTTTGGTGAAGCATTTGAGCTGGCAAAGGGGATCTATTAACTCTCTCTTCCTTAGAAAGGACCCAGTCTTGGTCCTCAAAAGCACACATGGCTTTGACTCCATAAGGAACACCTGCTTTGCACCTTTTTTTAAAATTAAGGTGTCCCCACCATCACCACTAACTCAAACAGTGGCGTGGTCCAACAGACTTAAAAATGGTACTGGCCCCTCAGCAGTATGTTCATTGTTTCAGACTTCCTTTCCAGACTTAAATTCTAATGTCTTCTGTGCTTAAAACTGCACTTGTAGTAAGATCACCCAGGAAGCTTGAGGAAGAAACTGGCTGGAAAGACAAGGCTTTTATTTTATTACTTTGCACTTTTATCTCTGAAACTCAGAGTAAATCAGTAGAAAGCAATGCAATTTAATTCTGAGTGTTTAAAATGTTTGCATTTTAAATTATAAATGACTACCCATGACACAACTTCTGCTAATAATGTCCCATAGTCTTTCTGGAAGAGTATTTATGATGGCTCTTGACCGGGTTTAAGGTCCCCCAGCTACTACAGTGCCCTTTCTCATCTTGATTTTTTCTTTCTCACTGTGGCTCATTGATATAATTTCCTAATCCTCTTTACCTTGAATCATAGCCTCTTAGACAATTAAATTTTGTCTGTAAAGTAAAGGCTTTGGCTCAGAATTTCAGAGAGTGGAGCATACTTCAAACATCCCAGCCTCTCAGCTCATTTATTCAACAAATATTGGCGGGGAAGTCAGGTGTGGGGGAGGTGATTCCTGTCATGGACCAGACAGTCTTCTAGACTTTGAGGCTGCAACAATAAAAGATGATAACTGTTATTACAGTACATATGGAACATATATTCTGGGAGTGGGGATAGAGACTCTCAAAAATCAATTAACAAGAGAATATAGAGTGCACTGATAAATGCTGTAAAGCAAATGAAGTAGGGGGTGGTGCTACGCAGAGTGGGTAGGATCCTTCTCTAAGGAGGGAACATTTAAGCTGAGACCTGAACGATAAGAAGACTCAGGCACATGAAGATCTTTATTATTGCTGTTTTACCCATTCTTCCTGGAAAATACTAATCCCTCAAGGCTCAGTTCAAATACTACCTCCTTTGCTGCCACTCTGTCTCACTCTTCCAGGCACAGCTAGGTGCCTTTTTCTTTGCCCCCACAAAAGGTCTACTTCTGGTGAACATCTATGCATATTTTATATCAGCACCTCTTCATATTTCTCGGACCGGTAGATCGAGGCAGAGTTTAAGTACCTTATCCATGTTTCAAACAAAACTGTGTTTGGGCTTGCTGTTGAAACCCAGAACACAGAGAACTCATCTGTCCATCATGACTTCTGAATTAGATTTCTGGTCAGTTTCCCAGTCTTCTTTCCCATTGAGATATTTCAAGTATTTATGAATGGGTTATAAATAAGTTACTGAAAATAAAGAAAATTAAGTCCATCGTACTCTTTGTCAGAGTATTTCAACAATATACTAGAGAGATGGAATTCTTCAGAATGGAGTCCACTTTGTGCGTGTGAATAGTGTGAAATTTCTGTCTTTAGAGAATCAGAAATCAGGAGTTAGTATTAAAAAGAATTAAATAGTGAAAGTAGAAAGCATTTCAAGCATGTGTGAGGCCTCATTTTGGAAAATATCTGCAGACAGAGAAAATCTAAGAGTTATTTGAGTGAATTTTGCTCTGTATGCTTCTATGAAAGTGGAGGCTTATAAAAAGCTGTATTTATCTGTACATGTGTTCTCTACTGATGTGATCCATCTCTCTAATTAGATAGTCAATTATTTTTAAAGAGCTGCAAATAAGCCCAATAAAATTGTCATAAATGTATTTCATTTAGAAACATCTTACAGATAAATTTTATTTTTATTTTCCTACATCCGCCTGCAGCCTTAAAAGAACAACCACAACACACACACACACACACACACACCTTACTCCTTGACTAATTCCAAAAACGGATCATTACTTCATAGTAGCATGTTAATCGTGTTTAACGTTCCTTCTCACCGACATCATTATGCTTTGGGATAGAAAAGGTGGGTGGTGTGTAAGCCTCCTTGGAGAAATGAATGTTTAGAATAGATAAACTTCTGAAGAGAAAATGCTATTTTCATAAAAAAGGTCCCAAGTAATAAAACGGGAATTGGAAATGGGGAAAATATATGCTATAGAAGCAGAATTATTAATAAGAACACTGTATATTTTGCTGCCATAGGATCTTTCAAGATGTAGACAAATTGGAGGCAGGCTAGACAGAAGCAACAGGCATGGTTCAGGAAATCAAAGGAATGACTTACAAAGAAAGATGAAAGGAGTGAACTGTGTATACCTTGGCCAAGTGACAACTTAAAGGGATGGCCATTAATGAGCTACAAATATTTAAAAGTGGCCAGTCACAAGAAGAGCAAGGGATTACCTGGTAATGGGGTGAAATCAAGGCAGGGGAAATTGTAAACTCAATATCTGGATGTTTTGTTTTGTTTTGTTTTTTTACTGTGAGAATGATTATATTATAAAAGAGCTATCCTAGAACCTACTGTTGGAATTAAAGCAAGAGGTAGAGTGTGATAGCATGAATTCACCAACAGTTTATCAGATTCTGAGCAACTTGATGCCATGGAGCAGGCTTTATTCATTTGTAATCCCTAGGGCTAAACATATTATAAGGACTCCATGGAGAGATAAATGATGCTCAGTTCAGTGAGAAGAAAATGGCCTTTGGAGTTTGCTTTGTTTGCCACAGAGTTGCCAATGCAAGGTAGCAGAGATGGGTTGGCTTATATAATGGAAATTCCATTTAGGGTAGAAGCTTACAATTCCAGGGCCGTGAAACATCCAAATCAAGGCACCACCAGAGATGCTTTCTCACGGTCCTGCCACGTGGTGAAGTGAAAGTGACTGTCAACACTGCCGAGGTCTCTGCCTTCCTTTCCAGAATCTACCGTCTCCCAGAGCTCAGCTGTGGGCGACCAGGCATAGGGCTTTTCTCTTATCAGACCTCTTTTCTCAGTCTGACTGCTCTGCTTTCTTCCTGAGTTCAGCTGTGAGCTACCAGGCTCGTGGCTGGGCTCATCTCCTCAGCTTTGAACTGCTCTGTGGGCCCTGCCCCTCAGGGGTCTCTTTCCAGGCCCCTGTGCTCTGCTGGTTCCAGACTCCAAGACCTCTCTCAGCCTCTCGGGGCTTCTGTTTTCCTGCAGTCCTCTCTCTCACATGACAGTGTCAATATGGCCGCTTCCTTTCTCTGTGTGTGGGTCTCTCTCTGTGTCTCTGTTTATATCAGATCCCGTAAGAGGATGGAGACTCACACCCCCAGGAATGGATTAGTTCAAAAACATAATCCTTCTCTTTTGGGGATTCATAAAAGAACTTCAAACTGTCACAGAGTTAGACATCAAAGATGTTGATGACACCTTTGCTAGTTTATTGTTGTATGACTTTGGGCAAGTTTCTTAACCTTGCTAAGCCTCAGTATAGGATAATTGTGAGGTTTGTAGGAATCTTTTTGACATTGCCCTATATCTATTTAATAGCCACTAAATCCACCCTTCCTCTCCATTATCACTGCAATTTTCTTACTTGTTTATTGCAGTAGCTGCATAAATGGTTTCCTGAGCTCCCTCTGCAATTGTTTCCACAATACAGTCATGACTTTTTGTAGTAACCTTTTCAGTGCATATTTGATTAAACCATTCCCTTGCTTAAAAATTTCCAATGGGTTACCATGCCTTCAGGACAAAATCCAATCTCCTCAGCATGGCATGCTTCATGCTAGTTTCTGCTTGTCTTTCTAGTCCTAATTCACATGACTTCACTCTTCCCACATAATTCTCTAGCCATGCTGACTTGCTTGTATTTTCCCAAATAAACTTTTCTCACTTATGCTTTGTAAAAATATATAAACAATCTGGTTCTTCACCACTTCATTGTCTCACCGTTTCTCTCTGGCCTAGCTCATATTCTTCCTAAAAAACTCAGCTCAGAGTTTACTTCTTTTGGGATATCTTATCTGGGGTCCAGGTGTTTTTGCCATGTGTTTCCATAGTAACTGGGGATTATTGTTATTCTGTGATTAATTTTAATATATTGTCATTGTCGTTTCACATCTGTCTCCCTTGATAGACTTTAGGCTTCATTTTAAGAAAGATAATATATCTTTTAGCTCTCTAAGTACATATCGTAGTGCCTTTCACTTAATAGGCAATCAATGTTTTTTTAAAATAAAAGTTTAGATGTATGAATGGATGAATGGACAGAGTACAACAAAATGCCTGGAGTATAAAAGATCATGAATAAATGTTAGGTCACTTCCCTTGAAGTATTGAAATTAAGGGACGCACTTGATTGGATTTCTTTGTTTATTTTGTTGATGTGGGGCTTAGAATGGGGCATTTCCAGTTGGGCCTATTAGATTTTATTTATTAGTTATCTATAATACCATGCTTTTGAATAAGTTTTATTCAGAGTTGTTTGTGTGCATTTATATCCATAATACCCTCTCTTGTCCATCATGTTGGGAAGAGATTGCAATCTAGGAGGAACAACAGAAGTCTCAGAGACCTGGGATAGATGTGAGCACATATTAGAGAGAAATTTACCAATTTAGCAGCACTGAGATAATACTTGAAAACATCCTACCCAGATATTGGTCTCCATTTTTTACACCTGGAAGTTTTGTGTGTTCTGGTTGCCTGATTGAAGAGAAATGGAAATGAGGAGAAGGAGACAGGAAAGGGAGGTGGAAACAGAAATGAGGGAGGACACATAAAACCAACTTTGGCTTTTACATATTCCATTCCACTGTCTGGTGCTTGGCAGCATCCCAGCTGCTCAACCTTAAGACACATGGCAGCCTCCCCTAGTTCTAGAGTTTACCCTAATTGTTGGGTGCATTGTAGTATCTTAGATGATCAATTGCACATGTCAAGAGAAGTGTGTTACGATTCATGAAATTCGACTCCACTCCATTAATAACCTGAACAGGGTTTTCCTTCCACTTTCCCCTTTGTTTTCTCCTCTACCAAGTCTCCATTCTCACTCTTTTTTGTGTATGTGTGTAGAAAGGAGACAATGAAATTTTAGACCCGGCAACAAATCACCACCTAAAAGTCTACCCTGGGGTCTTCCGTGTCCCTTTGCAGCCCAGTGATAAATGCCATCTTTAGAATTGTTGCCTTTTCAAGATGTGTTTTCTTGTTTTCATCTCCTTACTTGTACCCATGAAAGCCAAGAGTACCAGTGAAGCTCTGAGAGAGGGTAAGAGAGAGACAGCATGTGCCAAACTCTCCTTTTCCTTCTCAGGAGCTTGCTACAAGAGAAGAACACCAATCAGTGGAGATGATAGAGGCCAGAAGTGGCAATGCCGTGTTGTTCTCCAGCACACAGGACTCAGTGCAGACCCAGGCTCTGTCATCTGGATTGCCTTTTCATGGACTAACTCATCTGCTCTTTTACTTTGGCTCTGCATTCAAATTCCTGTGCAATTTTATTCTTAGAGAGGTCTCCCAGCCTCAGGGAAGAAAAGATTCTTTCAGTAAAGCAATTTTCTTGCCGTACTCAAGAGCTGAAAGAAAATGAGCTATCTCCCATGCACCCCTTTGCATATGTTCAAAATACTGCTCAGGTGTACACAGGAAACACTGATACACACGAGTGACCCAGTCTTCACTCCAGCCTCAAAACAAAGATGGCCTGACAGGCCCATGAGTAAGAAAAATGAGCTAGAGCCCTGTTTTTGTGCTATACCTTTACTGGTATCCTCTCTCGCTTTTAACTAAACTCTACTTACTAGAGAGATCAGGAAAGGTTGCCACATACACTTCTGAAACTCGTAGTTGTACAATGGCTGTGAATATAATATACTCAGTAATTCTCAATCAGCAGCGATTTTGCACCCACCCCACTCCCAAGTCAAGGAAATTTTTGGCATTGTCTAGAAATATTTTTGGTTGTCATACAAGGACAGGAGAGGGTGACAGAGGATACACCTGGTGTCTAATGAGTGGAGACCAGGGATGCGGCTACACATCCTATAATGCACAGAAACTCTAAAACACATAAATCAAGTAACTCTCAGCATTCTGCCATATACTATGGGAGGCACTTAAGAATGGTAAGCTATGACTCCTGTTGTCCAGACATTAGAGAGAAAAACAATCAACAATCATTTTTTGAGTTCTGACTATAGGTAAACCTTTATGGTCACTGCATAACAATGACACGGCTGTGCCCTTGAGGGATTTACAGACTATTGGGGAAAGTTAGAATCTAGGAAGAGACTAACATGCACGTACTCACGTTGCGTGGCATCAGACAAGCTCAAATTAAATATTCAACTTGATGATACAAGTAAAGGCTGAAAAGGTTTAAGAAGATCTATTGGAGGAAGAGAGATATGACCAGATTAAGTAACCAAATGAGGAGAGGTAGTATTGATTGTGATATGTGCATGAAAGAGTGAGGAAGATGGAAAGTCTGGGCTGGGAAAACGAAGCCTGATTGCTTGAATTCATTGTCAAACCTTCAAGAATTGCCTGGAAGTGCCAGTTGCAGAAGTTACAGAACACTTTGGCAGGCAAAATAGGCCATTTCATTACTGATTTCCAAGTCTTTTTCAGGGCTATTTTCGTAGAATAACTATTTTTGGTCTTGAAAAATAGGTAAACATAAAATATGGGCCAAAAATTTAAACCATTGAGGGACTTGCAGACTGACATGTCTGTCTGACAATTTCCATTTTGCAAAACAAAATAAGGCAAAAATGACAAAGGGCTTGGAAAACATTCAAGTTGTTTCTGTTTAGCAGAAGGGGTGTTTTAGATACGCAGATCCATTACAAGAGTTTCTTAAGGAAATCCTACCTTTGGCACGTGATTTGCCTCTTTATTCTATGTCAGTCAAACATATCCCTCTCTCCAGCTCCCAATGACTATTATATGAGATCATGGTGTTTCAGAAGGATTATAGGACTGGAAGTAGAGACCTGAGTTCCATTTCTTACTCTTCACCAACTAGCTAAGGGGCATTAAGCAAGATTGCCAATGAGGAGGTTGGGCTAAGTTATGTCTAGAGCTAACCTTCTCTATTGGTTCCCCCATTAACTTTCCTGTTCGATTCAAATAGCTTGGAAAAAATATGGCATTCCAGGCATGTTTTGGGATATTTTAGCAAAGTGTTGAAATAAGCAATGTCAGTGGCGTTATGTTCTCGTTACCGGTCTAGTATACCTTATGAATAAACAGCACTAGCTTTTTGTTACTACATCTCACTCATGCTATATTTATAAATCTACATTGCTTCTTGACAGAGGTTCTGGAAGGGGAAAAAAGCAGTGCATTTGTTTGCTACCACCTGGGTACTCTTTTTGCACATGGGTATGGATGGGAAGAGAATTGCTCAGAGGCAGAAAACTAATCTGATTCTTATGTCTACTTGTCAGAACGTTGCTTCAGTGACAAATTTGAGACCCAGATAGCTTACAGATATGGAGTTCAGATACATTTTAGGGAAATTCCTACTCTCTTTTCAAGAGGAAGTCTACTGCAATATATTTGCCTATCTTTTTGCATTTGTAGCATAGAAAACAGAGACCTAGGCTAAATTTTTCTGTATTTCTAATTGTCTAATTTATTTGCTTGAGAAAGTAAATTTCAGTGAAACATCAGCCATGTGACTTAGAGATTTACACGTAGGGCTCTAGCAAGGATTTGCTTTAAAATGTCAAAGAAACTCAATGTCTCTTCCTCTGTCTCAATTTCTGCAGCTGAGTGATAACTACCTTGAAGTTTTTTCCAAGGAACCATTATGAATTTACAATGTGGAGTGGAGCCAATGAATATAGACATAGTACTATTGGTATGGTGGTTAATATTCCCATTATCTCACTTCAAAATGGTCCTCGGTAAAAATTTTTATCACTTACTGTCTTTACATTTGAGTTACAGATTTTTAAGAAATCTCTTATAAGCCACTGTTTGGTGTTTGTGTGAAATTCATTTGATATAGTACTGATGTGTTCCTAAATAGTATATTTAAACTGAGTTGTAGTATAGATGCTGCATTAGGCTTCTCCAGAGAATCAGAGAAACATATATATGTATGTAAATATTATGAGATTTATTGTAGGAGTTGGCTCACACAACCTTGGGGTTTGGCAAATTTGGATTCTACAGGGCAGGCCACAAGTTGGAAGCTCCGATGAAGATTTCAATGAATTGCACAGGAGAAGCTAGGTGGCTAAAGTAGAAAAAGAAATTCTTTCTGACTGCTGAAATTGTCAGTTCTCCCTTTAAGGCCTTCAACTCACTGGATAAGACGTCTCTAATTGCTGAAGGCAATCTCCTTGTTGATTGTAGATGCAATCAGCCTTAGATGTCATAAACTGATGAATGATTTAAATCCATGAAATACCCTAACAGTATCAATCAGGCCAGTGCTTGCTTGACCAAACAACTGGACATCATAACCTAGCCAAGTTGACACATTAACTTAACCATCACTGATGCTCTTTCAACAAAGACTACTGTGAATCATTTTGTAAGGTAAAGAATCACTCTAATTTATTCATTTGGCAAACTCACACTTAATAATGTGAGGGACCAGAACTGCCATTTTGAAAGCTAAGAGGAAGGAAGAATGAGAGAAAAGGGAAAAGGGTATCAGTGCACAAGGGCCAGAAAAGGAGGTTTGAGCATATTCAATAGAATCGTAAAATGGACAAATTCACTGCTGACATTTTTCATAAACATCAACAGATGACTAAACGGAATCTGCTAAGGACAGAGTAGGAACTACAGTCCTAGCTCTCTGACTCCAGACTTGGCTTTTCCTCATTATGCCCTGCCTAGAATTGAGAAAAGACATGACTTAAAGGAAGTTAAGCCTTTAAAAGAACAATACCATGTAGTTTGGAGCTCAAAACCCTATTTCTGCTTTCTAGGTATGCATTTGGAAAGAGATTTTATTGTTTTATTTTAATGAAAATCTTTTTTAAAGGAGTCAATATTTCTTTAAAATTAAAACTATAAAAAATAAAGCTCTAGGTAATGAAAAATATAATAAAAGAATCAATAAAATAAAACAGCTAACTGAATACTTAAATCTGACAGATTGGATGGATTGATTATCAAGTTGGAAACTTTAATTTTAAACAAAGGAATTCCTCCAGAAGTGCTATTTATAGTATTGCATTAGTTGGTGTGTTTTGCTAAGGGCTTTACAAATGACACATTAGTTCTTAGAAACACTAAATATGAGAGAACTAATAGTGTTATAGTCTCTATCAGAAAATTGAGATACTCTGGATAAGAATATTTGATTGCAGAACTGCATCTGCATAACTTCATTCTGTTATAACAATTTGACCAGAAGAAAATGAAAATAAAACTGCTCCATTTGCAACTCTTTGTACATTGACCATGATATAGTCATCCAAAAAAAAAAAAAAAAAAAAAGACTAATATGTTGAATCTGAAGCACCTAGGGCAGCACTTTTAAATTACTTATAAACTCAGTTACTCAGTACAAGTGAGTTTTGTGATGACTTTATCTGAATTACCTATGAAGTGTAACTACCACTTCTCTGAATACATTGATTACCAGGTGCCATTCATTAGGCTAAGAGCTGTACCTGCATGTTATTTGTATTTCTACAGTTTGCTGATGAGCAAAGCAAGGCTTAAGTTACAAAATGTGTTGAGAGTCCAAAAGGAGAAATACCTTTTGCTTCATACCTTGTTGAAAAACTCCCTGGACTTTTTAAATTCAGTAACCAAAATAAGTTGGTACTATTCTCTGAAAATTCAGGTTCATGCAGTATAATAGCTTCATCATTGTGATCCTCAAATTATCATGCTTGAGATAGATGACAAGGAGTATGTCTGCTTGAAGCCAAGCTGGCCTATGTCCAGTTGTAACATCAAGGAGGAGCCATGTGGCTTTGTCCAAGTAACCTGATTTCTTCATTTGAAGTCTTGGTGAGAAAATTAAAAATTTTATAGTGCAGTGGCTGGCAAATTATCAATGTTCAATAAATGTTGCTCTTATTTTTACTGCTGAAGTTATTTAACTGTAGAAACCCAAAGCCTTGACGAAGAGTAAGCAAAATGTGTACTGATATTGCAGCCTTCCTAGATGAGTGGTGTCTAAAATATATTTCTGATAAATTTTTATTTTTTGTTTTATTTTCTACTAAAAGCTATCCTATTGTTTTTTTCCTACTAAAAGCTGAGTGAAACTACAACAACAAAAATTACTTACTTAAATCTTCAGTTGGTTGGCTTCTGGTTAATTGTAGTTTGACTTGATCGATGATGTATTGGTGGCCAGTTTTAGAGGAACCATAAGCATTTGATATATAGAAAATCCTTGCTGACTAATTAAGCTAAGGACACAGAAGATGTTAATTTCTGAAATGCAGTCTCTTCTCAAGACTTATCCAGTGAGGCATTGTCACTTTGAGTCATTTCAACTTTTTAGGAAAGAGGAGGTGACAGTGATTCAGCAGCAGGGAAGCAGAGGGGCTTGTATGACAGACCCAGAACATGGCATAAATGTAGAGGAATCCAGGTCAAATCACTGGTGTGTTTCAGGTGGCGGCCACATGTATACATGCAGGCGATTAGATATAAGAAAAACATAGGCTGCCCTAACCTTTCAAGCTAAGATATTGCATTGGAGAATGTCCCATTTCTCTTTCCTTTTGCTCTATTTTATCTACTGTGAATGACTCCTATTTTCTCGCTGCTGTTATATGGCAATAAAAAATATCCCACTGTGCAAATATTATATTCTTCCCTTTGGCTGGAGCGAAGCTGTTACAAAGAAAAATCCTGGATTTTTTTCACCAGAACTTAAGGAAAATGACAGGAGATATGAGCAACCCTCTTCAGCTCCTCATCTGAGGCTAGGATTTGGAGTCCCAGATTGGGGAAGCAATTCATTTCCCATGTGTACGAATCAGATCCTGTGCTTCTACAAGGCTTCCCTTTGCAGGAGAAATTGACTATCCTCTCTTAAATTGCTGGCCTCAGCCGAAAGACACCTTTTCCCCTGAGCCAGATGGGAGTGTTCCTTTAAAGCCCTACACATCTCAACCTCTGCTTTAGGGTAGAACATTTTGGAGCAAGAATAGCCCTGCAGTATGTTAACTCAGTAGCAAAAATGACCATATGGAACGGGCTATTTTTTAAAGCAAAGCAGGATCTTTGGATGTTTGAAATTTAGACCAGCTGATGCCCTATAGAACCTCTTGAGCACTTCTTCCAACCTGGGGAGATCCTGCAGTGAGCAAGGTGGGCGGTAGCTGCATTTTCAGAGCGGGACCAGCCTGGAACTCCCGGTTGACATGGCCAGGACTTCTCACATCTGCCCAAATCTCTCTCCTGCTGGAAACAGATCCATTCTACCCCGATTGCTTTCTGTTGTTAGGAGAAGGTCGTTGGAGCCCACCGCTTCCGGGGCAGCCCTTTACACAAGCAGTGGGTGCCTTTGAAAGGCAAACTGCAAAAGGAAGGCTTTGAAGGCAAGAGGACCCTTTTTCATCTTTGCAGGCCCCAGCCAGAACATGGGTTCTCAGTGCGTTAAAGTTATCTCCCATGTTGATATGAATGTGATAACACTGAGCAGAGAGGTGCCACAATGATTTCCTTTCAAATGGCTGCCTCACCGTTTATCTTTGCACGCTGTCAAAGACTGATATGGTAGGGAGTTAGCAGTGGCATGGAATAATTAATCTCACACTGGGGAAGAAAGTTTCTCATTTGTCTCCTGAGAAATTAGTACTGCATTGACAGGAAAAGTAGTTGACACAATGGAAAAGGGGGCAAGGAGAGGTATTTGTCAATCCAGCTGCCAAATGTAGCACTCATTCAGCCATTGGGACTTTGGGCTAAGGTACCTACTATGTGCCCAGTGCTAGGGATACTGATGCCCCCTGCTCTGGAGTCGCTCGAATTTCCTTGAGGGTCACACTTAATTTCTCAATGCTTTTAACCTTGACAAAAACATAGGCTGCCATGGTGATGCTTGCATACCACTGAAAAGAAGAGCTAAATTTCACCGAGGAGCTGTATTAATTATTGTACAGGTTCATCTGCTGCAACAAAGAATCCCTCCTTCCCCTACCACCTATGTGCAGTGGCTCACTATGGTAGGCTTTTTTTTCTTATGTGACAATACAGAGTTGAGTGGTCCAGCGGGGATGTTTTGCCCCTCCCAACACGTCTACCCCAACATGTATCTCTGGATACCATCTTTCCTGTTTTCCTCCTAGTGGGAAGAGGAAAAGAGACGAGTAGGCCGAATCATTTTTAAGGGTAAGACCCAGAAGGTGTACGGATCACTTTGCTTTTATCCCAAAAGGTCGTACCTGTCTGTAAAGCAAGGGAGACAGGAAAATACAATCACCAGCTCAACAGCCATGTGTGTTGTGTAAAACTGGTTGGGGTGTTCTTTATCTAAAAGAAAAAAGGGAAACTAGATATTTGTGACAATTAGCAATCTCTGTCACGGAAATAATGGGTAAATTACTTTTTGCTTCTCTAAGTTTCAGGCGCGTCACCTCTTAAATGAGGGGATTGAAGGAAGAGATCTCTGCAGTGCCTTTCTGCTCATCCTTCTTCCTAGATCCCCCCCATGCAGCAGGCTTAGTGATTGGTTCTGTGCTGGGAATTTCGTTTTGAGCCCATTTTCTTTTATTTGGAAACATCAGGTGCTGACCATACACTGGATTCAAATGTGAGAAGGGTATGGTTCTGAGAAACAGTTTGTGGAAAGAGCCAAGCCTATAATCCTCATTTTGAGGCTGTCAGTGGATTGACTGGGCCAAGCAAAACAATGGTATGATGCATGTTAGCCAGAGAAAGATACTAGGCCTGGACAGCCATTGGTAGCCAGGGAAGCACTTCTGTTGCAGAGAGATCAACAGTGGCATACTTCCTCAAATGAAAGCGCTGGCCTTGGCAGAAAATAGTTTCACCTGATAGCTCAGGAAGCATAGGGCTAAAGGAGAGCCACGGATCATTTTAATGGACCAAAGCAAGAAGCCAGCTAGACCACCACAGAGTCTGACAGCAAATGACTTCTCCTGTTTTTTCTGGTCTTTTCAAATGGTGAGCCAAAGAAGAAGGGATAGTGTTTTTGATAAGGCCCAGAAATCTAGGTCACATCTTCCCAGCCTGTGCCTTTGGCACACTGCTGTGTTTATAGAGATTATTAAAAAAATAATCTCTTAGCACTTGGAGTCAGCTAACTTGTGCATGAGATCCCTGGGCAGATCCCCTTTGTGCCAGCTCCTCCATTCCCTTCGGTTCTATGTATGCTGCAATTTAGAAAAGATTGGAAGACACCAATAGAGGGTACCAATTAGAATCGCTTCATGCTAGACATTTAGGAATTAGCTCAGCTGGTCACCAGGATGATTTCAATAAATTGTCTTATCCAGACACATTGGCAAATCAGGTCTGGCATTTCAATTTTCTCTCTAAGGTGAATAGTGGAAAGAGGTTCATTGTATTAATGAAGGAAGGTTTATGCAGTGAGTAGTTTTTTTCTCTGTTTTCAAGGCTGATATTTTAGGACCAAAAATGAGTACTAGATATTAACTATTTAATTCCAAAAATGTGCCCCTGGATGAGTTATTTATCAATTGGAATTTAATAGATGGAAACTTTTTGACTCTGCTGGATTAGAACAATACTGAAAGGAAATTTACTGCAAATTCTCCAGGAAAGTGAACAATCACTGCCCAACAACCTAAGTATTAGCTTTGACCAAGTCAGTAAATTAACCAGTGGTCCTTAGGCAAATAGCTCATCTTTCTATAAAGTGCTTTCCTTGGCTGTAAAATGAACCTCAGTGGGGAAAGGGGCATCAAGGAAGTGGTCTCAGTGCTTACGCGCTTCAGATTTGGCATTCTCTTTGAAAAAAATCCACCACTGAGAAACACAATGAATGAAAATCTCCTTACTATGGGAATACAGTGTGTGCATTGCTAAGTCGTGTGGTTTCTGTGGTTGGATTGGAGAAAAAATGGTGGTGTTTTCTGAGCGCTCGACTTAACTGTGCAGAGTAGATTGAATGAACAGAGCAAGCCACAGCCTCTTGTTCTGCTTCAGCCCAGCTTGCTTGTTGAGAAATTTCCCAAAGTACAATAATGCTGAAGCGTTTCTTAGCTGAGACAGAGATACCTCATAAATTGTTAAACAGATATAGTTCTAGCTTAAAGAATTGCCTTTATTCTGAGCAGTGATTTTACTTGTGTTTCAGTCATTCCCTCAGATTTTTTATTTAAAAGATTTCACAGAAGCGTCATGCAAAATGGTAAATAATAAAACATTCCTTAAGCTGCACATTCCTCCCAGGACTGATCATTATATTTTCCAACTTAACATCCTTTCCTTGCAGATGATGTGTTTTTGCTCATTCTTTAAAACTATCATAAAATGAAAGCTACCATTTAAACACAAATAAAACTCTTATCTAAGAAAATGGACGTGTACTCAAACGGTTCTACCCAGTGAGCTTCTTGGCTCTTCCAATGACCTGTATATTTTTTTCCTTGCCATTTCCCTTTAATTAGAAATTCTTTCTTTAAACTCTGATTTTCTTTATTTTTCTTTACCACTTCAATTACCTAGATTATGCTATTATTTCATTTATTATAGTCCTATTTCTAAAGTATTGGTTTGCAGCATTCTAGAGCATTTTTAATATTTTGGCATTAGATGAGTATAATCCCTTTATTCCATCCTTCCTGCCCACCTCCCATCAGGATCAGATCCACCTATAGTTGTAAAACATAAACTAAATGAATTTGACTTCCCACGTCTATATTTGTATCTGATCTTCTTTCCGTCTGTCTCTATTTCTCTTCCAGCACATAGTATCTGTGGATTTTTTCTGAGACCACTGGCAACCCTGTAAAGTGCTCACACTGTCTTAGTCTCTCTCTTTCTCTCCCTCTCTCTCTCTCTCTCTCTCTCTCTCCCTTTCTACCACAATAGATCTCTTCTGTATATCATGCCCTTGGATTCCTGCGATTCTGTCTGATAAATAAACTCAATGAACTCATCATAATCTATAAGGTCTTAATGTTTTCCTAAATTCATTCTAGTCACTTAGTTGTTTTAATAGGAAATTGTAGC
Organism: Tolypeutes matacus; assembly: GCA_026826555.1. NCBI lineage: Eukaryota > Metazoa > Chordata > Mammalia > Cingulata > Chlamyphoridae > Tolypeutes > Tolypeutes matacus. The sequence continues at coordinate 5,811,779 of JAKSZT010053820.1, forward strand.
TCCTTGTGTTTGTGGGAGCAGGGGGCATCAAAGGGGTATTTCAGGCAATAGATCTTATCTGGTAGCCCTAAACTGTGCTACTCAGGCTTGAATCTCATCTGCTTATATATTAGGCCAGTAGTGTCTGTTAAGCTGGAGGAAATTTAACTTGCAGTGTACTTTATTAAAGTATAAATTAAGTTATGGCATGGGAATTAAAATCATCTAAGGTAACAGGAACACAGAACTTTCCTAGAGTTAAAACTAAGTGTTTTGTGAGATTTCATTCATAATGAACCATAATAATAGCTACATATGTTAAGTACTTATGAGCCAGGAATTGTTTAATACACTTTCACATTCATTAATTCCCTTAATTCCCATAGAAACCCTATGAATAAGATTCTCTTGTCTCCATTTTACACATGAGGAAACTGAGGGATAAACAAAGAAATTTCCCTCAGTTCACATAGCTGGTGAACTTGGAAATGGTATTTGAACTGTATATTATCCATCTGGAGCCCAAACTCTTAATGACTAGTTATACTTTATTAATGTGGTTTGAAGAAAAAAGTAAAAGGAGCAACAACTCTTTGGGGTTTGAAGGAAAATGCTGAAGCCCATATTGGCTATTATTATTAATGTCAGCAGGATCAGCTTTTAAATAAGTGTTACATATAACGATCCTGACCTTGGGCAAAATTAAGTCTTTCTCAAGAATCTACTACTGTGACCAAACTGCAAACTATGCAGTGGATGAATAATTAAATCTAGATGTCTCTTCCAGCAACAGTGGCAGCAAAAACTGGAGGTGGAGGTGAAGGGAAGGTAGAAGAGACAGACTCGGTATCCATAAAAGCCAAAATAATTTTGAAATAAAATGTGTTTTAAGTATTGACCTTCCACTAATCCTAAGGACTGCACCATTAAAAAGTAGGATCTGCCTGCCCTTTAGCAGCCAGCAATACAAAACCCTTACTGAGTCAAATATACTATACATATCTGGATACACAATTTGGTTTTCTCAAGGAGAAATGATTCAGTTATCATTAAACTCTTTTGGAAATTGGTTTTAATAATTTTCTTTGGTTATCAGGGGTATTGTTTTTCCTTCAGGCAAAGAGGGAAAAATGTGCAGCTTAAACCTTTTCTGTATGTGATAATGAAGTCTGTTCATTTCTGTGCAGGGTTGCAACAATTCTTTATCACTCAACATGGGCAGGGTTGTGAAAGTAGGCAGTTTCTTAAACTGTAGAAAATTGCTGAATTCACAGATTTCTATCTTGACACAATAAACTGACCAGAAATGATATGAAGCCCAGATTTTATTTGTTGGTTTGTTTCTTTGATGACTGTGATTTTTTAAAAGTGGAATAATAGTAAAACAACAACAAATAGAAACCTGTAAGAGGAGACATAATTGCACCACATATTAATATCTTTATTGCGATACCTAAGAAGGGTAGGAAAAATTAGCATATCTAAACTTATTTTCACACGTGTCCTTCTTTCCCTGTGTGTTTTTCAGCATAGACATGTTCCCGCCAGTACAGGAACCAACAAAATTCCTTTGCCTGCTTGCCCTGAGAATGTGTCTGTAGCTGCTCCAAATGCTGATACAATTAATTAAAAGTATAAATAAGACTCTAGATAGCTTCAGAACAGTCTTGCCACCATACCATTTTCTGGATCATTGATTTAATATTTATTGACTTGAAGTCACTGACAATACCAAATCTTTTATCAAATATCTTGCCATTAGGGCTGGTAAAATTTTGTTTTGACCAACTCATGGCCTGCCCTTCCCCGAGCCTGGTGCATTTGTCAGCCGACTTGCTTCTGCTCTTCATTTCTTTGCTCACTAAGCCACCGTATCAATCTTTCTTTCTAATTTATAATTTATAAAGAAGCTCTTTTTTTTGCTGTTAGTAAAAGGAAACAATTGTGTGTACTCTCTGGAATTCTGCTGAAAAGTGCACACTTTAAATTTAGGGACAAAGGCAGGATATGGGGTGTGTCAATTTGGGAATGCTGAAAGACTGAAATGTCATGACATTTACCATCCAGATGTCGTGGCAAGCTGGGAGACAAGCCAGCTTGGTTGGTAATTAGGTGGCAGATGTCCAAGCAGTCTCACGTGAGACATATTATTTTTGGGATATCTGAGAGTTGGAACCCCAGCCCTGAAAAATAACTGAAATCATCTCAATACTCTCTCTCTCTCTCTCTCTCTCTCTCTCTCTCTCTCTCTCTCTCACACACACACACACACACAACACACACACACATACAAACACACAAAATAGGTATCACAATTTTATTTCTTTTTTCCTATTTATCGGAAAAAGCAAATGCAAGAAAATAAAAATCAGTCATGATCCCTATTTCTGGTAAATTTCCATGCAGGTAAATATACTAGCCATTATTATTTTTACTTTTGCAAAATTTAAATGCTCACATTCTGCAAATAAGGGCATTGACACCAGAATCTGCATCTCCTGAGTCCCCGGTCGGCATTTGTCCAGAATACCTAACTCTTGAATTTGATTATAAGTGCAGGGAACCCACTCTTTAATCCCCTTCTGAGCAAATGCTTGGACCAAATTCCCAATGGCTTCTCAAGAAAACTGGATGTATAGCTTCAAAGCCTTGGCTGAATAATACTGGTTAAACCTATGTGGCTTACCAAAGCAAGAGCAGGAAGTTTGGAAAACATTCTAGTTCTTGTGACTGACTCATTTTATTTAATTTAAAGGATACTTGGGAAATGTAAGGCATCCACTCCCAGCCCTCCTGAGGCTGTTTAACACACCTTTTACCCATTTAACACCCTATTCTTAATAGAGTATCTTTTACACCATAGACCTTTAGGTTTATTGACCCGCTACCCATTATTTAGCATTTTCCATATCTTTGATGCTTCAAGTCCAGGACCATGTGGCCTAAAGGCCAAATCTATTACCACTATGATGGTTTTGTACACCAGCTTGGTAAAGAAGTGAAGCTGGCCCTTGTGTACGTGTTTTTACAACATTCATTTGTCAATAGTCATTTATTATGAGACTAATTTTTCCCAATAGCAACAGGGAGAGTTAACTATTAAAAGCATTTAGGAGAAAAGTCTCATTTGAAGAGGAGTATCCTCTGAAAAATCAGACATTACAGCCTCAAACTTCCTGAGCTTGACAGTAGCTTAAAATTGTTTTGGTAGACAGGAAAGTATTAGGGGAATCTGTTAGCTGTTGTGAGAGTTATGGAAACAGAAAAAAAAAATGTGTTTTCCATATTGCCCAGAGGTATTTTGTGCACACATAACTCAAAAGCAGCTAAACTTTCAAACTTCAAACTTCACACACGGCTATTGTCCTCTGAGGAAGGGTAAGGTATAAGTCAGAAGGAAAATGGCTAGAAAAGAACAAGGTTATGAAGTGTTTAAATATTTCTTGCTTGAGGATCCTGAAGAACCCCTGCTGTGCTGTGATTATTTTCTCTGCTCTCATATGACTATTTGGAGGGAAGTCTTTTCTATTGCTCTTAGGCTGTGTTCTGCTCATTTCCCTATCCTATTAACTTATCATCTTTTTGGAGGGCCAGATGATTCTCACCCATGAATTCAGCCCTGCCCTTGGCTTGGGCCCATCTTATTCCAGGTTGAGCAGGAGCCTTAGTTCAGTCTTGCTGCTGATTCCTCTTGGACTTTGGGAACTTAATACTTCAATTACTTAATTCCCTTGATCAACCCATCTGTCTTCTCTTGTTAGCCCAGGGTTCCAGTTTCTGGGAATTGATCTGAGACCCTCTTTTGCCTTGCTGACAGTTTAGCTTGGTGTTACCCTGTAGAAATATAATGCAAGCCACTTAGGTAATTTGAAATTTTCTAGTAGCCATGTTGAAAAAGTCAAAAGAAACAGGTGGAGTTAATTTTTAAAATATATGTTATTTAACCCAATATATTCAAAATTGTATTATTTCAACATGTAATTAATTTTTTAAAAAACTATTAATTTGATATTTGCATGCTTTTTATGCTGAGTCTTGAAACCCCAGAGTGTATTTTACACTGACAGCACATCTCAGTTTGGACTAGACCCATTTCAAGTGCTCATTAGCCACATGTGGCTCAAGGGTGTTGCACTGGACAGTGCAGATCTAGGATACAGACCTCTGTGTGAGACCTGTTGCTTATCAATCTGAGTGACCAGCTTGACTTGAAGCCAGGATCTGGTTTAGACTTTCGCTGATACCTGTCTTTCTCCTTGCCCCGTCATTATGTCCTTTCCATGCATTGTTTCCCAGGTTTGTAATCTCTTTTCATACTCAGATTCTTGTGTCCTCATCTCCTGGATGACCTCCTTCATAGTCTCCGCCAGCTGGCCATAACCGGTTTGTGAAGGTCTTACTTGGCACCCGTTTGCAATATTTGCAATATTGCCTTCCTTAACTCATCCCATTAGCTCTTTCAATGTTTGTCCTGATGCCTTTTATCTGGTTGGCTTTTTTTTCCTTTTCTTACTTTTCATGAAAAGAAAACCAAAGAGGTCATGCAGAAGCCCAGGTTGCATAGGACTAAGGCTTCTGGGTTAAACCACAGATGCTAGTGATACCAGATTTGAGGTCCCTCTGCCAAACTGAGTTTTCTCATGCACAGAACAGATTACTAAAATAGGTGTCTAAGAATAGATTTTATTATGTCTTCTGAACAAGGGTAACACCAATATAATTTCCATACCCAACCTAGATGAGTTACCAGAATATGTGGTTCTGAAATCTTATTTTTTAATATTTCCTAATTTTTCTCTCATAGACAAGTATCTTTAAAAAATATTGTATTTGGCTTGCAGAAACGTACAAAGAGCTCTATAATATTGAAATGTGGTTTAAATTTTCAGCAGAATAAATGAGAGCCTCCTCTGCTAAATAAATAAATCTATCCATTATATGTATGCAGATGTTTGCATAGATGTATCCAATTAGGGCTTATAAAATAATGAGGCCTGACTCCCAGGTGAGAAGGGAGATGTAGCTTCTTAACATCTGAAATGGCTAATATGTCCCTCTAAAATGAATCATTAGCTATGTCCACACAACTTGAAAGCTAGAAAATAAAAAGTGGAAAGTTTCAGTTAATCTATTCAGCTAGTCAATGTACAACCAACATCCAGATGCTCAAAACACCCAAGGTGCATTTTTCAGAAGTTTTAAAACTTGCATATATTATAACTTTCCTCAAAGACAAGATACAGGATCCAAAATACTGTACTTTTCAATTCGTTCTCTAAAAGTGTGCTGACTTTTGACTCTTAAATTCTGGGAAGACCCAATTATGGGCCTATGGATTCCCCCACTCTGTGGGTATTGGGAAATGTTGGCCCTCTAATACAGGGGTTCTTAACCAAGGGTCCAGGACCGTGGAAAGATTTCAGGGGGTCCAGAAGCTTGAATTGAAAATTCAAAAAAACTTTCTTGTGGGGACATGTTGGTGCAGGTATGATATATTTATTAAATAATACACAATATAGTATGGACTTAGTAAGGGGCCCATGGTTTTCACCTGACTGACAAAGGGGTATGTGGGAAAAAGAAGGCTCTAATGGCTATCTAAGCCACTCAGCAGTTACCCAAGAATAACTTAGAATATGTTTAATAAATGCATTCTAATAATAATATTATTCTAAACTTTCTTCAACTAAATAGTGGAAAATTTGACATACCCAGTATAATTAAATGTTGATTTATCCGTTGTTAGATCTTCTATGCCATTGGCCCCCTTTATGGTAAAGTGATTTTTAAAAGAATAACTTCAGTAGTATTTTATTGCTCTCAGCAGTTATTATGCCAATATATATTTTTATTCGTGCCACATACATTATGGCTCGGAATGACGTTTGTATTATGTATTTCATTTTAGCAGTTTTTTAATTGCTGTTGTTTTTTGTTGGGTTACATAATTTTTGGTTTACAACATTGATTCTCTCTGAATGTAACCAGTGGGAATGATGATCTTAATCTTGACTAATAATTAAATCCATATGCCACATAATTGTGCAGTATTCTTATGAAAGTATTCTAATACTTATATCCGACATTAAGATTATTTCCCAAAGTGATGGGCCTTATAGGGAATCCATCAGGTATCAACAGAATGTTTCAAATACTGGGATGAATAGGTTTAGACCAGTGACATCAAAGGCCAGCTCCTCCTCAGATAAAAATCCACATCTAAGTTAGCATCATGATATTCAGGACCCCACAAGGGGAACTATCTGAGAATATCACCACATGTTGGCCTGAAAGTATATTATTAGCCTACCATTAGTGGGTTGAAAAATGTTCCCAGCAATATCAGATCCTAATACCTGGAACATTTAAATATTACTTTATTTTGGAAAAAGGTCTTTGCAGATGTGATTGGGTTAAGGACCTTGAGTGAGGAGAAATTCTGGGATTATCTGTGGGTACCCAAACTGCCATCCCAGGTGTCCTTATAGGAGGGAGGCAGAGGGCACTTCCCCACACACAGAGAAGGGAAGGTGATGTGACTATAGAGGCAGAGACTGAAGTTATGGCCAAGGAATGCAGGCAGCCACCAGCAGCTGGAAGAGGCAAGATGTGGATCCTTCCCTAGAGCCTCCAGGGAGAGCCAGCCCTGCTGACATCTGGACTTGGGCCCAGTGAAAGTGATTTTAAACTTCGGGCTTCCAGGGCTATGAGAAAACAAAGTTCTGTTGTTTGAAGCCACCCAGTTTGGAAACTAACACATCAGCCACCCTAAACAATAATAAAGACAAAGACAAAGTACACGAAGTGTAGATAAATGTATTTTTAGAAAGTTCGATTACGCTAACCTACAATCTAAATAAAAACAAGTCTTGGTATGTCAAGTATGGTTTCAAGATAAGTGCCCTGATTTCCCATTGCAAGTGTACCAGAGATCTTATACTCTTTTTATCTGGAAATTCTGAATCCATCATTACCTATGGGTAGGGTTGAAATGAAGGTAAGTTGGTGGTCAAGGATATATTCTATGACAGAGAGGCAGAATGGAAGAATTCAAGATGAAGCCTGGAACTAATAGTATGAATCCATAAAATAGGAAGGTCAAGGAGAAAAGAGTGAAGTTGAGAACCTGAGAAAGTAAAGAAAATGATTAAATGTGGTCGACAATACAGGCTGGGGAGAGCCATTTGGACTCTGCCCTCAAACGGAGAGAGAGTGTGTCAAGCCCTCTTGCCTACTGTGCTTGGCCAAACCACCATCTCTAGAAAGGGCATTTTGGTGGGGGCATCCTCATCCGTATAGATCTTATGTTATTGGCCACTATTCCCCATATAAGGCCTGTTTTGAAGAATTCTATCTTCAGTGTCCCTCACATGTACCCACTCTTAATTCTACATCTTTTTTTCATGTTGTCATATAATTGGAGTGAATGCCTGGTCACCTGTCTTCTTTCTTGATTCTAATTTTCAACTGCTTCCTCAATAGGTCCTGTAGGATACTGGCTGCCACCTTATATTCACTGGTTAAAGCCCTCTTGTTGTATTACCTACTTAAACTACCTCTTTTAAAGTAGCTAATCACTATTCTCTAGCCCATCATCTGGAATCCTTGTAATCCAAAGTCAAATTGTTATGGACATTTCAACCATTAGGTAGCAATAACAGAATGCATACTAAACCTTTTTGGAGTTTTGCAAGATATTGTACCTTTTGTTAATTGCATTGAGAGATGATTGCCCCATGATTACCTCAATTACTACGCTGCATAATTTACCATAATGACAATTAACTCCTTGTACTGAATCACTGACTGAGGTAAGATGTACAAGAATTAGTGCCTCTCTCACTCTTTCTCTCTCTCTGTCCTCCTGTTTACATACATCACAATAAGTAAGCATTTTAAGCACAATCTTACAGCACTTATTTCAAGGGGTCTTTTCTCCTTACTATGAAAATCATATTATCTCTAAATAAAAGTAAAAGGCCAATTCTTCAAACTCCTAGATGACTGGATGCTTTTATCTAGGTTTTTGGTTTGTGGAAGATGGTCCATAACCTAGCTATTGTAAGATATCTTCATTTCTAAGTTCATTTGTTTCTAAATTGCCCATAGTACTTCATATAACAAGCCTTTATTACAGTTTACCAAATTAATGTCAGCTTTGCAAATCTTCTTAATTCTATAATAAGGGGAAATGAAGGATATTGTAACACAAATATATAGATACTTTCAGGATTGTGATATTTGATGGTCTCATTTTTTTATGAAAATACTGAAGCACAAAGATGATAAGCATTATTTTGTGCATTCTTTTTTATAATCATATTATCAGTCTAATATTTATAGATGAAATAATATGATTCTGAGGTTTCTTTCAAAAAATCAGGGGCTGCAGTGGGGAAGCAATTGGGGATACAGGTGGAACAAAATTATTGAAGCTCAGTGATGGGTACATTTGGGTTGAATCTTACTATTTTCTTTACTTTTGCATGTGTTTGAAATTTTCTATAATAAAAAAGCATTTAAAAAGAGTATAATCAGGTAACTGCTATGTGACCCATGTCAAGGAGCCTGGCTCTGCCAGTAACAAGTTGTATGAGTTTAGTGAGTCACAACTTTCTAGACCTCATTTCAGTAAAAATGAAAGTTCACATTAGTGGTTCTCAAGAAGGGGAATTGCCTGGAAAACCTTTTAAAACTTCACAGCAACTCAGAATTTTAATTGGGACTTGGAGCTAGAGAGGAATATCTATTTCAAAATAACTTCTCAAGTAACCGTGTTACCACCATTCCTTATACACACACAGATCTAAGTGTAACAATGTGAATGACTTTAATTTTACAGATGCAGATAGGGTTCTGAGAATGCTAATCTTTGAAAACTCCCCGCGTGCTTCTAACTGGTGGTCCATGTGCTGCACTTTGAGATACACTTTTCTAGATCATCTGCATGGTTCCTTCCCACCCTAAGGCGAACGATCATGTCACATGAATGTTATCTTTTGTCTGGTTTCTGTTTCTATTCCATGAACAACTGATTATTTAATTACTAGTATTTAATGGTCAAAAGCATGATATAGGTTTTTGTGTGTGTGTCGAGTCATATAATGAGGTAGAAAAAGACTTTGGCTTAATTAGATTTCATGTTTGAGACCTCTGGGCCATTACTAGAAAAATTAGTCTCTCTTGAGCCATTACTAGGAAAATTAGTCTCTCTATCTGTATTTATCTATCGATTGAAAGATAGATATAAGCAAATAATTTTTAAAAGGCAGAATTATAGTTGGGGAAAGAGAATTTCCAAAATTAAATTTAGCCTATCAATTTACCACTGACTGTTTAAATATATAAATGATTTAGATATATTGTCTCCAAACCTTGCATCTTAATACTTACATTGTAGAAGTTTTATTCTTTATGCCAGTCCTAATGGATAGAGTATTAAATTGCGATTAATGAAATCTTTCCTGCTTTTCCACCTGTTTTTAACCAATACATATATGCTACATGAGCAGGAAATTAGGACTTGCTGCTGCTGAGCACAAGTCTTCTTTCATAGTGAACAAGGTTTAGATGTGAATGTTGGGAAATATATTTTCATTAATTTCTGCTTCAAATAAGGGCCCATAAATATAATTCACAAAGGAGCTAAAGAGGTCCAATTATTTTAAGACAAACTTTTTTTTTAGAAAGTACCGGGTATCAAACTGGAGAACTCGTGCATGGGAAGCAGGCACTCAACCACTTGAGCTACATCCATTTCCCAAGGCATAAACTTCTTTTTTGTTTTGAGGACCCTTTCCAAACCTAGAAATTATAGTGTAGGCTAGTGGCCCCAAACTCGGGAGAGGGGACAATGTAAGTAAAGCTAAGAAGTCATCAACTTCCCTTCTTTACCTTTCTGAATTATTCACTTAGAAGTTTCCTATCTTAGAAGAGATGATTTTATGTAGCATCATACTTGGGAAGCCAATTTTATTCCCTATGGTACTGATGAGGAGCAGAACGATGAGATGTTAATTAGTATTATTACAATGAGTGCTGAATATATAGAAAATCTAACTCATCTATGGGACATAACATTTGACAGTGATAATGAAGGCGTTTGCACCAACTGACTTTGTCTCATTTTAAAATTTTTCTTTTAGAATTGCTGTTATGCCCCATAAATATGTTTAATATTTTATTTGTTTTTTAAAGTTTACTACAGAATAAAAGAGTTAAATAAAATCATAACTGACTCTTAGCCAAAGAATAACACCTATGATCCCCATAATGTAAATCTTACTTGAAGGAATTTCCATAGCTAGTTTTGAGACTTTCTTACAAGAAAAAGGGTGACATGTAAAGTAATATGGCTCATATAAGCCTCTCAAATACAGGCACAGGTAAATGCCTCAAAACTCAAATATTTTATTAGATGAGATTTCTAATTCAGTAGTTTCCATGCTGGTTACCAATGTCAAAGTTTGCTTCTATGAAGGAAAGATAGTAAATTCCTAACACTGGAATTATTGAGTACGTTGCATGTTTTAAAAAGACTCCAGAAACACAGCTCTTATATTAGCTTTGTGGATTTTGTTTTTGTATTTATCTGTAAATAAATTGAACAGAGACATTCCCCTGGTTCTAGTTAGTAATCGAGTAAGTAATATTGTTAAGGCCTACTGATGTTAAAGAAATCAGGGAGGGATATAGGGGTGAGATGATCCTGAGAATCTTTTCCTATTGTCCACCATCCTAGAGTATCTGAAATAGCCCACAAATTCTCAAAGGGAGCCAAGTCAGGTAAAAAAACCCAGAACAAAAGGGAGAGAGCAGCAGATGCTGCCATGTGCCTTGCCGTGTGACAGAGGAGTCCAGGATCGCCAGCAGCCAGTCATGGGGAGAAAGCATTGCCTGTTGATGTCTCAAAATGGAAATTTTTCTCAGCCTCAAAACACTATGCTTGTAAGCTAATGCATTCCCACTGTCTAAAGCCAACCCATTTTATGGTATCTACTGTTGGCAGCAAAGCAAACTAGAACAAAATATCGGGCTAACAATGGGAATCCAAAAAAAAGATAAGAACCTGAATGATGCAGAGCCAAGGAAGAAATTAAGAAGCTAGAAGTCTTGTAGGATGGACTTTACAGTTGGTTGATTTGGTGGCTCAATAATGCCTTTATAGACCAGGTGTTTCTCTCTACCCTCCACAGTATGTCAGCTTTCCCTTAAACTGACTACCCTGGGCTTTAGTTTTTCTAGAGGCCTGATCCAAGAAGACCAGACTCCAGAAGAACAAAACACGTCTACCTCTGTATCATCTTCTTAGGTGCAAAGAAACCTTTGCCAGCAGTCCCCCCTCCCCCAAGACATCTCCTCTCATCTCATTGGTCAGGATTAAGTCATATGTTCATTCTTAAACCAATAAAATTAAAGGTAAACCCTCATCCTTTACTCTCAACTTATTCCCAGGATTAAACCTATTTTCCTTTGTTCTTGTCTTTCATGGGAATAAAGACAGCTGTAGATGTCCTCCATTTGTTTTTGCATGTATTTAAATGACAGTGCCCCTTTCTTCCCTCTCCCTCACTTAATCCCTTACTTTTTGCCCATTTATTTTGTTTGCAGCTATTTAGCCAGTCCAGTTACTTCTTCAAGCACTTCTAAACCTATTCTGTTTTCATCTGGCAGGAATCACACTTCCTCTGCTCTCCAACCTACAGCAGGCCTGAAACAAAAGCTACCTTTTTCCCTTCTCTCATCCTTCAGGTATATAGTTTATGCCAAGGTCTGCTAGAGAAGAAGTGAGACTTCAAAGCTCTCTATAAGCTGAACTACAGTCAGAAAAGCTACATACATAACTTCTCAAGGGCAGGTGGTTTTCAAAACCTGTAATGTGGAGAAACTGGGGACATTTCTTTCCTGAGAACTTTACCATGAGTATTTTATTTTCAATACAATGAGAGGCCATTGAAGGCTTTTAAACTGGACAGTGACATGATAAAATTTCATTTCTAAAAATTATTATGGCTATTGGGGAAAAAATGGATTGGCGGAGGCAAAAACAAACAAACAAACAAACAAAAAAAACCTAGCAAGTATTTCACAAGTGTTCCCAGAATATAATGCAATAAGAGAACTGAACACTCAGAAAATGTGGCCCTTTTCCTGCAATATGTTTCCCAATCCAAAATATTCCGTTGTGGAATTTTACAGCTAAGGTCAGTTGCCCCTTCAGTTCAGCAATGTACAAGGACTGATCTATTAACATCATGTAGTAAATGTTAGGAATTTATATAACTTAGCTAATTGATGTATAAAAATCCAGCCAACTGGTCTACTCTATTTTGCTATTGACTACAGGTTGTAGGAACTATAACTATATATTGAATGTTACCAGTCATTGATGTTTATCATCAGTAATACGCAATTGAAAAGAGTACAGGCTCTGGAGCCAAACTTAAGGGTCTCCGCCAAATCCTTGTTGTGTGGCTTTGGGCAGATCATTGAAACTCTGACTCAGTTTCCTCACCTATAAAATGGAAATAATAGTATCAGTCTCAGAGGGCTGTTGTGAATTCTAAACAAAAATACTAAGGAAAAGGACTTCAAATAGTTAGAGGGTAGGGCACACTGTAAGCACCTAGATAAGGTAGTCGCTGACTTATTAACAGTTTTATTCAAGTTAATAAGCTAAAACCTTAGACTGGAAAAAAAGACTAAGTGTGGATTATTATGAGGGTGGAAAAAGTCAGGAAAAAGAGTTAAAGATGTTCCACATGGTTCCTTCGCCAACCACCTAAATACTCATTCTATATCCTTTTGGTCATTTCCCCCCAGTAAAACCGTGTGTTTATTACCTACTTCTGACAACCACTTGAAGAGCTGCCTGCCTCCTGCACAGCGCTGAATTACAGATGATGTATTAGAAGCCATAGATTCCCTATGCCTTCCCCATATGTACTCAATAACAGTGCCAGAGCTGGATAAAGAAGAGGGCCCCAGAAGGTTTATTCATCTTTTTATTTCCTTGTTGTCTGCATTGTAATCCTGACCCCTGGAACTAGTGCTCTTGCCCTTTTGTCCCCTTTCTTGCCTTAGAGCTATTGTCAAATGCATTAATACACAATAAATTGGAATGGTTTCTGGGACAGACTGAGAATGAAGGAGCCTGTTCTTCCCCATAAATATGCTGTCGACTGAAGAGTTTGCAAACATTGTGATTGCGGCAGATTAAAGGAAAGCAGGCTAAATTGAAAGGGAGGCACTGCAAAAGGCCGGGGCAACCTTTCAACTCCAGGTTGGAAAAATACCTGAAGGTTTTTTTTTTTTTTAATATTTTGAAGAGGAGGAAAATGTACAGTAAATCTACAGAGCTGCTTCAGGAGGCTTTTCTCTTGATCTAATTGAGCTGTTTGAAGTGTGCTTGGAAGTTCTCACCCAGCCCGTGTCAGCATCCTGCCTGCTCCCAGCCGTGAAAAGTTAACCATCCCTGGAATCATTAGTAGAAATTGTCAGGTATCTGATGGTTGTCCCTTCAGAACTGTAGGGTACGAATATGAAAAGCGTACATGCCCACGTTTGTCTTTGGCCCTTGGTTATGCACAGAAACGAAGCACATCCAGAACTCCATCCAGAAGGTGCCTGACAATAGTGTCAGTGATGGAGAATTTGTGTCAAAAGGCAGATAAGCCATAAAACAACTTTGATTATCCACCTTACTGTTCCCAGCTTCCAAGCCTTTGAAAATGCCACTCCCTGAACCTGAAACAATCTTTCCATTGCCATCACCATTGGCCCCACCTTCCATCACCTTTACCTGTGGGCTCAGATTAGATGTCACCAATCTAGGAAGCCTTTCTTGCCCTTCACCATGTTGAAGTTAGGGCCACCTTCTATGTTCTCTTAGCACCTTGATTCCCCACATGAAACACTTAATATACCAAACTGACTTCTTGCTTATATGCCAAAATGCATTGCCTAGTAGTCTATACATTTTATGAAGTTGTGTCATATATTTACCCCAGAACTTAAAAAACAATCCTCCATGTGTGGCAGATTGACAGTAAATTATTTATCAAAAATTGGATAACTATGATTTTGGGAGGGAGAGTTTTTCTGATTGTCCTTAATAGGCTGTGTTATTACCAGTCCTTCTAATTGACTGGTACCCAGTGGTGCCAGGAGGTTCAGCAGCAGAGTAGGGTTAGATTAGAACAAGCTCAGAACCTCCTCTTCTGATTAGAACTCAGGGTTGGCCAAGTCTCAGCCGGGGAAGAAGAAAGCATGAACCAGGCGCATTTAGGGTAAGTCTGAGTAATGAACAAGGGAGAAGTGACAAGGAAAATCATTTCAAATTTCTTCTGTATTAGCATTTCTTAAATAATTGGTGAACTCAACAATGTCCACCTCTTTGCACTTTCATCAATAGACTATAAAGCAGAAGCAGCCCTCTCCTTTGCTGCCTTGGCCTGAGTTTCTTCTTCCCCTTGCTCAGTTCATGATTTTAGACTTTCAGGAAATTATCTTTATGATTCTCTAGTCCATGGCATACCTTGCAAATGCTCCTGTAACCAAGTCTGTCTAATGAAGGTCACAAAAGCTAAGTCAACATGAGATCTGGGAGCGGAACCCAGTGGTCCTGATGTTCCTACCAACTAAGTCCCCCACCCCCATTCTTCTCTCTCCTCCTATCAAGGCAAGTTATAGTATTTCATGCCATCTTGTCTTATTGATTGAGTCATACATCTCTCATTCTGCAAAGTCAGGGTCCTTCAGTCAGACTCCACAAGGACTCTTACCTCATTAGCCATCTTTGACTTTGTCATTGAAATTTTTATTTACTACTTCTGGAAATTAAAAAAAAAAAAAAGTAAGATGTCAGGGTCACCAGGAAAGGCCTTAGATAGGACACCCTGTATTTCCTTCCTGAAAAGAGGCATGAGAATATGTTGTCATTATTACAGGACTGATTTTATCCCTTCTGAATAGAACCTTAACTTCTGCCCATAGAAATTCTTATTCAACCACCTAAGAATGCAATTCTTGTACACCTAATATATATATAATGTATTTCCCTCCCCCCCCCCCCTTATAACATAACCTAGATTCTCCAGCAGTCCAGCAGTGCGAGCCCCTTCTTTATATTTGGTCTTCAGTAACTGAATAAAGGGTTTTATTTCTCTCTTGGTCTGGAAGTACCTTGGTAGCATTCTTTATCAAAAAAGAATACTGAGGTAATTTTTGCCAAAAATAGTTTAATATCCTTCTACCACTAGATCTCAATCCTTTAAAAAAATTCTCTCCACCATTCCTATTGTTTTTCAAAGATTTCTCTACCATCTTAGAGAAGCAAGTTGCAGCTATCCTTAGCCTCCATCTTTCACATTTACGTGTGTTGCTCTGGGGCAGCTTGCTTTATATGCTGGGCAGGATTCTGAAGGGTTAGGAATTGGATTCTTGAAAATCAAGTCATTGTTTAAGTACATGGAAGAACTTGCTATTTGAATGAAGCCTATTATGAGCTTTCTACTAATGCAAATAATCACTCCTTTATCTTCTTTATCTTATCTTCTTTACAAATCCAGATTTCCACTGCTTTTACTTAAAGCAGTGCCTATTTGTATAGTTATCTTTATATGATGGTTATTCTCCAATCTTATAATTGAAAAGTAGGTAATTTTCATTTACTCTCTGGCTTCTAACTCCTGCAAATCTTCTATCTCTATCTTTAATTTTGCTAATTCTCCTATAGAACCCGTAATAGTCCCTGCAAAATTATTATATCTCAGTTTCAGTCTGAAAACCTATCCAGCTGGCTAAGAGTCCAGAGCATGCAGAAGGGAATGAGGTACTCAGAGCCTTGCAGGTAAAGAGGACTGTGGGTGACATTTCTGAAATGGTGATATATCATGATTTCCTCACAAAATGTAGGAGTGTCTGATTTGGGCATTTAATTCTCAAATAAACTCAAATATGTTTTCCTTCTCTTTCTCCCACTCTGGATTTATATCATATAAATGAGAAATGGGTCATCTTGCCTTTGAGTCATTTATGAAGAAACTTTTCCTCTTCTAGTTCTGAAAAGAATGATTATTTTCCTTTTAGAGAGGCTCAAATAAATATCAATCAGACTTGAATGAGAAGATGAAACTCATCTTGCCTTTTTGCCATTAAACACATATTTGGAGGAACGTACTTTTCTTTTACAGATTTCCTCTCTTGGTCACATCAGTATGTACTGATCACAACCTCAGAGCTAAATCTTAATGTTGTGCCCTAGTCACTGTAGTGTTTTCTGGCCCATACCCAAGCAGAAAATCCAATGAGAAACGGGAAGCTTCCAGCCCGACTTTGTTTAAACTGAATGGGCTTGGCCATTTCAAAAAGCACTCGTGGTCGAAGTGCTCCCAGGAACTGAATAATTTGCTCAATGAATTGGGCTCGTCATTCATTCTTGTGACCATTCTTCAGGCTGCTCTCCCAGGAGGTGAAAACAGATGTTTTATAGATGTAGAAAATGAACCAGACATACTGAGAACCTGAATGATCAGCCAGTAGGGGAAAAAAGAAAAAACGGGATGCTTTCCAATGACCCTCCTTTCCTGAGTGGTCAGCAAATGTCTCATGTTCATCTTTCCTTGGTTAAGAGTTCATGTGCCACTGTATGAATGCATTACTATGAACCAAATATACTGTGTAATATATTGTTTGATTCACACACACAAAAAAAACAAAAAAACAAACAAAAAACAAAACAACAAAAAAATTTACATGTATCTATTACATTTAATTGAGAAATGTATATATTTATTCATCTGTGTTTACTTTTTAGTTTTTTATTGCTTATGTTTTCAATTATTAAATGTACAAAATAAAGTTAAAAAAAAAAAAAAAAAAAGAGTTCATGTGAAAAGCCCTCTCTGATGGGCTGTGGTCTAGCTGAAAAGCCACATCAATTGTGGCTCCCAGGGCCCTGGGTTCTAGCTTCACCTTCAGAACCAGCAACTTGAGTCTCTCGAAGTCTCACTGGTGCTGGATCCTTCTACTCCAGGAGGGCGTTTGGGTCTGCACACCTCTCCAAGCAGGCTGATTAACTGCAGCTGCTGGCAAATTAGTTTTCTTCAGGAGCTATTTATTACTCTCAGATGAGCAGCATATTCAGATTGAAGCAAAAACAAAGGCATTTGTAAAATGAGGACGAAAGAGATGTGGCCATGTGTCTGGTTTTGCTTTGTGCACTGATATCAGAGCAATGTGGGGGAAATAAGACCACCTGGGTCCTTTTATCTTCAGCCTGTTGGTGGTGCCAGCTCACAGAAAGGCCCACACACAGGCAGGATTCTGATCACTGAGGGGTTTCCTGATATTGGAAAGGACAGACCAAATGAATACTGACACTGTCTGGCTAAATTACTCTAAATTCTCCCTGCAGTTTTAACTAGTTCTGTTTTTTTATCTCCTCCCATTTTAACTCAAGCCTATGTGTATTTTTGTATTATTCATTTTTAAAAGTCTACAAAGCATATGACATCATCTATCTAGTTTCAAAGTAGGTGCAGCATGAGGAAGTGGGAAGAAGCTGGGCTGGAAGTTGGGACCCCTAAGTTCTGGTCCCAGATCGGCTACTAATGTACTTTTTAGGGTCTATATGTTCAGGATTCCATGGAAGAGACCTTCCTATGATGAGGAGAGGGTCAAGGGAGAGGGGAAGCCTATTCATTTTTGCTGTTGCCAGTTTATAAAGGTACTTCAAGTCTTTTGGTAACAAGAATTGCACTTTTTCACTCCATTAAAGATAGACTCTCCATCAAAGCAGAGTGTATATAGAACCTGACATTAAGAGAATTTGCTGTTATTTTTTTCCATGAAAGTAATCCTTCATAGAAGAGGATTGGATTATCTCATGAAGCAAAAGAGCAAATTCACTTAATTTTAGTTTATTCAGGTGATTATCCAATTCACTCTTATTCTCTTTTTCTCCCTTGACTTCCTGAAGAACAAAAAATATGAACTATGCATGGATGCTATATTTCCAAACAAATGTCCAGTTGTGCCCAGGAAATGTCAAACACTGAGTCAGATTGAAACTTAGGCAGGATGCTTCTTGAAGTTGGTCTACTGAGAAATTACCTTCCATATACAAATATCAGCACATGGAATAGACTCGTTCAGTGTAAAAAAAAAAAAAAAGGCCAGCAATAATTAGTAGGTCAAAAGTCAAGTAAGATCATATCTAGCTGTGAGCCAGCAGGCATAGTACTTTTCTCAGCAAGAAGCAAAGTATCATTGAGCTAAGACCCAGTAATAATTATTCTAAACAGCTCAAAGAAGATTCATCACTAGGGATGACTAGTAACTGAGTAAAAGAAGGACTCCAAATCTCCTAATGCAAATATCAATTCAAAAATAAAAATTATTATTATTTCTAATCCCAAGCCCTAGAACATAAATTTGGATAACTTAATCTTAAAATAAAAATCCTCTCTAAGTAGAAATATAGTCTATCAGCCTTAGCTATCCCTTTTGGAGGAAAGGAAAAAGGTTACAAAGACAAAAAAAAAAAAAAAAAAGTCAGGTATGGCAGTTTGAAATTATTTTATGAATCCCCAAAAGAAAAATATTATGTTTGTAAACTAATCTATTCCTCTGGGTGTGATACCCTTTGATTGCATTAAATTCAGTTGATGGGCCTATGATAAGATTGCATGGTAAGATTGCTTTAGGACTACATTGTGAGATGTGACTCAGCTTGAGTCTCTGCCCCCTTGCTGGGTCTGATAGAAACACAGAGGGAGAATCACTCAGATAGACACAGGAAAGGAAAGCCACCGTGTTTGAGCCTGCCATGTAAGAAAGAGGACTGCAGGATCACTTAAACAAGAAGTCCTAAGAGGCTGAGCCCATGGAGCCGCTCAAGAGAAGATGGTGAGCCTGGAGGGGAAGGAGAAACCTGGCGGAGATGAGCGGCCATCTTGCTTCACCACATGGCAACCCACCGGGATCAACAGTAGCTGGCTTTGGTGCAAAAACAGCTCTGTTGGTAATTTGGTTTGGACTTTTCAGGGCCTTGGAACTGTGAGCTTTTATCCCAAATAAAGCCCCTTTATAAAAGCTATCCCATTTCTGGTACTTTGCATCAGCACTCCTTTGGCAAACTAATACATGGGGGAAGAGGTAGAGAAAAACTATTAAAGCAGAGGCTATGACTTAAATAAAGAAATATATATACATATCACAAAGAACAAGGAAGAACTTAAAACAAAAATAGGTTTGCTTTAAAACAAAGAAAAAGCCTTACCCAAGAGTAAATCTCCCAGTTCTTTTATTGTTGGACATGTTTTCTTCCTCCCACCTCTGCTAATTTGGATAAAGGTCTTTGACACATATTCTCTCCTGGATTATCAGAACTTCTCTTTTCTCACACTGACAAAGGGCATCTAACTGCAAATCAGAGGAGCACAGAGACACATGTGGACATGCTGGCAAAACCCTGACCACTGCAATGCATCACTTCTGCCACATTAGCCTCTAGTTTATAGGCAGGAAACAAGGCTAGGATGGACACACTTTCAAAAACCTTCATAATATATGAATAGCAAATATACTGTATTTAGTGAGAAACCAGCTACTTTATTACCTTTTGAGGTGATGAATGAGAAGAGGTAGGTGAAAGAGAATGAAAGCAGAGAGGGCTAAAGAGTGAAGAATCAGAGTTAGGAGATAGAAGCATCTATCTAAAGATAATGAGAAAGAGAGAGACAGAGAGAACATTTTGGTGATGTGATTGAATAGCAAGAGATAATGCAAACCAAAAAAATTTTTTAAAAATAACACTTTTTTTATATTTAATGTTTATTTTTTGTTGTTATTGTTGACCCCAGATTTTAATTCACCAGAAACTAACTGTGAAGTCTTTTGCCACCCAAAGGATCTTCCTTCCCTGGTTTTTCATATTACAATATCTGATGAAGAGGCAGAGGACTTTAAACCCAGTTCAACACAATTATCCTTCTTAGAGCAGACAGGTGTGAAGAATTTTCTTCCCTCAGATGTGACACAATTTGGCCAATAGAAAAAAGAATCCTGTTCTGTTGTACTCCAAATGATTGTTGTAAACTTTTGTTAGACCATGGACATTTTAGCAACAGTGGGTAGAATTTCACTTAAATCTTACCTTCCATAGAAATGTATCTCACTAAATTACAATTGAGCAGTCTTGTATCAAATAATTTACAGTGTGATTATGGGTATAAAATTACTGAATCAACTCATGTACAAAAAGAAAATCTTTAGGTCTTCATGTGGGCTAAAGGCTGGAGCTTAACAAGAAGAGGGCCCCTTACTAAGACAGTTCTTACGCCTTACGAGGCAATTGGAAGCCATAAACTTGAGAGAAACTTCAGCTTATTCCTGAGCCTGGCCCTACATTTGATATAAGCAATATGTTTGTAGCAGTCACTCTTATATGACTGTATAAATCCCTGTATCAATAGTTTGCATCCTGAATGCATTTGTATAAGGTGTCTGGGGAGATGCTGATTTCATATTGGAAACAAGGTTAGGTGGAGGCCTTGGAACTGAATGTATGGAGTGCTGTAACTCAGCACATTATAATTCTGAC
The DNA here is from genome assembly GCA_026826555.1 of Tolypeutes matacus. Classification (NCBI taxonomy): domain Eukaryota; kingdom Metazoa; phylum Chordata; class Mammalia; order Cingulata; family Chlamyphoridae; genus Tolypeutes; species Tolypeutes matacus. Next base: position 5,832,363 of record JAKSZT010053820.1, read on the forward strand.
TTCTACCATACTCCAGAGGAATCAGTCTGGGTGACTTTATAGGACTAAATATTGGAAAAATTGCCAGCACTACTAAATCAACCAGGTTGTGGCAGTATACTCTTTGCAAGAAAATTAGTGCATTAATTCTTTCCCATCACTGACTGAGTTAGCGCAGTACGTAATCTGATTTTTGAAATGCTGCCCTTGCATACACTAGCAGTCAGAAAGAGACAAGTGTGCTGAACCAGATGTCGTCCTGAGGAAAAGGAGATTGTTTGAAATGTAAGGTGGTAGAAAATGGCTTATCCATGGATAGGAACCAGGACTTTCAGAAATTGCTTGGTCTCTCTTTGTTCCCATTTTCAGGATTTTTTTTTTCCTAAAGAAAAGGCAAAATTCAAAGGAACCAAGGTTTCATGCTCTCAAGTCAGGCAGAGTGAGTTCATATATCCATCATTCATTGGCACTATTATTTTAGTCAATTTATTTAGCTTCTCTAAGTCTCCATTTCCTCATTTGCAAAAGAAGGAGGTGAAAATAGTATTGACTTTGAAGAATTATGAAGATTAAATGGGGTAACCCATGTTATTGGTTGAGCTCAGTGCCTGAGACAGAAAAGACTGCGTGAGTGGTGTCAGCCATCTTTCATAGTCTCATTATCACCGTTTCTTAAGACACAGGTAAAGCAATTGTTTCAAAGATTTTCAGGGAGAAGTTAAATGGGCATGTGCTGCTCTCTCTCTCTTTTTTTTTTCTTAATTGTTTTTAATTACAGCAGGGTTAAGTCACAGGTTGCTAAAACACTGACTAAAGCTGGGCGTGATGACAATGAGTTTCAAGGCAAGATGGCATCAGGAGGAACTGAATTTGAATCCTTATTTCCATATAAATGCTTCGCTTGCCTTAAAAATGTATTTAATCTTTATTCTGATTTGAATATTCTGAAAAATGAAGAAAACCTATTTAGCTACTCTTATGGGTTGAATTGCATTCCCCCCAAAGATACATTCAAGTACTCTCTCCCAGACCCTTGAATGTCACCTTATTTGGGAATGGGATTTTTGAATGTGTGGTTAGTTATGAGGAGACCAAATTGGATTAGGGTGGGCCCCAATCCAACATGGCTGGGGCTTTCATAAGGAGAGAAGAGACACAGCTAGACATGAGGGGGAAATGCCAAGTGGAAATGGAGGCTGAGACTGAAGTTCTACAACTGCAAGCCAAAGAAGAACAAGGATTGTGGGCAACACCAGGAGCTAAGACGGGTAAGGAGGACAGGCTCATCCTATGTAGGTTTCAGAGGGAACATGGCCTTGCCAACAACTTGTTTTCAGGCGCTAGCCTCCAGAGCCATGAGACAATAAATTTCTGCTGCTTTAAGCCACCAAGTTTATGATAATTTGTTATAGCAGCTCAAGGAAACTAGGACAGCTTATATATAGGAGTGGTATAAGTTTTTTTTCCTAAAGCAAAAAGGTAACTCTTCTTTTTAAAAGCTTTATTATTAAATAATAGTTTGCCTTGTCCAACGATACTTAGCTTTCTTTTTACTTCTGGAAAGAACTTTACAACGTTGAGAAGTTATTAGGGTTACTTTTTTTTAAGGGGGGTGGATATTATGGTCGTATCCTTAGCCTTCAAAACACTGTTAAACATGGATTTTCTCCCCTCTTTTTCAAGCTCGTGTCTTTGGTACCAACTTGCAGCCATGTTTATAATCCTTTTGTTTTCATCCTAGCAAAATTGAGGGAAGGGAAGTTGAATCCACTGAGAAATAAATCTTCCCTGGGGGATGACATAGCCTTCAAAAAGAAAATCAGTGATAGGAAAGGGAGACAACATTTAATCATGGAAAGCAATAATTGGCAGAGGTGCTAAGGGTGGAGGACCACACGAGAATGAGGGAACTCCGGCATCACTTACCTTGCTTGATGCTTTCACTGAGTGTTCCTGCACCGGTACCTTGTGTGAGGAGGGAACCCACTGCAGCTACATTTAGGGTCACCTAATAAATGCTGCTGCTTCTTTCTTTTCTTCTTCTAGATTCTATTCTTTCATGTCCTTCTGAGTCTTCAGCAAGGAAACAGCCCGTCATAGCACATTCCTTTACACACTTCCTTTTTACCATTATGCAAGGAACTTGAGTTGGATATTGATAGTCCATTCGCTCTGGAGGAAAACAATTAGCTGCATGATATTATCTAAATGAAAAGTATGATACTAAAACATGCAAAGGATTCATCTCTACAGCCCAGTTCTCAAGGCAGCATTTATCCTAGTTTTTCTGCTAATTCTTTTAAAGCCTGGAAAATCATTTTCCTTGACACCTACAGTGTGATGTGATCTATTTATTCTATTTTGTTCTTTTCTGTGGTACTTAAATTCTGACTTTTTTTATTACAAGCAATATAAATGTGCCTTACCGTCCCCCCTCCTCCTCCTTCTTCCGGCTCTCACACACAAAATTATAAGTCATATGAGACCGAAGAAATTGTCTAAGTCATCTTAGCATTTCCATTTTAATATTTGTCAAATTGAATGTTTTAACCTGTATACGATAGGCAAACTTGCATAAAATACTAGGTTATTTCAAGCTGGATAGGAAGCTCAGTTTCAACATAGGCTGATTTCTACAATAAGAGATAAGAAAGAAGAAATAGGTGAGTGAGCATAATAAATAGAAGAGAGAAATATCCCAAGCATTTAGTTCCCAGGGCCTCTATTTTTATGTATGGTCCGGTCATTGTCTGTTTGTATATTCATTCTTTTAGCCTTTAGGCATACTCCCAACTCTTTTCAACAGAACAGTTTCTGTTTCCTTCTCTCTCCCAACTGTTCTTTATTGAACATTTACTGTGTTCCCAATGCTCTAGTGTGCACTTTACATTCATTTAGCTCATTTACTCTTGCAGCAGCCCCTTGTGGTGTGGTAGCTTCCCATTTATGGGAGCTTCTGTGATTCTGCGATGGACTTGTGCCTAGTAAAGCCTACATTACGCTACATTATAATCAATTGCTCATTCATTTGCTGCTTCCCATTAGACTATTATCTCGTTCACTATTTCATCTTTTGCAAAGAGCATAATGCCAGGTAATTAGAAGGTACTTATTCAATACTTGGCAGTGTGATTGAAAGCTTGCTTGTAAAACAGGAGGGTCCTTCACAGGGTCAGTCTAGCCAGGACCCCACCTTCCCGGCAATGTGACACCAACATGGCCTTTAGGAAGACAACAGGAAGCTTCTAAGCTCCTATGACTTTTTACAGTCATATTATTTTTAAAAGTTTTGTAGACTTCAGATGTTTAAAAGCATCAGTCCTTCTATGTACCTATGGTTAGATTTGAATGACTGTGTGTGCACACACATGCTGTATTGACATGCAGAGATGTTCCCAGTACAGGGCCTAGAGGGGAGTAAAAAGGCTCAATCACAGCATATGTCAAAGAACCAAAGATTTGAACATATACATGCATATTTGCCCACCTATATACAGGCACAGTTTTATTTTTCATTCATTACTCATTTAACCAATCCCCTAATAATGGATACTTGTGCTGTTTATTCTAATGTTTCCCTAGTTTTAAAAAGTCTGTATCAAATATCCTGTTACAACGTCCCCTTGTGCTTGTCCAATTGTTTTCTTAAGATAAAAGTATCCACATTGTGTCCACTTCTATGCAATTACGTGGTGTGAGTCCCTTCTTTGCCTCAGGGAATGGTCTTTTCCTCTAAAGGTAGTGTCTGTCACTCCAGCTAATGACTGGGGTAATATCACCAGGGTGATATGACTAATGAAGCCTGTCAGAGGCTGCCTGCATCTGGCGTATCAATGCGTCATCTGACATCCCTGGCAGTCACTTAACTTTTTATAAAACCTTTTCCTGAGCTGAATTCTAGTGATCAGAAAGAAGCAAGGGCTGAGGCTTCGCCTAGAAAGACTAATCACCTTTAATCTGATACACATGACCACAGGGCCCTGGACCTTGTCAATGCTGAGCTCCGTGGGATTGGGTCAAATTAAAAGAAAATAAAAGGCTTTGGATTTGGCAAAGAGAGAGAGAGAACGGATACTTGCACCCAGGAACTTTAACTATATAGGACTCTAATGGGATGGATGTTATGAATGCTGTTAAATAAAGTAAATTTATAAGAATTTTTGCAATAAGGAACTTAAGAAGCAAAAGCTGCTTGCTGGCTTCCTTAGTGGTCATCTTCAATGGGTGTCTCATATTGGAACGAGCATGGATGCATTCAGGCTGACAACAATCATTTCTTGAGCACCTATTATACACAGTACCATGTTATTTGGTACTGATGTTGAAGCTGTGCCTCAAAGGGCCAGTGGGAGTTACCAGGTAGGTGGGAGGAAGAAGGGCATTGCTGGCCAAGCAAACCACACGCCCAGCATGCAGTGGTGTGAACCTGCCAGGCACATTTAGAATTGCAAGTAGCCTGGCCTTACTGGGGGTGGTTGCAAGCTGAGTAGTAGGAAACGAGGCCAAATCGCAGGAAGTGGAACTTCTCACACCCCTTGCTTATTTGCATTTTTGAGGAGCACTGAGCCAGAACCACAGCAGGAAGTCTTGTTCTCATTTGTAACAATCACTTCAGTGGTTTCCTATTGCTCTTAAGGAAGACAAATCCTAATATGTCCTATAAATCCTGGTATGGTCTGTCTCCTACCTCTAGTCTCATTTATCACAGACCTGCCTTTCCCTCCAATTGCATCCTGGCCCCTCCAGCCATATTTACCTTCCTTCCATTTTTCTATTGAGCTGCATTGCCACCTCCTGACACATGGCCTTTGCACATCCTGTTTATTCTACATGGAATATGCTTTCTTACTTGCCCCTTTTGTCTATTTCCTTTAATCACTCAGGTTTCAACTCAGTTTTTTTTTCCTTAAGGAATGCTTCCTTAAATTCTCTGACTAATCACATTTTCCACTTATATGTTCTCATAGCACCATGTACTTTTCCTTCACTGTACTATCAAAGGCACAATCATCAGTGATACATTGTATAATTATTTCATTAATGTTAGCTTCCTCCTAATAAGGAATGTCATCACAATACCAGGATCATTAAATCAGCCAGCATTAGTTGAGGTGCTTACCATGTGCCCAGTACTGTTCTAAGGACTTTATATGCATTAACCCATTTAATCCTCATAACAGTTTCCATTATACAGATGAGAAAACTGAGACATAGAAAAATTAAAGCTACACAGCTAACTCATGGAGTTAGAATTTGAACTCAGGCAACTGGATGCAGAATCCATTCTCCTAATCACTACTTTCCTTTGACCTCTAAATTTCAGTTCTAACATATAGTAGTTACTCAATAAATATTTGTTGGAAATATGAATGGATAAGTACATAAATGAAAGCTCTTAACTGGAGGTGATTGAATGTGTAGGCACAAAGGAACTCTTTGTTTATAGGAACACAGTCTAGAGAAGAACTCACAAAAGAGAAACCCTTGAATACTCCATGTGATTTTTGATGAATATCTTTTAAGTAAGGGGAAATTGCAAGATATTAATTGAAGAGATTAGTTCTGTGGTTTTTGTGTCCATCACCATGAACTTTCTCAAAACTGACTTTGGGTTTGTTCAGTCTCTATAATCCCACAGGCTGATGTTTAGAATCTTTAGTGATAAAACTATTTGCTGAGTGTTTCCTGTACATGAAACATCCTTGGAAACTATGAAACAGAAAGAATAGGTCAATGGTTGAATCATCCAGAAACTCTGTCAGCCTGGTGGCTACCTCGTTTTCCCAAAAGCAACTTACATTTTTTTTTCTCATCCCTGTACAAGAAGTATTTCACAGCTTTATATTTTAATGCATCAAGATTTCCCCATGAGGAAAAATACAGCAAATGTAAGATATGGGCTATAGTTAGTAGTAATAGGTTGACGATGCTCTTTCACAGTTTTAACAAATGTTTACAACAGTGCAAGGTTCTGGTGGAGGGGTGATGTATGGGACCCTTGCATGATGATATGCATGTTTGTTTTGTAAATTCACAACTTTTACTATATACTTATTATTTATGTATGTTCATGAATGAATGATATACTTCAATAAAACATTATTTTAAAAAACTTCCCCACAAGTCTGAGAATCTCTCTAGATAGAAAAGGCAGAACAGTGATGAGTGAAGCTAAGTTTAGGACCTCAGATCTTGGATTATTATAAAAAACACACAGCCACACCATTGAATTTCCCTAGCATTAACCAGACTGGTAAATTCTATTCAGTATCCCATGGACTTGCCTTCACAGTCTTCTGAGAGATCAGGTGGAAAAATCTTCCTACATGCTCATTATTTTTATATAAATAATAGTGCACATGTGGTATCTATGTACTGTGTGCTATACCATTACAGTTGCATTTAAGCAGTGCTAACTAGATGATTAATACTTCAATTTTACTAGATAATCTGCTTTCTAAATATTTGATAGGATAAATGAGAGTACAAATATGGGAAGCATTTCATGATGTTCTGGGAAAGATCACTGTGTCTCACAATATTGTTGGGATAAGTTGATTAAATACATATGTATGCGTGTGTGTGTGTGTGTATGTATAAATCTAATAACACAAGTTAGTTTGCTTTTCCCACCATTCAAATTGTTAAACGGAGTGGTGATTTAGGAACTTGATTTCTCTGCTCCTGGATTTACTAGTAAAGAAGGGATATAGTGTAAAGAGGACAACAGTAGAGCTTGGGGTGCTAATACAGTGTATCATTCTGTGACCTATTTATGGCACAACAAAAGCAGGTTTACATTTCCCTGGCTATTGTATATGATTGGGCATAGCATCTTCAAGTGATAGTTAATACATAAAAACAGTGAAATTAATGTTTTTACAGTACATTTTGATACTCATACTATAGCTTAAATACTACTTTTACTGATGGGAATAGAGATTCTGACTCTAGGGAAAACTCTGGGCATTCTGGACAACCTCCACAGTACGCAGGCATACCAAACCCAGGATGAACTCTGATGGGCAGGCATCATTATCTGCAGTTCTCCCATCTTGAACGGTAGTGGGATATGGATTTGGGAGTGATTGATAGTGTCAGATAAAGACTAGATTATTCATAGGGTAAGATGGGTAAGAACAAAAGCAAACTTCTGCCCAGACAACAAGCTTACTGTGGATGAGACAAAAAGCTAGACAAGTGCCTGGGTAGAGGTTTGGGCTTCAGATGAGATAAACCAGAAGCAGAATCCAGTAAGAACTGAATGATTAGGTTAAGCTCACATGTCAGTTGGACTTCATAGCTAGGGCTCCCTCCCATCAGAAGGGAAGATGGAGATAAAGGGACAGTTTGTCATCCAGAGATGAAGCAGATATTCTGGCCAGCTCTGTAGAGGTTCTCGTGGCAGGCGACTCAGTATGAAAGCTAAATTTGTGACTGTCTGATTCTAGGCACCTTAACTCTGGACATATGGTAGCCAAAGATTAGATTGTTTCCAAACTCTGTTTGCTAGTCAGTGCAGATCAAACAATATACTCCTATCTTTTGCTCTGGAACTGGTTGTGCTGAGTCATCATGGTTTTTCATCACAGAGCCTGGCACAAAAACGGTATTTCATGAATGGTTACTAAATGAAAGCATGAGTGATGGAGTGAATGTGAGCGGGTGTATAAATGAACAAAATATTGGGGAAACTGGGATGGGACTGTGGCAGACAAGAGCTGACATCATCCTTTAAGGATCAGCTCAAATGTCACATTTTCACTACAGCATTCATGGAGCTAACTACTCCTCTCCTCTGTTCCCATGGTGACTTATTTATTCTGCTTTAATAGCATCTATCAGTCATATTATCATATTGTCATAGCACTCCATAAATATTTGCCAATTTTAGTCTGTAAAGTTTATAATGCTCCAGTATGGTTTGTGACTCACGCTTCATTCATTTAGATGAGGTCAGAAAGTTTTGTCATCATGCCATAGTCACATGCCAAATCAGAGCAGTAACCTCCCAAAAGCAGGCCAAAAAAAAACACCTTCTCCTTTTCTTCAGGTTCTTTCCAGATGTTGTTTATCTCTTCCTTTAAAACCTACTGGAAATCATAAATTGAGTGAGCAATGTGTTCATCCTAGATTGCCCTGTAGTTAGTGCGTTTTCTTGATGAAGAGAAATGAGCCCGACCAGTGGAATTATGCAGCATTAAGGGACCCTCTGCTTTGAGACAGATGCTAGGATGACATTGTTAGGCAACTGAGAAAACAAAGAATGTGTTTATAGAGTAAGAGGGACAGAGCAAGAAAAGCTTGAAGGGCATGAAGAAGGAGCTTGTCTTTTCTTCCCAATGTACTGGGAAGCCCAGAAGTGGCTTCGCTTTGTACTCCAGCAGTGACATTTTAATTTATAAGTTAAGAATGCACTGATCGCCAACTGCAAAAATTGATTTGGTTGTTCATCTGATTCAACCCATGTCAGAGTTTGAAAGTAATTATGATAGTGGAGCTGATAGGCAGGCAATTACATTTTTGTTCTCTCACTTTCCAGCTCCTTCTCCCTCTCTTTCCTTCCCTATCCCTCCACTCCCCCCGCCCAGGTTGTTCTTGTCAGAAGGCAATGTTGGCACAAGACAAGAAAGTAATCTTTGGAGAACTGCTATATGGACTCCTACGGCACAGGCTATAATAAATAGCATATTGTCTGGGCTAGTCCTTTATCCAAGTCTAATTTTTGTTACCTTCCTATGAAATCTAACCAGATAAAAGAGGCAGGCTATTTTTCTTCCTTCTTGAAAGTACAGACTATGAAGAGCACATGCACTACAAGGCAGTTACTGCTACTGAATTGAATTTGAGTTGTCTTTACCATAAATAAATACAAAGTCCCTTTAAAAAGAATTTCACCAAGTCATGAGCAAATAGAAGCCCAGAGTAGGGGGAGATTTAGGCAAGGTTGAAACTCAGGTCTGTGTCAGGGAGCAGAGATTGAAAACACCCTTGAAATAGTGCAAGAAATAGAACAAAATATTGGAATGAAGAAAAAAGTTATTTTTTTTTTCTGGAAGCTATACCTAGCATGCAAAACTATAATAATGCAGAAGATGAAATTGAAGAGTATATCACAAGGCAAAAATTACCTTTTAAGTGGATGAAGAAATAGATGGATGAACATGAATTTCCTGATCTATTTCCATTTTGAAGGATTTTTATTTCTTTGCAAACACTGGGAAATTCAATGTTTTCGACCCAGCAGAATGGCTTTACTGATCCAAAGCTAGTTAAATCAGAATTTGGGGGTGGAGAGTCTACATAGCCCAGAAAATATCAGGGTATCTAAATTATTTGAAAATGTTTGTTTTTCTTGACAATGTAGGAACAACTTTGTGAGAGTTCACACCATCACAATCATATTTCTCCTCCAGGGAACTTGTGGCTTAGCTATCCACCACCACCACCTCAAGGTTTGAAACACTGAGGATTTCTCTCAAAAGCTACCCCATCCCAGGTTCAGAACTTTCCTCATACTTTCTTAATTCTCCTTAAAAACTCCTTTCCACTCTCTGGTTCACTGCAGTTTGGCACATACATCTTTTTAATGAGTGAGCATCCTGCACATAGTAATTGTGTAGGTAAGGCTGACAGAATTACTATTCTGGTGGCATGGAACATGCTGTTGGCTTGAGGCTTAACTACTACATTGCAGAAGAATGTTAGGGAATAAACTACATACACCTGAAAAACATTTCAACTGCAGTTTCTATGATTCACATTAAATACTGGAGAAGTATTTTGTTTGGTTACTTGTAAACTGCCTATAAAAGCTCTTTCCAAAAATGTGGGTAAGGAGGAGAGGCTCAAAATACAGGAATGCAGACTCTCGGGTCTATGCAGGCTTTATTTGGACTCTCAGAGTTTCTAGTTCAAAGCACCAGTTCAATTGTTTATACATTTTCGTTTATTGATGATACTTTTTGATCATGCCTCATAAGATCCATGTCACTTTCTTAGATGGCTCAGGGTTTAAAGCCCCATTTAGTAACTTCTTGACCTTCCTTAATCTTGTCTATGATCACAGTTGAGTGGTTAAGGGAAGGACTTTGGAATCCAACAGATCTGGGTCAAAATTGCAATTCTGCCACTCATTACCTAGTGCCCTCAAGCTCTCTGAATCTTGGTTTCCTCTCTCAATATACAAGTGGCGAAACCTTCTTCACAGGATTGCAGGGAGGACTAAATAGAAGAGAATACGTAAATTAGTACAGTGCTTGGCACACAGTAAATGCTTAATAAATAATCACTTCTATTATTGATTTTTATGTGGTTGCTTTAAAGAAATTCACACTTCTTCTACCCTTCTTTCTGTGTAGAGACTTTAGTTTGTCCTTGGATCTTTGGAACTGTCAAGGTCTCTTCTGTTTGCATTTTGGGGATTTTATTTAAAACCACATATCCTCTGCTGCCATATCCTTTACCATCGCAGCTGATAATTAAGAAGCTTCTCTCTATGGATACAGAGTCCTTCTTTGACCTGTGTCACCAGCTCTCTAGGGGTTCTCTCTACCTCCTATCCCATCAGCTCTCACAATGGCTTTTCAAGCCAGCTTCCCCAATACCTTCAACCATTTTTGCAACACTTTGTCTCATCCTGAGTGTTGGTCTAGAGTAGACTAGAATATCCATTTCTCAACTCATTTCTTAATATGGCAGCACTCTGTGATGCATGCATTCATTGGGACAGTTGAGACTGCTTATAATTTAAATGTTATCTCTCTTTATAAAATCTCCATAAGGGATTCTACAGTTCTATACTCCAATTGACTTCCAAAGAATGCAAAAATTCATACTTAAGGCTCCACAGTACCCCTTACTTTTTGAAGGTAAACCAAATAGTTCACAAATACTTTTTGAAGAGGTAAATAATTATTTCTCTGTTTGCCTACTTGATATCCATTTTCAGTTAGCTACTCAAACCTCTAAGCTTCTTAGTTTATCCATCAGCTTCTCATATATATGGATTTATTTTTTAGTAATTACAAAATCTTGAGCTGTGTCCAAAACAATCTCAATTTGGAATACTCATGATGGAGTGTTTCAATAAATTAATTTCCTGGTCAACAGAAAACATTTTGTTGAAATTTTGCTGATGTAAATATTTCTAGTGTATATAAATTCACCTTTTCTATCTTAGAAAACTATCATCATTGTCACTACACTTTAATTCAGGATTTTTCAATGCCTACAGGTCATTTCAATGCCAAAAATGTAGAAACATAGGAAATTGACCTACATCTTTACCATCTACCATCTCAAAGACCCATGTGGAGAATATTTATTTTAGCAAAATTTTTATATTTCCTTGCTTTTTGCTTAAGGTGCCCTTCTTTCTTCTAATCCAAGTATATAGAAACTTCATGTTTAGAAGGTAAATTTGGTATTTTTTTAAAAAATGAATTGATGAACTCCTTAAAACTGGATAACGTTTTACTTCTGTTGGTAAATTAACCCCATTATTTTAGGAGTTATAGAGTTTTTTCCTACTTCATGCTAAAGAATTGTTTCTTCTGATTCTAAATATTCCATTTTTCTGCACATTCATTTATTTATTTCATTCCTAATCATTAGCCAAACTATATGTTATAGGTTGGCTGATCCAATTCAAATGGCCAGCCTATAACTAAGGAAAGAAGTTTATATTTTGTGAAGAATGGTATGATATAGGTTAGTGGTAGTAGGATATGGGGGAAAGAGTATGGCCAAAATGCATAATAATTTTTATGATATGCTGAAGGGTGATAAGGAGCTAAGGAAGGAAGTTGCTAAGCTAAGCTGACATCTGTTACAGGCTGATAGTGTCCAATTAATTTCAGCATTGACTACCTCGTTCATGTTCCATGGAAGTAGATGGGAAAGAAGAATCCATTCCATGTTTTCAGTTCTTCTCTGGATCTCAAAACTGTTTCCAGCTCTTTGAGCTCTGTCTCATCATAGTGTACTTAAGATATTATTAAAAAGCCACATTTCACTAGATCCAGTTCTCTTGTTCAGTCTGGAGCAGGGGCTCAGTGAAGCTCATGATGGCCTTACATCCATTGGCATTTTGTATGACTTAGGATACAAGTTGAACGCACTGCTGTGGAAATAGGCTTCCATACAAATATAAGCCCCCACTCCTACTCCCACAACATCACCATCAAGCTAACATTCCAGGGCTTTTATTGGTGAGAGCAAGGACCCAAGATTGCTTTTACTGTTTTCACTCAGGCTGCTCATCAAAAAGTATGCACCGGTCTGTTCTGTTAATGGGGAGGTGGTAGAAAAAAGGGTTTGTAAGTGTTCTGCAGAGATTCATTCTATGCTACCTCGAAAGCTTCGAAATAGTAGCATTTCTATCTCAGCTGCCTCGTGGCAGGTGAAGAGTCTTGCAGCGCATGTTCATAATATCAATCCTGCCTCATTCATAATCACTAGTATCTAACAACCTTTGGACATCTTCCATGGCTTGAAAACTTTTCTGTTCCTTGAATGCATCATGTACTATGATATAAGTATTAAGTGTGTCTTTATTTTCTAAGTGGATGTATGTTACACAAGTCACTTAAAGGGAATGCTCACAGGAAATTTAATGAAAGTGACTAAAATTAGGAAGAAATGAAGTACCCTTCTTTCTTCTTTATGACAGCCATGTCCCGCTAGTGTTTTGGATGAAAAGGAGTAGACAGAGAAGAATTAAACCTAGGCTTGGTCCTCTGTGTAACAACTCAGAGTGACCTCTGACTAGTTACATGACTCTGTGTCATATGTAAAAAGTATTCCAGGAGTGAAATCCCTATGAAACGGAAAATATGACTATTATAATCTCTTGGAGATTTTTAGAACAATTCCCACCCTTTGTTGAGGCTACTTATGATGGCTGGATGTTATTCATTTATTCCAAGATGCATTGAAATCTTTGGGGGAATTAAAAAAAGAACAAATGACACAGTTTGATACGTGATAGTGATTGTCATCATCTCTTACATTATAGTGCTAAAATCTTAGTAAATTATGGTCTGGAAACCTTTAGCCAACAGTCCCACAGTCTCCAGGATGTTGTCTAAGAGTGCTGAAGAGCTGGATAAGATATAACCTAAATGAGATTATAGCATACAGAGAAGAAATAAATTGAATCCAATTAAACCTGGAGGAAGAAGCTCATAGAATGTAATTATCTGCATTTGAATTTCTCTGAGATTTATTCTCTCATAGAGTGTGAAGCTACTAGGAGGCCAACCGTGACCCAAACAGATAAGGATTTTGCCCACGTCTGCAGGACAGCACTTGGATTCAGCAGTTCCCCCTTGAAGTGTCCCCTTTAAATCTCAGTGGGTGTCCAATGTTCACTCCCTCACAGAGAGAGGGGATAAAGAGCAAGATACCTCTGCTGAGAATTGGGACAAGGGAACACATTGCCACTTGCACATTGCCACTTGCCTATCTTTCAGAAAAATGACTGTTGTGATAGCATAAAAGTCCTGAGGGCTTTGCCTTAATGGCAGTGTGTTTTTAATGATATGATTTTGGTATCCAGCCCTCTGTGGATAGCTTGGCATATGTCTTGTACTATTTAAACAGCACGGACTGATAAAGTGGACACTAATTGGCAGTTAGAGACTGGGCTGCAAGGCTTTGTTACCCAGCCTTTCAGCTAACTGATCATTAACTAGGAGGATATGTTTGACCCAGAAGGTCAGTACTGTTATTAAGTGGGAAAAGAAATTAAAGTGCTCCAAATTGCTTTTTTATGACCAGATGAGGATTAAGAAGGAGAAGAAGAAAGATAGAAAAGGAAAAAGATAGTTTGCTCTACAATGGAGTCAGTGTCTGTTTACAAAGCTGCTCTTTTTCTGTCCATTGAAGACCAAATGGCAATGTTTACAGGGGAAGGAATAGATTGCCAAATTCCCGTAGCTTTTTTTCTCTAGAACCTCGCTATTTTAATGTACACTAAAAAACAGAAATTTCAAGCATTCTATCAAGAGAACGTAATTCCTAAAATTCTCAGAGGAAGTAGTTTTATTCCAATGCCCTTCGGTTTTATTACAGGCTTAGAGTGTTTTTTTAAAAATGAGAATGTGGTTGAGAGTAATGTAATCGGATATGTTTTATTATGTAAAATTACAGTAGTATAACAAGTTTTTGGAATTCTCTTTATCATAAGCTGTTTGTGTTTTGCTGAATTTTGCTGATTTAAGCCTTAGCACTTACTCTGAGAGGAAAGTATGAATCCTGACCCCTTTTCCTGATTCATTCTATGACCTTTGCGATTTTGCCTCTTCAGTAATCTCCTCACTGCCCTTATAATGCAAAAGGAAAATAAAGATGGTTTGATAGGGTGCTGTGATCTTGACAATTAAAATTTCACATGAAAGTTGTCTCCTGAGAGAAAATATTACTGTCCCTTTTAATAAAAGGATACAATTAAACCTTCCTTCAAACCTCTCTCCTTCAAATGTATTAATGTCCTATATAAAAGACGGAAATGGATTCTTGTTTAGTTGAAATACTGAAGCAAGAGCCAAAAACATTTCTACCCATAAATTGGTTAATTAATATTAGATAGTCCAACCTTGGCTCAAGCTGACTAATATAAATAAGAATAGGAGAAGCATGGTGCGCTCTGGTTATTACCTTGTTGTTTTAGTCTTCGGTTCAGTTCTATGTCCCTTAGAATTATAAATTCTTCCTTTCTTTCTTTGGTTGGGTGATTTTTCAATGTTTGGAAATTCCAGGGTTTTGCTCACAGGACTTGGGATTCATGGATTTACCTTTTACCTCTGAAGACTAGAGAAAGCAGTTGAGTTGTTTGGAAATGTCTTTCAATTAGGTTTGAAAGGTACTGGGTTTATTTTTGCATGTCTTCTTTGCTTTCAAAGATTAGGACTGGACTTCAGAGGGCTCTTTTGGCTACTTTAAAGAGGAAGTGTATCTCTGTATCAAATAGGAGTGAAGGAAATGTGCTGCATCTGTTTGAGGCAAGAGCATCTGATCTCCAAAGAATCAGAAAATCTCTTCTTGAGTAGTATTTCTGGGGACTTTTTGTTGTCTTGCTTTTTTTTTAGACAGGTAAAGCTCAAATGAGCACAGCATGGTCCAGATGGTGTTAAAGCTGCCCAAGTTTCTTTTATGTAACTTTCTCTTCCTAAAGTGTGTTCCAGCTGGGAATCTATTGGGTTGTTAAAACTAACTTTATCCCTTTTATGTTTTTGTTATTCTCATTCTCTCCCCATCCCCCCTCTTCTCTCTGTCTCTCTCCTTACTCCTCCCTGACACACACACACACACACACACACACACACACACGGCCATTCCCCAGGTATGGCATTTAATCACATTCAACAGAGCTGAGAATAACTCTGCAGGGCTTTATTAACTGTCTCTCTGGCTAAACATTGTATTCAGTTGGAAGACAGAAAAACTCTACAGGATGAGCACCGAAACAGAGTACAGTTCTGACCTACAGATAGGAATTCTTTGCAAGGCTTCCGCTTTGCCTGGAGAGGCTGTATTTAAAAAGAGGTAGAAACAGTTATTCCATTCATGTCTGAAGTGTATACACTACTGTCCTCATTCAGCTGAGTGTCCCCAGCAGTGAAAATTTGTCTGGCAGAACAGTTTCTTTAAATGCCCAGAACATTACTTCTGGGATTAAACAAATGAAATGTGCTGCTATTTGTGTTTAAAAACAACAGCAACAAAACACTTTACCGGCACACTATTAGTGTGCATTTGATTTGAGTTTTTGTCCAGCAGCAGAGATGGGTTTCCCTGGAGCCACCAGTGCTCGCTTGTGCGCTCTCTCTCTCTCTCTCTCTCTCTCTCTCTCTCTGTCTCCCCCTCTCTCTATATGCTATTTGTTCCACTACCCTCCTCCTCTATATTTATCTTGTGTTCCAGCCAAACCAAATCAGTCTCTAATTCCCTGTCCCTTATTTTAACTTTCTTGCTTCCATACACTAACTTGTGACATTTACCTGGACTATCGGTTCCCACCTCTGCCTACTAGTATTGTATTATTCTATTAAGGTCAAACCCAAAGTCCACCATCTCCATGAATTCCTCTCTATCCCTCCCAGTCAGAAGTTATTGCTCTTTCCTCAGAGTGTTTTTTTTTTTTCTATTTTACTGTTATTTAAGGACATTTACCCCAGGCACTTACCTACTTAATTATAAGCATCTTAAGGAAGGGGTACACTTTTTATTCCTTTCTGTGTCCCCCAAAGAATTAGCTCAGAAAAAAATAACTGTCAAATGTGTGGATGATGAGACATCCCCCTTGGCACGGTTGGGTGTACCCTTTGTGACACTGAACAGAATTTTCTCAGTGCAAAGGAATTTGTTCTTGGCCAAATCAAATGTAACGCTTTGAACTCCTCAGCATCATCTGCTAAACAATGTTTGAATCTGTTAAAGCAATTGAAACACTTTGTTACTAGATGGTAAATAGCCACTCCCTCAAGACCCCAAGTGCCCTCCACTTCCAGGCCACCCCAGTCCCACCTAGAAGGACTGGCGCATAGAAGGAGTGGCGAGATGGGAAGAGGCTGGGGTGAGGGCTGGTGAGACCTTTAAGAAGGATGTCTGGGAGTCAAAATTGAGATTGTCTGTGTTGCTGTGATGTAAACCTGCCACCAACCTCTATCTCCTGCGATCCTTCAGCTGGATTAGCCTTTTTTGAGAAAAGTGACTATTAAAATATAAGTTCCTTTGGAATTCACAGAAGTTTGGGGGAGGACTTGCCTCCGCCCCCACCCTAGGGCACATTGAGTCCTGGAACAGCTGAGGCTTCTGGGACCCAGCCCAGCACCACCACGGCTGCTGTCCATTCTGATTAATGAGTTACCCTACTGTGCTGATGGTTAAATACCGAATGTTAAATTTTATATTACCCCGGCTGATAGCATTGTTATAGCCCATGTGACACCACAGAAGACAGTTAAACCCATAGACTGTTTACAGAGTCCTTCTCTTCAACAGGGAAGAAACGAGTGATCTGAATAAGTACTGGAAAATCCTTGAATCTTTTCCCAATTTAACTGCAGAAGTTAATGGAATCGGAGCCCAAGCTTAAAATACAGATATGGCTAGAAATATATCCTATGATCTAAATACAGACAGAGAGATATTTTTTCATAGAGAGGTCACTGGAGTATTAGATTCTTTTGGACCTACGTGTGCTAAGCAATCAGAAACATATGAGAGGTATTTTAAATATAAGCATTTATTGCCTCTCCCAATAAGATATTGCTTATGTGGGAAATTAAGAGTCCAGTTCAATGTATTCCTGGGCGTACGGCCTATGAAGGTATTTAAAAACTAATGTATATTTATTCTGCATTTAAAGGTGTTTAGAGACAGCCTTGTGTGTTAATGCATGACTAACACTCTTTAAACACTATCCCCCTGCATGCATTAACGTGTGCATCGAAGGGAAGAAGAGCAAGGAATGATAAACTGTGTTAACTGCACAATGTTCAACTAAGATTTATCTAAGAAAGAATTGTCTAGTACATTAATGCGAATATTCAAAGATAGATGTTTATCTTAATGGACTCAGAGGTACTTACAAAGAGCATAATTGCTGAATTCATTTTATAGGGCATTTTATTCAGGGCAATTACATTTCTGTTCCTTTCCTTTATATAAAGAATTCCACTTAAGGGTTTAAAGGAAACAAGATGAGCCTGGTCAAAGAACCATAGGTTCCTCTTGGGCTCTGCTAGGCCAAGGTTATGGTGAAAAACAAAACCCCAGAGTCAGAGTTCATGCCTTCTGGCCCCAAACAAAATACTTTTCCCTTAATATTATAGTTGCCACTGGAAGAAGTCCCTTCCCTCCCTCAAGTAGCCTGTAATCAAGTAAAGGGAAAATAATTACATTGGAGGACAGATTTTAATAAGCACTTTAAGTGAGATTCCAAGTAAGAACTGTGTTGGCATGGTAAAGAGTATATTTTATTTTTCAGTGATGGGATAAGGAGAAAAGCTACATGGAAAAAAAAGTATTTGGGTTAGCCCCTAAAGAAGGATATATAGAATTTTAGCAGATATAAATGGAAAATAAAGGGCAAATAGAGCTAGATGAGGAACTGTATAATTAAATACCTAAAGTCAGAAACTTAGGCTTAACATTTAATAGTCAGAATGTGGAGGCATTTACAGGGACAAGGGGTGAGGAGGAGATAGTGCTGCAAAGTTACACTCATGTCCCAAAGTGGAAGATCTTGAATTTTAAAAATATAAAAGTTGTTGTTGTTAAGTGTAGATTTTATTTGATAAACAGTTTTAGAAACTTGGACCAGAAGAGTGCCACACTGTGTTTTCATTCCAGCAAAATTCTCTAGGTTCATTCAAGAGGGGTAGGTAAGTGGAGGCAGGAGACTGGTAAGAAAACCTCTGGATTCAACCAGGCAAGCATCCAAGTCAGTAGAAATGAAAAATAGTGTGACATTTTAAAAGGACGGGATTTGTAGGACTTGGTGCCTGGAGGTGGGATAGTGAGCAGAAGAAGATCTAAAAATGACTCTGAGGTTTTGGGCTTGTACCTAGAAAGTAATGACACAGAGAGGCAGGAATGGCAGATGGTGGAACTAGCTGATCAATTCAGTCTATTGTTTGTTGATTGCAGATACATACAGAATAGTCTGTTGAAAATATTTCCCCTTACTATTATGAAAATGTCTCCTCCCTGCTTATTCAACTCCAGAATGATCTTTCTCCTTTCAAACTCTTTTTGGACTCTTCATTTGGGTCACAAAATTGGTATTTTGGTAAGCAGGGTAATCACTGTGAAACTTTTCTCAACATAGAGATATCCAGGCCCACCCCTGGAGAGTTGTAAAATGTTACCTAGTGACCAATGTGCACCAAAAGCAGAGACCACTGATATTAGCCTTGCATCATATCTGATTGTTCTCTTAGTTATGATTATTTTCAGCTCCTAATAACAGAAAAGTAGACCGAGGATGACTGAAGAGGAGATACATTTTCTTACTTAACAAGAACTTTGGAATCTGGAAGATAGAAAACTGCTAGGTCTGGGTCAGTAGCTTGACCACGTCAGAATGAGCATCTCAATTCTTTTCTTGGTCTTTTCCTTCTGCTTGCCACCTCATGGTCTCAGGATGGCTGCAGCACCTCCAAATATCCCACCCAAATCCAAGGAAGAAGGGCGGGCAGCTGTGCCAGCCAAGACTTCCCCTTTTATCAGGAATAGCACTGAGTTTTACAGAACCTCTAGCTGAGTTCCTTATCCATTTCTTTGGCTATATCTATACCACAGGGCCATCCCTAATTACAGAGGAGGCTTGGCTAGGTTAGTCAGATTGCCCACCCAACAAGGAGGAAGAGGGTCTTTAACAGTTGCCTACCCTACTACATAGGAAGCACTTTGAAAGCAGGGACCATGTTCCATTAGGCCCTATGCCCAGATTATGCCATGCCCTCTTCCTCATATGTCCAGCAGGAGTTGAGGAAACACTTCTGCCTTTTGGTCCCTCTATGCAACCGTAGGAGTATAAGAGTCTCTGGATATAAGGTAGACAGACTTTCTCAGCCCCCTTCAAAGAGGGGGAAAAACAAGAGTACATTCTGGTTGGAAATCTATGCTACTGTAAAAATAGAATCAGGCTGGAGTGCATTCTTCAGTAATGAATGCATGAAAAGAAGCTTTTTAAATTATGAATGTGGCTTCTCTTGTTTATTGCCCAGTAATCCTGTTTTATTGATTTCTGTTTATTTCCAATCACCTAGAATGAGAGACTGTGATGCTTAGAGATCTTGATCCCTAAAAGATTGTCATTAAAGCTACTCTGCTGTATTTAGTTGTTTATTTTTTGCTCAAAGTGATTGAATCAATAAAAATACAAACAAAACATTTTTCCTCTGTTCTCTAGAAGACTAGGGAGAAAAAATACAGTAAAGCTAAATGAAGATGCTTGGATTAAAAAAAAAAATAGTCCCAGAAAATGACATATTGATTTCCTTCAAAGAGGCAGAGTATAAATAAAAAATATTCTTCCGACACATTTTAAAGGATGCCTCTGACTCAGCAGAGGAGGGGCTTATTGACTGATTTCCTTTTGGGAGGACGGCTCTCAAAGTTCTCCAAGGGAAATTTGCTTCAAAGCCAATGCTAGCAAAGGTTCTCAGATCCCCAAGAACAATTCTCAATGCTGGTTTGGCTCTCCATCATCCATCCCTCTGTGGATGTATAAGGACATTGCTAAGTTTTCATCATTTGCCATCATAATTCTTTTTTAAAATGGCTGCAGTAAAACCCTTCTCAGAATAATTGGGAAGATGTGAGAAGAAACAAGGACCGACCTTATTATGGGGTAGTCTCTGCAATGTTATTAAATGGTGGTCTGGGCCAGTATAGGGTGGAGTGGGGTATTAGAAGGGTCATACCGGTATAGGAAGTTTCCCCTTTCAAAACGCAGTCAGTCATGGACCAAGGACTGAAGCACAAGTGTCCCAATTTCAAGAATGGAAACTCTCGGTCATAATTTAAGTTTCTGAAAACCTCATCAGGCTCCTTTGGGCTGTTCAAAAGCATGTTCCCAGAGGGCAGCAACATAACATGTGGGAATCAGTGAAGAAAGCAAAACTTAGGGATCCCTTGTTCAAAAGCAGGAAATAATTGGTGTTAAAGGTACTAAAATATATAACTTTTCCCTCTCTTCCAAGGTCTCTCTCTACTTGCTTTGGTGTTGTTACTTGCTGTGTAATGATATTCTAAGTAAAGAAAAATTCATTTTTAAATTATTAGCACGAATATTACCATTCATCTTTATATTGCGCAACATCAGTTTTAAATGCAAATATAAGTACATTTAGCTCAAATGCAGAACCACCACAATGCCACAATTCATATTCCATAGCTCATTTAGGCATATGTATTATTATTATTATTATCAGAAGAGTGGAAATGCTGCACAAAACTAACTCAACTGTTCTCGCTTTACTTATTGTTACATGCACATTCTCCCCAAATTCTCTACCTTCAGCTTATTGATGAATAAGGTTGGACTGAAAAGAAAAGGATCTCTGAGTTGCCGTCTCCCACCCCTTCTTTCTATGTCTGTTTTCAGTGTAAATGGTTGGCTAGTGCAGTGAAGTGAGGGAAGATGTGATAAGGTTCCTCGGTTTTTTGTGTTTCTCAGAACACTAATACCTTCTCTCTGCATTCAAAGCAAATTCTGGTTAGAATGAAAAACATGGCCTATGGGGATGTCAGTGACTCTGCTTACTCATCATGGATGTAATGTACTTATCTGTTACCCAGAGGGTGTGATATGGAACCCCAAGAGAGGCAAATGCATAGGAGTGCAGTTTGGGACTGAGCATTTGTCCCAAGTCACTCACATCTAGATGACAGTACCAATCTCAAAGGAAGAAAGTTGGGGGGATGGATTCAAAGGAAGCTGTTCAATTCCTTTTATTGCCATACATCAGGAACACTAATATCCACAGAGTCCCTGCTGGTGGGGTGTGGGGCAGGCCGTAGGCAGATGGGGCAGCAAGGAATGGTGGATGTATACACATTGCAGGCATTGCCACTCTGTAAGTGCATACTCCATTGTCTCATTGAACTTCACCTATTAAAAAAAACAAAAACAAGTTCAAAGGTAAAATGATTAAGAATTTCAAGACGATGACAGCAGAGCATTAAACCAAGAGAAGGCTTCTTTTGAGCAGGGACCCTTGTGTGACAACACAGGCTTCACACCCATGAATACACCTGCTATATTTCTCATATTCATTTTGGCAGTGAATAAATGCCGTCGCTTTTGAACTAGAACAGAGAAAAATGTTGGCCTCATTGCCCTTCATCAGAAATGAGAAATGAATAATCTTGTCCCTTCCCAAACAGAAGTTATATTGTGCTTCTTTTTTAAATTGTCCAAGGTGGGATTATCCAATTAAGGCTGGGAATGAGGAAGTGACCTCTGGATTGTAAGCGTGTCCACTTGGGTTCCTGGGTTTTTCATTCACAGTATTTGAAAATATTCTGTAACTCACAATTTGATCATGAGAATGAAACATCTTCATTTGAATCCATCTTTCTCCTTGAGAGGTTGGTATTGTCTTCTACACATGTTGACTAGGGACAAATTCTCAATCCAAAGCTGAACTCCCTTGCTTTTTCCTCTCTTGGGGTTCCACAGCATGTTCTCCAATTGACACTCCTTTTCCCCTAGTAGTCTTGACTCAGACATTCTGGCTGCAGATCAACTATAACTCTCTGTATTTTATTGTCTGGCTTCAAGTGCATAAATTTTTGCTTTAACAGCTGCTATTGCTATTCCTGGCTTTTCTAACATTACATTACATGGCTGAGTGGGAGATGATCTTTTCAGTATAGTCAGCAAAATCCTTCTTTTCTTTTTACCAATTGTATTTTGCATTCAACTCATTTACATTTGATTGCTCTTGGTAAGTTTTCTGTGCTGTGTCTTAAGTTCTGGGCTGTACTAATGTGATCTATCCCCTGTTTACTCTGCACCTTTTGCGTCTGCATCTTTTTCTTAGTTTCTTGTTTACTGGGTATGGATCTCAGTCATGCCTCATTCTCCCAAGGAGATGATCTCAAATCTTCTCTACACTGACAGACCTGACAGATGTTCACATGTGTTGCATATTCCTTTCACTAGCAGTGGCCTACCACAGATAAAATAAGCACTGGATTATATTTAATTACCAGTAATTTAGCTGTTCCTCTACCCCTTTCCCTCTTGTTCATCTGGGATACCTCAATCCATTCTGATACCAAAGCTTGAGAACCACTGCTGTTTGTTCTGCACTGAATAGCTATCTTGTGTCTTTTTTCTAGAATTGCTGGCCAATACCCACACTATTCTCCCAGACAGAACTGGCTTTATCCTCTCCATCACATCTCATTGGTGTCCCCTGATGTTTGGGTCTCATTAAGCCTGCCAAGCTGTGCTCTCAACTGTCCCACAGAAGGGCAGTTTCTCCTGTTTTGGTTGATAAGGTTGGGCTACAAGAGAAAAGCTATCCCATGAAGAACTATGATTCTATTTTCCCTACTTTCTTTTCAAAGATCCCTTCCTTCTCCCTAAACTGTAGAGCAAGAAACTATATGGAGTAATACATAATAACAAGATCTATGGTTCGAAAGCACATTGGTTCTCTCCATGATAGAGACTCTTATTCAGTATTTTAACATCCATTAACTGTTACCTACATCACTACTTGTGGGTCATGTTAATATTTGGCCTTGGTGACTCACTCTTTAATAACATAATTAATATTAGTAAGTATATTGAGAAAATAAAGCTCACTTAGAAAGGAAGTTCCACTTTAAAAAAAAAGAAAAGAAAAAGGGAGGAAGGAAGGAAGGGATGGAGGGAGGCAGGGAGGGGAGGGAGAAGGAAAAGAGAGTGAGAGGAGGGAAGGAAGGACACACAGAAAGAGACAGAGAGAACAAAAGAATGAATGAAAGAATGAACAAAAGAATGAAAGAAAGAAAGGTATAGATTAGGTCATTGAAGCTTCAGCTAATTTTTTTGGCATTCTCTTGTAATGGTTAGACCCTAAATGCTTAAAAAGAGTTTGTGGTAAAAACCAAGAGCTTACAGTGGAAACACAGCCAAACCTTTCTGATTAGCAATCCCAGAGACACTGTACTAATAAGTACAGCCGTCAAAGTCAGACCTTTCTGTGTGGATAATCTATAGACCCCTGACCTAGACCCCAAGAGAGGGCATGTGTTTGAGTGGGTGGCACTGTGTGTTTTTTTACCCCTGCCTCCTAAATAATATGTAATTTCTCCAGGCCAAGAAATAAATTGAAAGGATTTAGAGGGATTTGCTTATCAGTGGAACACCACGTAGCATTACATTCCTCCTGCTTTTGGGAAGGTACATTGAAGTTTGGTTAATCTTCTGTGGTTCAATACTCCTCTTCCCTCTGTCAGGCTGCCGTGAACAACAGAGAGATTAATCCCCTTCCCACCCACTGTCCTCTCCCTCCTCCCTCTCCTCTCTCTTGATCCATCCTACCATTTTTGAGCAGATGGAAGAAAAATCTGAAAATCAGAAAGAAAGAAAAAACAAAAACAAAAACAAAAAAAAAACAAGAGCTGCTGTACCACATTTATTTATATAATCCTGGAAGACCTCAAGGATAGAAATAAAAGGATAGAAATTAAGCTTGGTTTCTCTACTGTTAATTAAATCTTGCGTTTGCAGAGGGATTTCCCTAAAGATTAATTCATTGCAAAGGTTATTATGAATCATGTCGTTCTTGTTCCTGTTCCAGAATACGAGGTGTAGAAAAGAAGAATGTGGAGGCCACTGGGGGTGGGTAGAGTTGGAAGGGATGCAGGTGATACAATTTGCTTGGATTTCTGCCTTATCTGCTGACTTTTGTGGCAATGCATAAATAGTCAATTTTTGTTAAAGTGGGTACCACTTATGAACCCCACATTAATTTTGTGGTTTTGTAGCTAATCAGTGTGTAGTCTGTAAACTCTGTGAGGAGAGGAACTGTGTCTGTAAAGCCCTCCCAGCACAGTGACTGGAACATCACAGGCAGTTAATGTACATTTGTTGGGGGAATGAATGATTGCATGAATATGTGCATGCATGAATAAGATCATATATCCAGAGCATTTTTTTTTTCTTATTCAGATTTCTTAGAGAGTTCTGTTCCAATTAACCAATTTTGGTCATGGTGAATGCAATATCTTCAGTCCAGAGCAACTCTCCTGAAAGCCTCCTCGTTCCTTGGAAAGAAAGATACAGATGCAGGCAGACTTACTTGGCAAGTGATTATCTCCAGGAGTAGACAGAGAGAAGAGTGGAAAGTAATGTCTTAAAAGACCTTAATGACATGAACCTTGGAAGAGAGTTTTTTAAATGTACAAGGTTGTGTTTCAATTAAGATACTTAGGAACAAAGAGGTAGGATACAAAGGTCATCTCCAATAGTATTTTAACAAGATAGACTATTGTCTCTTCATTTCCACTGTCCAGGACCTGCATTGTGATATCTCCCTATCTTTCTCACTTGAGTGTGACAAGTAAAAACAAGTATGGTTTGTTTTGTTATTGCACTGTCAGTCTCTACTTCTGGTGATGTTTAATAAGAATAAAAATGAAGGTGTAGATATCACATTCATACAATTGTACCATGTTCTAAGGTTATTTCTGTATTGGGCTTCCATTGGATGAAGTTATGGAGATAGGCAAGTAGTGGGTAAGGATAATGGCTTCTAACAAGCTTCCATAAGCTCCAGGTTTTTTGTGTTTTTTTTCTGTCACTGCTTTAGTCTACAAATCAAGTTGTGTGTGTGTGTGTGTGCGCGCGCGCGCGCGCATGCACGAGGTTATGCAATGGCAACAATTTAGTAAAGAAAATCTATAACCTTTATGAGATTTGTAAAATTTCACCACCTCATATAAAGTTTATCTACTAAGATTTTCTTTACTAAATTGCTCTTATTTTATTGAAATAATCTCAGGCATTCTTATTTAAAAGAGAATAATCACTTGTAATGAAGGTGTATGCGCCCCTAAACAATATGAGCTATTTAAACTTCCAACTTCACCTTCTAATGGATGAATAGAGGGGAAAGAGCTAAAACACCCAGCATTTGAACGAATTTACTTCTTTTTAGCATGAAGTAGCTGCAGAGATGTATGGCTGTTTTCTGTGGGACTTCAGAATATTTATGGGCCTTTCTCTTTTTCTTTTTCACTGGAAGAAAGGAGATCATCATTCTTCAGTGTGTTATTTATAATTTCATAAAGCTGTTCTGTGGCAGGACTTATTTTATCTTGCACTTAATCTCAGTCAAATAATTGTGCTTACCAAGGAGCTAGGTAGAGAAAAACCATTATCGCAAAAATGATTAACCTATTCTGAATATAAGAAAAGGCTAAAAGTTGGAATTTGAAGTCAGAAATAGGCATTTGGGGCAATAAGGAGGGGGCATGGGGAAGCTGTCTTGAGCAGTTCTGATCACAGCAGTAGACATTTTTTCAATGCCTAGTGATAGATAGTAATGAAGAACGATATAGAACAGTCACCAAGCTAAAATGGGGGAGAGCTATATCAGAGTAAATAATTACAAGCAGGTGATTATAGAAACAATAACTCATTGGAGAAAAATGAGAAGCCAGGTTTCCAAAACTGAGGAAATCAGAAGGGAAACATACCTATAAATCCACTTGGGTAGACAGAGTTTGAGCTTTCATCTATCCCAATTTTATTCTAAGGTAATTTCAATAAACAGTGGGGGAAAAAAAGAATATAAATGCAATAAAAATCTTTCAGGAAAGGAATAAAGAGAGCTCCTGCCAGAGAGATATTTTATCGAATGTTATTATAATACCTATCTTTAGTTTTATGAGTACTAACAAAGAACCATGTAATTTCAACATGTGGCTTAAAAATATAAAATACATATTTTAAAATAAGGTAATTTGAATTATTCTTTTTAATATAGGACTTAGCTAATGTATAGGGGCAGAAGAAAAATTTTCTTCCCTTGAGAAGGCAAGGTAAGGTGTTTACTCTGCAGTGGGGAGAATGGCATGGTCATGCCCATGCATTACATTCTGAAACCACGTGTAGTAGCTTCCAAAGGAATGTGATGGATGACACCGATGATAAGTGGGGAAGGGAAGAAAGAGAGAAATCTGATAGGGCAGGATATTAAATTCATGTTCATTATCCAAGTTTTCAGAAAACAACATAACTCAAGTAGCTCTCATAATGTCATCCTGTGTGTCTCCTCAATCCAGTCATCCTGTACTACTGGTAGGTTTACAAATAAATGTTGCTTTTTCATAACTCTGAGCCTTTGCAAATGCTGTTTATTTCACCTGGAATGGCCTTCTTCCTCTCTCACCCATTGCCCTTGTTTCTCCTGCTTCATTCTGTCTGTCCTACAGGTCTTATTCTCCACTTCTCCTCTGCCTGGAAGATTTCTCTCTCTGCCTATTCGCTCCCTTAGCACCTGATGCTCATTTTTGTCACAGCATTTGGTTTACTATGTTGAAGTTGCCTATTTACATCCACAATCATAAGTTCCCAGAGCAGAGGAACTGTGTCTCATCTACCACCACAGTATCCCTCCTAACTTGAAGAGTGCTTGACACATAGTTGTTCAATAAGAATGTAATGAATGACTGAACTTGATGAATAGTCGTATACCACTGATAGTGGATTTAGTGGCCCAACCTCTTTCAAAACTAACTGGTTTGTGGCTGTTCACTGATATTTTTTTGCCACTCAGTTGGTATCTTGATTCATACTTGTTGGCATTTCCTAGGGGGAATTGCTGAAGAGACAGGTGGAGAGAGCTGAGTAAAGAGCCATGCCTTGGATTTCCTCCATCTGGAGGAAGTGATGGGGATAAAGACATGCTAAATAGAGTGAACAAAGCAACCATTGCTGTGTGGTGTGAGATGAACAGAGATTCAGTGACTTCAAACAACCTGAGTCCTTCTGTCAGGATATGCAATTTCAAAGTGGAAAAATAAAAAATTAGAATAAAAGAACACGCAGCATAAAAAGCAAACTGCCGATGCAGGAAAGGTTTCAAGGCAGCCAGCCGTGGGCAGCCAGGCATCTAGGTTAGCCCCTGCCCATGTGTCTATCCACTGCCCACTGCCAGTCCAGGCTGCCTTCTTCAGACAGTCTCTTTTGGCTCTGAGAGTGCTGAGAGCCAAAGAAGTTTGTGGAGGAAGAGGAGCCTGAAGTGGGGACTGTACCAGGGCAGCCCCAAACAGGGCTACATTAAGAGTATCAATACATCTCTTTGGAGGTGGCTCCTGAGAGATGGAGGGATTGGAAGGAAGAAAGGGTCCCTGGGATGAGTACAAGGTAGTGCCTCTCTCTAGAATCTCAAACTACCAGGTGGGGGGTGAAAATGGTGATTAACTACAGAGCTGAAGGCAGGGCTTCCAGGCCCATCTGGGTCCTTCCTTGGTGCTCAGTGCCAGGTGTGTGGAGGGTGGTAGAGAGGAAGGGCCTGTGGGAGACAGGGCCAGCTCAGCAGCCCAGCCAGTTGGAGTCAATGCTTCCAATCTTCATGCTCGTCAGACTTCGGTTCTCCAGGTTCAGATAATACGCACCCTTGAAGGAATGGCTGTGACCACTGCTGGGCAGGCCCATGGCAGCACCCAGGTATCAGGGATAGCGTTCCAGGTATCTGCAATGAGCTTGAGGAAGGCAGAATCCATTTTGTTCTTTAGGTCATTGTATCTCCAGAACTTTCCTCCAGCAAAGATGTATGTCTTCTTCTTCTTGCTCCTGCTAAAGACAGCATCCATGCATTGGGCATCAGAGGGCAGCCCCAGGCTTGGGGTACACTCACTCTAGGGCTCTGACTGTATAGACCCAATACTTATTCCGTGCTAAGAACAATCTTCTCCTCCTGTGGGGCCTTGTACATGGCATCCATCTTTTCTGGAAGCTCAGGTCAGAGTCAAATCCAAATTAAATTGAAGAGAGGAAAAGTATTAAGAGAGGATATGCAGTTTCAAAATATTGCTTTTGCAGCAGTAAAATTAACTTTGTGTTTCTATACCAGAAAAACAAAAGTACCCTTGAGATTGATTTTGGATAGTCAAGTGAAAGTTCCTAGCAAATTGTCCACCTGCACCTTCATCCCTTTCCATTGCTTTTCATCTTTTGCCTCTTTTCCCACTTTTATGGGGCCCTCAATTACTGAGGGAGATTCTAGTTCTAGCAATTCCTTTTCATTTGACTTTCCGGACAACTATAGGCCAGGGGATGAAAGAGGTCTCATCTCATATAGCTCTGCTTTGGCTTGATCCAAAGAGGCTTTGCCACAAGTTCTGGCTGAGGTTTGACTTGCCGTTGAAGCTTCTGTTCAGTTGTGAGACATGCATGCGCCTGAGGAAGTTAAACTGCTGAAATGTTATCCACTGCTTATCAACATTCCTGAAAAGATGAAAAACTTGTGAGGGGATTCCTGCACAACTCTTCTTTCTAGATACCAAATGTATCCTCCTACCCCACCTGTCAGGAGGAATTAGGAGAGAGTGTGGGGGATGCATCCATAAGGCAGGAGTCTGGCCGCAACCTTGGCATGTCCTCTCTCCTCACTGGCTGCTGGGCACTTTCATCTTCCTTCCCTACGCCCAGTGGGAGGGGCTTTTTATTTAAAATAAAAAACAAAAACAAAAACAGAAACAAAACAACAACTTGAAATCAAGTTTTATTTGGAAAGAGTTTCTAACTTCGTTAAAGCTGCAATCAAGCCCCTTTCCCAATTACAGTTCTACAGACCTGTTAGTTTCAGAGATCCCAGTGTTCAAAAGTATATTTCAAGTCCTGAAAAAGCCCCTGTATTACAACTGTTTATGTGAAATGTTATGGGTGGTATGGGAGGTGGAGATCATGGGAATCCCTATAATTTTTGTGTAACATTTATGTAATGTAAGCATCTTTTAAAATATATATGAAAAAAAACATTTATTTAAGCAAATCCACATATATGAATATATATCTATATATCGTTTTACAAATATTGGTTTGTATTGTGAAAAATTTTATTTTTACCCACAATTTTAAAAAAGTATGTTTCAAAACTAATAACAAAAACAAACTTACAAAAAAGGAAACAGTTTTTAGATTGGTTTGGAATGCATAGCCATTGATTTCACCTGTTCTCAGAAAGAGGCCAACCACTTCATTAGACATCAGGTGGGGTGGAGTTAGTACCCACAGAAGGGAATGTCTTTCAATACATTACCTACTTGGACAAGATTATTCAAATCCTTAGGAAATATAATAAGATAAAGTCCCACCTGGCAGAGTATGTGGCACAGAAGCAATTTCACAGTGAAGCCCACAAAGTGGGCTTGTCATGTGGCATCACTGCCAAATGAAACGGTCCTTGAAGATGATCTCCCCACAGATCAGAGTGATGCCATCAAAGACAATGTCCTGTTTGCAGATCTTAGTAGTGATGGCTCCCAGCATGGGCTTGTAACTGGTGCCAGTGCCAGTGCCAGCGGTAGCCCCATAGAGCCCTTGAATGCCATTGATGCCATCCTGGGACAGGTGGAAGTTCTTGGTGTAGGTGTAAATGAGTGTCATAAGAGCTCCAGGGTCCTCTGAGTGCTCCAGCCCCTGGTTATAGATTTCTTATTCTCCCTTGAATGACATTGATAGTTAGTGGTGGTATTTGGTATGTGGGGTCTATAACGTGTAAGCTCTATAAACTTAGCCATTAAAGTTTGACAACTTAGGACAATCATTGCAAGGAAGAAAAAAAAAAAAAACTGCAGAGAAAATGACATGAAAGGTACCTTGATTAACACTCCCAAGAAAACTATACAAGTAGAAGTTTTCTAAAGCAATATTGTTACCTGAAGAAGCATGGATAGTGAGTAGTTAAAAAAAGCAGGTCAGAAACTGATGTGGCTCAGTGATCGAGCACCGGCTTCCCACATACGAGGTCTGGGGTTCAGTACCCGGCCCCAGTACCTACAAAAAAAAAAAAAAAAAAAAATAGCAGGTCAGTACAAATATCTAAACCCTCAGTGACTGGGAGTGTTAAAAGAGTTCATGTGCGTTAACTGCTAAGCACAAAGCCTGAATATAGGAAGTGTTTAGTAAGTGGCAAATGCTATTAGTGGGCATGATTCTAGATAGTACAGTAGTAAATGCTCTTCTTTCTAAAGAATGATGAGTAATTAGGAAAAACGGCTGTGATCATGGGAACACATACACACAGAGCCTAGGGCTGCTGCTTTTTTTTTTTTTTTTTTTTTAAAGACAAAAGTCCATAGTTCAGGGGTTCTTAACCGTTTTTGTTCCATGGACCCCTTTGTCAATCAGGTGAAAACCACGGACCTGATTGTATAGTCCACACTATATTGTGTATTATTTAATAAATATCTCACACCTGCACCAACACGGCCCCACAAGAATAATGTTTTCGGAATTTCAATTCAAGCTTATGGACCCTTGTTAAGCACCCCTGCCATAGTTCCATTCTACTCATAACAATTCTAACCTGAGTCTGTGTATATTTGCAAGAGTGAAACATACTCCACTAAACAAGGGAATCAGATAGTCAAAGAAGTGTGCCTTTTCTTCCAAAGCTCAGCATCAGATCATTTATTTGCTTATTTCTGAGGAAGTTCACCAATAGAAAATTTTAAAAAGCTGGTAAAACAAGGCCCCTGTTTTCTGAGAAGAACTTTGAATCAAATTGTCATTATTTCAAGATATATTCTAAGCTCATATCATCCACAAGCCTTGGTTTGTAATTTTGGGTTTTTCTAGATGACAAGGATAGTAGACATAAGAAAGAAAAAAAGGATCCCAGAATGGAAAATTCTTATTCCTGTGTCCTTTTGGCCATCGCAGCTTGATGTCCCTGGCAGAGCAAGTCCTTTTGAAACCATTAAGTGCCCTGTGGTGGGCATGGCCACTGGCCACTGTTGGATACCAGGTCTTCTAGGGAAACTTCAGTTATTGATTTGGGCAAATGATGAGACTGAGATGTTAGTAATTGCTCTGGGACTTTCATTGGCCTGTGGCTCTAAATAGTGGTGCTAAAGATTGGGGGACAGACAGAGAGGGCTCCTTTACAAACAGTTCATCTTCCAATGATTTTGTAAGCTCTCAAGACATCCTCATGATGCTTTTCCATTGTTATTCTCTTTTTATCACCCCTTATGGCAGTTGCAACCAGTTCAGTTGTTTTTACCATTAAATAGAGGCAGTGCATTCTGAGCAACGAGAATGGTTCCAATGGGAGATGAATCATTAAAGATAGAGTATA
The DNA here is from genome assembly GCA_026826555.1 of Tolypeutes matacus. Lineage (NCBI taxonomy): Eukaryota > Metazoa > Chordata > Mammalia > Cingulata > Chlamyphoridae > Tolypeutes > Tolypeutes matacus. The sequence continues at coordinate 5,864,168 of JAKSZT010053820.1, forward strand.
TAGGCAAATACTAAATTTAAATTAGGAGTGGCCACCAGGCTTAAAATTTTTGCGATTGACTGATTGATTGAATAAGCAGTAATATTTGTTTTATTTGTTATGAATGTACTTATTTATAGCTGCTATTATGGACCACTTACCATATGCCAAGAACAGAGTTTCCTTTTTAATATCACATTAAACTGCATAACCAACCAATGATGAAGACACCCTGTCCCGATTTATTGCTGAAAAAAAACATGAGGCTTAGAGAGATTAAGTAACTTGCCCTCCAAATCCCTACCTGCAAGCAGAAGAGCTGGGACTCACTGCTACCCTCTCTCAGGCCTGGGCTTACCACCCTATGCTATACTGCTCCCATTTAACCTCTTTCGGGTTTAGGCAACATTGATGGGAGCTACTGGTAAAACATGTATTACCTGGGAGGTAAATCCTGGGAGGACTATTCATAAAGACCAGCAGAAAACAGATCTCTGAGGAGGTGCCACTCAGGGACAGTCAAAGGCTGAGAAAGAGAGTCAGACGTGGAAGAGTTATATGTGGGGTCTGCAGAGGTGATTAGGGTCCCCACTGTGGGGACAGAAGTGGGGGTGGGGATGGAAAAGGAGGGTGGGATGGTGTCACCAAACCACAGCATTAGGGAGGGAGGAGGAAGCTGAAAGGAAAAGAGCAAGTGTCCTTTCGACCTCAAAGTTTCTAGTACTTTTCTGGAAAAAATTTATTTCTTTGAGCCCACAAAAATTAAGTTATAAATTCTAGTTCTAAGTATAAGAAGGTAAAGATTCCACAAATATTATGTGATGCCTTTTTTTGGTTGCTATTTGAGTCGTATGTGCTTCTCACATATGACTCAATGGCCCTTTTAAACTTGAATGCGTAGCCGTCAGTTCTTGGGATGACATTTTCAATTAACTCACCAGTTCTCACTCACTTAGGAACCTAAGCTAGTTAAGCCCTATACAGGCCATTTCTGCAAGGTACTCATATTCAAGTTACCAACAATTCATTTCCAATTCAATAGTGTTTCTCAGCCTCTTTTTCATTACAATTCTCCTAAGGAGTTTCATAGACATTTTATCCCCCTAATCACCTACTGCGGACCCATGAGATTTTAATATCACATATATACTGTGTATCTGTTTATGTCCTCTGGCCTTTTGAGGGACCACAAATCATTGTAATATCTAAGATTCCCCCACCCAAGAACCCATTTTGTCTGCCTTAGGGGTAATATCGCCCCCATTGAGGATATTTTATGCTTTAGAGGTATCAAACAATGACTGTGTTCCTTCCAAAAGTGGTATTTCCCTCTTGTAATTGCCTTCTTCATATGTAGAGTTAACATTTATTCCCTTATCTCTGGTCCTGACCCCCTAACAACCTCCTTACCTAAATAACTGTAAGTGGACCTGTATAGGGCCCCTCCAGCAGGACATACCAAGAGAGGAGGCTCACCATTTCTCTAAGACAAGTAATAGTGGCCCAGAATACAACTGCCAGCTTCAATTTCTGGAAACGCAAAGCACACCTCAATAGTATGTATTGGGAAAAAAACATTATCACCGAAAATTATTTTTTTTCTGGTAACTTTAAGAAGGAGCAGGGCATGAAGTATCTCCCTGTCAGATGTAGAGTAAAGATCAATAGCATGGTTTAAAGCACTTCTCTGACACTGTCAATTAAGTGAATGTGGTTTTTCTACTATTCTTTGCTGTGTCCACTAATACTTTACCTGGTATGTCAATTTAAAAAAGGATGATTTCTGCAAATGCTAAGTAGATGGTTATCATGTAAGAGGAGGCAGAAAGAAATCTTTTGTGTGGCCAGAGATATAGGCTTTAGACTAAGATGTATCTATTCAAATCTCCACTATGTTCTTTAATAGCTGTGCATCCTTCAGCGACTCACTTGCCCTCTCTGAACTTCAAGTTTAAAATTATAATAATAATCCCTGTCCCAAAGGATTGTTGTGAGATTATGTCTAGTTAAATAGTAATAATTTTTACTAATAAGCATATATGCATGCCAAGCACAGCACTTGGATAGTAGGATTTTCTTAAAAGTCAAGAATGCAGTTTTTAAATTGCCTTTTCCTTCCTCTTGAATATGGATGCAGACATCAGTGCACTGAAAATAATAAAACCAGCAAGTCAGTTAATACTATTAACATCAAGAAGAGGAAAGAACAGGATTTATTCAATAACTACTGTATATTGAGTACTCATACACAAATTAGATGAAAAGCTTCATTGTTGCATAAGATCTTTAAATTCATTCATTCATTCATTCATTATGCATTGCAATATATAGCAGATACAGAAATCAGTCTTTCGCCTACAGTGCAGCAAAAGCCCTTCTCATTGCAAATATCCAGAGTCCCCTTTATTGCTTGCAGCAGATTCCCTGGTATTGGGGAATTTCTGAAGGACTCAACAGAATCAAAGAATTGGCTTAAGTTGACCTAGTGTTGTTGCTTTAAAAAAATTCCCAGCTCTTTCCAGGAACAGCCTTACCTGTGTCCAGAGGCTGCCGTGGTATTTCTCTGCTGGTCCACATTACTAATTCAGCTAATTGCAGCAATTACATGAAGTAATTGCTGCTAGCAAGAGAAGCCATTATGCTGTTCCCGCAGACAGCATCGCACAGCGTTCATTAATTACACCAACCTATGGACTAGCCACCACCAAATCACACACTCGAGACTGCACACCATATGCATTGAAACCCCTCTCCAAGCCACAGAGCATTTCTGTGCTGCTCACTCTTGCATGCCCACCATTTGCAGCATCCCTTTCCCTGCCCTTCTAGTTCCCCAAATTGAAATCAAATCAGGATAGAGCCAGGCTTCACAATGTGATTTATAGGGACCCGGTAGGCTGGAATCTCCTAGAACTGCCTTGGGCCACTGGTCTTCACACTAGATGGAAGCTGATTGTCTGGACCCAGAGCCATTCACAGTTGCACAGGAGTTAAAAATCTCTATCTTACAGTATGCCCTCTTTAGAGAGGAGAAGCAGAAATAATCATGGGAAGCGGGGCATGGTCCTAACCCTTGGTTGACTCTGTTCATTGGTTTCCTTATCTCTTCCTTTTCCCTACCCCCAATCCCATTATTTATTTTACTTTGTTTTTTCCATGTACAGCCAACATCAGATGACCTTGTTTCATCTGCTGAATGTTCCAGCGATGATGAAGACTTCGTTGAATGTGAGCCCAGTACAGGTAGGTCAGGTCAGTCTTTTTTGCTTGCTTTCTTTTTTCATTTGCAAAAAACAATACATACATGTACGTGAATATATACGTGTTTTATATATATTATAGTGTGTTAATGTGTGTGTATTTCCCATATCTATATATGTATAAACGTACATATATAAATATTAATATAGAATTGAAAGCATCAAATCCCATGGAATGACCAGAAATTACCTAGGGAACTTTAAAGTCAGTCACTTGATGGCTAAAGAAAGCTCCTTGGTATAGGACCTAACTTTAGGCAATCAATGCCAAAATTAACCACGAGAAGTAGGAATGTGTAGCAGCCAGCGGCAGCTACGAAATTGACATGGTGGGGGCATGAAAAGGTCTATAAGGAATGACATCAAAAAAGCATGAACCCAAAGTGGAGCATAAGACTTGGTAAATATCCTGTAAACCCCAAGCAGCAAAAAGGTAAATAAACCAAACCAAACAAACAAAAACATTTTTTTCCATGGGATTTCAACAGCAGTTAACATGGTATTATATTTTTACTAATTTTGTTCGTTGTGTCTAGAGAATTTGTGAAGCACTATAGAACAGAAAATCAAAATTAGTACTGAATCATGCCATGTCAACAGCTGTGATGCTTCAAAATGTATCTACTGTGCTGAAGTTGAGAGGACTTTGGCAATTAGAAGCTTCAGTGTTCCCCATTTAGACCCAGATACATTTTGATGTTTTATGGTCTTTCTTTATAATGAACTATATATGATATAATGTCCAGCAGGCAACTGCAGTCCCTTATTATTTCCTGTCAACTTTTTCCAAGTCATCTGTTTTGAGACTTGTTATAAGTTAAACATTTATATATATATATAATAGAGAACAGATATCATCGAATTTCTGTGTATATTTAACAGAATTAAAAGCTGGAGTTGGGTTAGGATTTTATTTCTGCAAAGCCTAAGAGAAAGAAATAAAATTTTCTAGTTGATTCTTTTGGTTGTTTTAATTTTTTTTTCTTTAAGAAAAGGCGACCCATTTGATTTTTTTCCTTTTGCTAATTCCAGAGAAATTTGAGCTTCCTGAAAAAAGTATCACAAAAGCAATAACCCTCCCTTTATTACCCCAAAATGATTTCACAGGATTTCAAATTTCAGTGCAGCCTGACTGCTTGGTATCTTGCAAGTGGCATTGGACACAGGAAGTTCTGTGGGTTCCTGTCCTTAGGGCACATAGGGACACATCAAGTGTGTAGGGCCTTTCCATTCCAGAGGGTAATCTCTTCTGTCAGCAGTTAAGCTTTGTGGAAGGAAAGTAAATATGGCCTATTAATCAGATTTTTTCAGGTTATCAGGTAATAGTGTCAGGGTGCTAAGGTGAGGTTTTAGCTCTAGAAGACAGTTAAAGACAATCTATACCAGAACTTGGGCACCAAGTTCTCCTTCTTTACTTCATCCATCCATTCATTCAATAAATATTTCTTGAACACTCAGACAGGTTACAATGTATCCCTGGATTTGAGTTATTCCTATTCTAATAATTTTCATAAATGAGCTGTCAGAAGGTAGAATAAATAACTTTACTACCTAAAGCACCTCACCAACAAAATTCAGTTCAACAAATATCTTTTCAGGACCAAATATTATGTTGAGCACTGTGTGAGTTATCAAGAATTCAGATATGAATATGGCATGATGCCAAACCAAGATAAATGTTAACTGATTTTGTGGCCAATAGTTTAAGATACCTGGACTTTAATTAGGTTTATCTGTTTATCCTTTTTCTTTTGTTTTTTTTTTTTTTTTCAGCAGTGATATTTGTATATGCAATGATGTTTGTCAAATACTTAGATTTTTAGTCTTTTTGTGTAAAAGGTGAAGCTTGGCCCTTCACCGTTCTCCCCACCCAGCACCCCCTCAATAAGGCAGAGGGTTTTTCCAGATCTCATGTGCACAAATTCTACAGCTCTCCAAGTTGTGCATTTATATTTACCATTTGGTATTGAACTTGTACAAGCCTAAACTTGAGTGGCCCCAAACTACATCCATTTGCTTTTTAGTGATGGCACAGGTGTTTCATCTACTCAAAAGCAGAGGACACAAAATCAATTATTCAGTGTTTCTTGAATAATATAATTACATGGGGTGAGTAGGGGAGATAAAAGCCATTTTTCAAACAATCTGTTGTATTCTGCAAGGTACCGCAGGAGAGGATATATATATATATATATATATAAACAAAGCAGGTGACAGAGCCCCCACCCTGAAGGAGCTAAATGCAGCACTAAGAGACCGATATTGATCCGCTTTGCCTGGGATTATTCAACTATTACATTTGATGAATGGGCATTTCCTCTTTCTAAATTTATTTACACCGTAAAGTGTTCCTTGTAAGTGATTTGGATACAGATAGAATTATGTCAGAAACATGTTTAATATAGGAAGGATGTAGATATTCCTGTTGGTAAAGAGAAAGGAGGTTTTGCTCTGGGGAGCAGATTAACGCTGATGAGGGTGAGTTACATAGAGCTGCCTGCCTTCACATTTTCCAAAAACAATAGGGTTTAAAAATCAGAAAGATTTAAACCAGGTTTTGCACTAATAGGAAGGCTTCCACTGACCATGCAGCAATGGATAATGTGACATGTACATAATTTTGACATAAATTGTTAATCCTGGGATGCTATGTGAATATCGAGATTAAAATTCTGGTTTTCACATCCTAATTCACTGCCTTCGTTTCCAAAATCATACTTTCCCAGCCTAGTGCATGGTGGAAATTTACTAAACTGGGCTAATTACCCAGGCCTTGTTCTATTATGCTTAACAATTACCTTGCTTTTGTTGGGGAAATACAATTAAAAACAAAATCTCCCAACCCAGAAAACCTTTCCACTAAGGTAGAAGAAAAAGAAAAACAATTTTATCATTGAGTAAGCATTAAACCAGAATGTGATGCATCACAGGCAATTCGCTAAAGAGAGTTCACAGAAGAAAGAAATCTCGTCCTTTTATTTGGCAAGCAGATACGATCCACAGCATAAACGTTCTTAAGATAAACATCACTAGTCCTCAAGTAAGAAGACAACAGAATGGATTGTTAGAGGTAGTTCATCTTAAATTCACCTGGTATTTGGGATGGTCTTGGTGTTTGCTTAATTGCCTCTATCCAAAAGAATAATAAAACTTCTCATTCCTCTATGACGGGTAGATAGTTGCTACTTGGAGCCAGAGGCCTAAGCTAAACCCCCATGGAAAGAGGAAGATAAGGATACTAACTTCCTTGATGTTTACAGTTCAGAAAGAAGTTCCCAGGTCCTTGAGAAAGAATGCATTGCAAAGGGACAGGAAAGGATCTACAATTGCAAATTTTCTAAATAATATTCTAGAAAAAAGAAAGTGGGGAAGAGTCTCCCTTTTTTGTATCAGGGAAAATTAATGTATATTTTTTTCTTTTTCAATTTATTTTTTTCCCTTACACCTTCTTCTCACCTTGTTAGCAAGTTCATTGTTTTCTATCTCTCTTATTGTCAGGCATTAAACTTCCACAGAATATTTCCTGATTACTTTAGATCCATTTGAAGTCCTCACTTTTCATAAATTTCAGTAGTTTAGTATATGCTATAATTCAACAATTTCTATTTTATTTTCATGTACCTAATTTTAAATGATATGTTTTTTTTTATTCCAATTTAATTTCCTTTAAATTGAAATAAATTTCAAAGCTGCTGGTTTTGAGTCAGATGTAAACAATGGCCTCTTCATACCCTAAACCCACCTGGACTTAATTAAAGTCACCATGGTTTAGTGTAGCTTAGTCATATCATGTTTAGAAACAGCTTAAACATTTTTTGTAGTTTAGGTGATGATAGTTGTAGAAATCTTGAAATCCTATGGATCTTAAATTTCTACTGTATGTTTTCTCTGGAAGATTCATAAGCAAGTACCAAAAATATACTAAATCATGACAGCCAGACACAGGGTGAAAGCTCAATTAGCATTTGTTGACTAAATTAGTTTGACTCTCAAAAATACCTCAATCTTAAATTTAAATTGAAAAACATTTTCCGTAGCTCTAACTTCATCTGCCTTTAAATGGCCAAAACAAAACCTGTTGAATTATTTAAAATCTATGATTTCACACAAGTAAATATTTTCCTAACAAAACCCATATTTCTTCCACAAAAAGAATTCTGTCTTTATCCCTACCCATTTTTTCCCTAGGAACTAGATCATTTTATAGTGAGTCACAGCAAAGATCACATTTTCTGAACATTTGTTTTAAAGATCCAGAATTGAAACTTTAACTATAAAATCATAATGAAGTCATAAGCACCAAATCAAAATATTCAGAATATTTGAATAACGGTTTAAGTGTCTAAAGGTGAGAGTTAGGATTTTTAACTTTCCTGATTTATAAATGTTGGTTGTGTTCTCCACAGAAGTCAGAGTCTGCTTAATATTTCAGATTCGTGTCCTTGCATATAAATCCTTTCCTTGCAGTAAACTCATGTTTCATTGTCCTGCTTACTTCTTTAGCTTCGACAAGAAAAGTAGATGAGCTATAAAGGGGCCAAATAATCAGTAGGAAATGGGATTCCTATTGGAATTATGGAGGCCAAATAACAGCTAAAATCTTTAGCATGTTCACATTTGTTATCCTAAAATATGATAATGATTTCTAAAATTCATAGAAACTGATGAAATTCACTTTCCAATTCTTCTCCCCCCTCCCCCCACTGCTACTCTCAATATATTCTTCTTTGGAAATAGAAATAACATCAGAACAAATGTATTAGTTGATTAGCTTTTGTATAATTAGAAATCATCTTCCTGGATTTTATATATATTCAACAGGCTCAAGATTCTAAAAGTCTGGGGACAGCAGGTGGGGAGGACAGAAAAGCAGAAACAATAAAAGAAGCACCTGTTCCCCCTGAAAAGTAGGCTTGGCTATAATTTAAAAAGCATATCGATTCATCCAGTTGTTATCCAATGGTACATTTTTCTGGTTGTCAATTAGCTAGGTTTTGGGGCATTAGCTCTTTTGAATGTCCTTTGATCAAATCTCAAGGGATAGTACTTCCAGAAGAGGGCAGACAGTAAAAGGAAATAAAGATGAAACACATTTATCCATCAATAGAACTGTGCTAAATACCTTTCATAATGGTTAGACTGAAGGAGATGTTTAAACTAATGGCAGTAATCTGAGATCACAAAAATTACTATTCCCAGGGTGGTTTTCAGATGCATTTTTACTCCTCAAATCCATAGTTCTCACATTTGTATTTGGTATTATTGCTACTTTGGTCCTCTTTTTAAACCAGACTACTAATTTACTCAACCAGTGTGAGTGAAATTTAAATCTGGCTAAACACCGATAGTATATTTATACTGGTGTTTTCCAGTGTATCTGGGTTCTTAATCTTTATCAGCTTGAGATTCTTCAGTTAAGGAGCTTTAATATGAAAATCTGGCACTCAGTTGATAAAAGTATACCAAATCATTAGAAGTTTTATTTGCTGGGACACTTTAGAAAATGCAGCTGAAATGTTAAGAAGGATAAGGATACTTACCTGGCAGGGGAGATACCATGATCACGAAGGTGGTTTTCCCAGGGCGAGGCTTATCCATTGCATTCTGGATGTGCTGACCCCTGAGATTTCCCCAAATGTGGGAAACTCGACTGCATAATTTGTGGTAGTGGGGGACTGCGTTCGCGCTCTCCCCTGTTAAAAAAAAAAAAAAAAAGAAAAAAAAAAAGGATAAGGAGAAGTAGAGCATTATTTACCAGAGTCTGTTGATGAGAAAATATAAATGTACTGATCATTGACCTTAAATATGATATTTATAATCTTATGTGTTTATAGAAATACATTTGCGATTAGAGTTAGCAACTTGTTTTTATTACAAAGAGTGAATATGAATTGTTTACTTAGTTAATTATTTAAGTTTAGAAAGATTTTCTATATAGGAACTCATGATAGAAAAATGAAGCCATGTTTAACTTTCATTATTAGTCAAAGTGGCTACTTAGTGTGTAGTAGAATATTAAATGCTTAAATAAAATGTTACTGGAATGTTTGAGTATCACAGTGTTCAGAAATTCACCCTGAAGAATTTGGAGCCATTTAATAACACTTTGAATAAAAGGATAATGGAAGTAATCTGAGACAAACATTTTAGCTTTGGAAAGAGGAATATAAATAGATGTAAAATTAATGAATTCATTAATCATTATTGGCGATGGATATTAGATATTTTTACATTTGAGTTGTAATACATGTCCAATATGCACATTGTCTAGGCTTAATCCTATCACTTTTTAAATTTCCTTGACTGATCTGCAAATTAACAGAGTATGTTCGTGGGACCATAGTGTTGCCAATTTAATGGCATAATTCTGTCTTCATTCATTAACCTACAAAGTGATGTCATATCGCTTTTTATAACCCAACTCCACCCTAACCCAGGCTAATTTTTAAGCCACTGGAATAAATATGTGCCCTTTAAATCCTTTATGGTAATAGACTTTGAAAGTTAGAGTATGTTTATGCACTTCCATTTGAAAGTTCAATAAATCAGTTATTTATGTAACATGTTTTGTGTGACTACTATGTGTAGGCAGTGGAAAGGTGCTGAGAAAATATAAATAAGCAAGACCAGATTACTTCCAGGAGTTCACAGACTATTATGGAAGGCAGATTAAAGAATAAGTGTAAAAAATGAAAAGGGAAAGGAAGAGAGGAAGCAATGTGGACTCACAATAAATGGAAATGCCTAGGATATTAGGGAAACCCTAAGGTGAGGTATCTAATCCAGGGAATGTAGGCAGGAAAAAAATCACAAGAGGTAATACCAACCAATGACACATTCAATTAATGGCAAAGAGCATTCTCTTAGGTCTCCTGAGATTGGGGCCAAGGAATTTCTGATTCCCTATGACTGAAAATGTAATACAGTTCAGTAACAAACTTTTCTTTGAACTGCAGATATACAGTATGGTCTAGGACCAGGGCTTTTTAGGTAATACAGTAAGGATGTACATGCTGAGGGGAAAATTTCAAGCTAAACTCATGAGAACTTCCTGATTCCAATTGCCAATGCAAGTAGTAGATAAAGAGTGAGCTTAATAGACTCATTAAGCAATCACATACACACACACACACATACAAAAGAGGGATTGGGTTTTAAAGGGAAAGTTTTTTATGGGTTTTCTTTTATTCTTTTTGTTCTGTATTTTTTTCTCCCATTAGGCCCAAGTATATGTACTGTGTGTATATATACATATATAGATATAAATAACATGTGTACACTAAATATATAGTGCCTATCATTCTATATATATATATATATATATGTAGACACAGTATAAATGATATTAGACTAATGTTAGCAGAGATCAACAACAGCCCCTGCCATCAGTCACGTGTTTACACAGAAATTCATGCCATTATTCTTAACCAGCATCAGCCAACAGAGACATGCATGTACTGTTATAGCGTGGTGATCAAAGCATGTTGATTTTTCTTTAGGTTTTGTTTAATTCTTTATCATAATTATAATAGTGATTCTCTAATTTAGTTATCCTTGGGAGGGGTTGAGAGGAAAAAATTATACAGATATATCTATACGTATATGCACTTTGCTGTGTATATATATAAATAGATATATACCTTGTATATTTTTAAAGAACATTTTCTGTCGTTTCACCTCATCTTGTGCCGCATGAATTTTTGGTGGTTCAATTTACTTTCTTTTGCTTTGATTCATATTTAGTATTTTGGTCATTATGGCAATTTTTAACTCATTGCTAAACTTTTATGAGTACTTATAATCATCATTTTTAAAATACTGAGAGATATATAGATACATAAATCAAACAAGGCAACAAAATCTTTTCTTGCCATCCTAATCTCAAATTTCTCCCACTTCAGCATACCCCTCCAGTATTTATGCTCAAAACAAAACAAACCCCAAACAAATCCAAGAAAGTTGTGTACAAAAGAATGAATTACCGTGTTTTCCTCTTCTTCCTCCTATACATAATTTCCTTTTAATTTCCTTCCTTTTCCCTTTTTATTTTCCCCACATCTGCACAAGCCACCTACTCTTAGTCTTCCCTTTATGACAATATGATTAATAAAAAACTTGACAATTCAGTTAGAAAAAAAATTAAAAGCATGCAGAAACAACAGAGAAACTCGCCCTTCCCCACATATTTCAGATGGCATAAAAAGAATTTTATTGCAGATGTAGAATATTTGTTGTATCTTTTATTTCTGGAAAAGCCCAGGATCATTGTGTGGCATGCATGACCATTTTGTTAGCTAATCAACTAACCATGGCCTCCATCACCAGTGCATGGGTTGTAATGGCGCCATCTTGTGTTTCACCCAAGTGACACATCCAGGCTAACACAGCAAGTCCAGTGTATGAGTTGTGGGGATAATTTTCATTTGTAGTTAAAATTTCACGGGTTCTCATTTTTTTATTATTTCCAATGGGTCACAGCAGCCCCAAGAGCTGCTCTCGCAGCCTCTCTGTATGGTTTTGTCCTTGTGTCTGCTTTCTTTGGCACAGCAGTCAAGCTTGTCTCGTGTCTAGCACTTCTGCCTTGCGTCCTGTCTCACTGTGGTGGTGTAGTTCTGTGATTCTGTTCTCTGTTTTGTAATACGTGGTTTGAAATTGTCTCCCTTTATTTCTTATTCTCCTATTGTCTCTACTTTTAACCTTACCCTCAGGAAACTTCACAAAGGAACAAAACTAATTCTCAGTCGAACTGTAAGCCTTATATACTGTGGTTTGCACCTGGAGGTCATAAGTTGCACTTTTTACCTGAAAAAAAGGAGGCAAAATTTAAAGTGGGAAACAACTAATGATAATAGCCAAACCCAACCACATCAACAATGATAAGAAACCCTTGTTGATTTCTTTGGAATTATCAAACAGGCTAACCTTTAAAGGGATTTCAAGTAAGATGTAATCTCCAAGCATTTTCCCATAGATTACCAATCTTCTAGTTAGAATCTTTTCTTCAGGAACAAAGCAACAGAAAAGTGTTCAGAAAATGCTAGTTAGAGGTCATCATCCATTCTACAGAGCAGTGCCTCATCCCAAATTGGCGAGGAATTTGTAGAAATCTGGGTGTGTTTTATTATAAGATTCATGTATGCTTATGTATTTTAACCTAAAATATAAATGTGTTCGACAAGGCATCTGAGGGAAAAACAAAGAAAGAGGCTTTTGTAACTTACTGGTTCTGACTAATGCCTATTTTGAGGTAAGATTATTATTATTTTTTAATCTTTCTGAGTCAAATGATATAATGAACACACACACACACATATTTAAATGCATGGAATCATTAGAGAGCCAACACTTTGACTTGGAGCTAAATTCTTTAGTTTTTTTTTTTCCTTTTCAAAGAATATGACATGCAACAATAGCCTTAGTTCTGAGGATAAAGCCTGAATTTATTGAGACAGAAGTAGAAGAAAGTGCCTAGTTAAAAATTTTCAGATGCTGGATACTGTCTGTGACTACCCAGGCAATTTGCTGCATAACTCAGAAGGCTCTGATTTATTTGATACTGGTAGTATGAATGTGACACTTTGAAATTTCATTTCACCCCCTTCTCAGTAAGGGTTGAGCAGAAGATCATAAAAAAGGTGCTTTGTTTCAGGTAATAGATTAAAATTTTTGAAGTAGATTTTAAGGAGAAGAGAAAGCTTCACATAGCACGTGGTTTTATGAGAGAATATTCCAGTGATGAAGCTCTTTACTTCTCTTGGCTTAAAGGTAATGGGGCGGGGAGAAGCAAGGCAAGAAGAAATTAATGGGCTCTATACACCAATAAGAACTTTCTAATGAAGGAAGGAAGGGAAGGAGTAAGGAAGATTGAAGAAAGGAAGGGTAAAAAGACAAAAGGAAGGGAGGGAGACAGGCGGACAGCAAGGAAGCAAGGGAAGGAGGAAAGAAGGAAGTAAGAAAGATGGAAGGAAAGTAGGAAAGAAAGAAGGAAGAGAGCAACAGAGGAAGGGAGGGGTATTGATTATGAATCAGGTACAGCAGCATGCTGATAAATGTTTAAAAACTGGCACGTGCCTGTGCACATGCACGAAAAATCCTGATCTGTAGTGTTTGCTCATTTCTTTGATGTAAAATATTCCCACCATGGGTGATTTCAAGCCACCAATATGACAGCACTAAACGCGGAGTTGGGAAGAATTGCTCAGAAGCACATGATTCATAGTGGTTTCACCAACAGATACTATAGACATCAATAATCTCAAGAGCATAGATAATAGTAACATGTAGTAAAATAATGAGGAAGTGGTGAGTTTTTAACTACTTATTACCTTTATTTTCAATATAATTATTTAACTAGAAATTTTATGCATTTTGATTTTTGATGATGTCTGAATTTAAGAACCACAAAATTCCTTTAAAAATGCAGCAATCAGCGAGGTGCATTCACACATGTTATTTTATTTAATTATCATTTATGTTATTATGATATAGAAACTTTTGTGGCCATTTAAGTCATCCTGAAGAATGAGAATCAGAAGGTTTACTTTTCCGAGATCACTTTCCTGTGTGTAAGTGACAGAGAAAGATTCAAACCCAATCTGTTTGACTCCCGTATCCATTTTCTTTCCACTGCAGTGTGTACAGAGGATCAGGTGTAAACATTTATTAAATCACTAAATTCTGGAACTATCATGTGCTCATTTTTGGAGCTTAATGTGCATAGAGTTTTCGTATTGCCCCAAGGAGGTCCTTGCTTTAGAGGCACAGATAAAATGGAGTTTAAATGCATGATAGCTGTGTAAATGGCAAAATGATGACAATGAAACAGAACTAGGACTTCTGGCATTCAGTTTGTAAATGTCACAAAAGGTATGCCTGTGCCTTCATGAAAATATCTGCTTTGACTAATTTCATTTCCTCAAAATAGTGTTGCCAAATATTCCTCCTTTAGTACCACTGAAGCTGAGCAGGGTTTTTCTTGGGTTTTCAAATTTTGTTTACTGAGCTTTAGAAAAACCATAGTAGATCTAGCATTTTTTAGCATATATTTATAATCTCTAGCATGGTTTCATTACTTAGTTATGTTTTTGTAACTTTTAAAATATAATGAACTTTGTTTAGTTACAATATTTGATGCGTGTTAATTATTCAACTGCACAGTGAAATATATCGATGCCCTTTGCTTCTACATTTTTTTCACAGAGTAAACTAGTATATTAACACCAAAACCAACATGAGAACCATTGCATTGCAGAGTCACGGAAGATTTTTTTTTTTTTTAAGTGTCATTTTATTGTTAGATATTTAATCATTGCTTTGAGAAAGTGTTTAAGAGATCTGGGAATTAAAAGGAAAGTGTTGGATCTTATTAGTCCTTGTATTTTGACAAGAGAGATTCTCTGACTGGGCTTCGAATAGTGCAATATTTTACTTTGATTTGTTTTCCGGTGTAATTGCCCCAGTGGTCATCTTTCAATGACAGCATACGTAATACTTAATGAGTTCTCTTGAAGTGAATTTTCAGGCTTTTACCTATAGGTTTGCCACTGCTAAGTCTCTGTTTCTTCATTCACTGAATCTTTATTCACTTACTACAGTCAGGTATTGTTCTACGTAATTTACATTTTAGCTACTTTAATTCTCACAGCAAACCTGTGAAGTTCTATTTATAATCATCTCCATTTTAAAGATGAGTAACCTGAAGCATAGAGAAGTGCTGTGGTAGAAAGTTCCCCCAGAGGTGGAATGGCTTCAGTGTGGGAAGAAGCTCCAACACTTACCAGAGGCTTGTTCTTCTTGATTCCACCTGTGTAATAATTAGTGTATCAGGGCTTCTAGCTCATTACTCATTAGCAGGCCTGCTCAGAACACACACTCAGACAGCAGCCTTCTCTTACTGATGTTAGGATTCTAAAAATAGAGGACTGGACTAAAAGCTTTGATAAGATGTTATATTTTCTTTTATTTCAGAAATAATTATGTTGCTTGGAACACAATGTTTTAGATGTTACAGCTAATAGGAATCATAATAATAAGTGGAAATGTACTTGAGAGGATGTATTGCTTACCTTAGCCCCTTTTCAACATTTGTGTCCTTTTGTTATCTCTACCCATTTGTTTATTCTCCCTTTCTTTTTTCTCACCTTCTTGCATTATATGTTAAAACTATTTAAAAATTGAAACAACAACAATGACAGAAAAGCCATTTTGGGCCCCTTGAATTTTCTATGCAAGAAAAAAATCTCAAAAGGAATTAAAAGGGACTAAAATACAAAATTTAAAAAGTACATCTTTTTTTAATCTTTAAAGAAGCTTTAGATTCCAAATGTTACATCTAAAATATAGGGGATTCCCATATGCCCCACGCCCTCCCCCTCCCACACGTTCCTCCATTAACAACATTTGTCATTAGTTTGATACATTTGTTACAACTGATGAACACATACTGAAGCATTGCTACTAACCATGGTCTATAGTTTACATTATGGCTTACACTTTGTACTGCACAATTTTATAGGTTTTGACAAAATGTATAACGGCTTGTATCTGTCATTGCAATATCATGCAGAACAATTCCAATGTCCCCAAAATGCCCCATCTTACACCTATTCTTCCCTCTCCCTATCCTCAGAACTTCTGGTGACCACTGCCTTTATATCAATATTACAAGTTCTTCCATTACTAGAATAATAATGTCTGCTTTAGTCCATGGTTACATGCCCCACCCCCTTTGTTTGTTTATGCCTCAATCTTGAGGATTTGTGGAGGGTGATGTCCACTCTGCTTCCGATTGAAAGGAGGCTTAGATCCCATGGGGCAGATGGATGGAACTACCCTGCTTGCTGTTGTAGACACTCTCTGTTTTGCAGGGCAGGCATTGTCCATCATCATCCTTTTGTTAGTTACCCTGGGTGAGTCCGATGAACTGGAGAGTAGGTGTTGGCCGCAACTCTTCTGAGATTCAGGGCTCAACCAACATATGAACAACCAGAATATTTAAGTCTCTGGGACATATATTTAATGGGTATAGTGCTAATTATAGGTTCAAATAAAAGGGGCAGAAGAACCATGCGTGGGAAAATTATAAATAAGTCTAACTCCAATACATTGAGGGAATAGTGATCACGCATTCCAAGGTAAGGCCCACTGACGGGGTACCGATTTCCTGGGGTTGTTTGCCCTGTCTATCATGTCCAGATATCTCTAGAGCCCTCGGGAGCCCCCTGTTTGAGGCAGTCTACTTTGGCGGTCACTGAGATCCTCCTGAGAAGTGCATAAGCACAACCTCTGGAATGACTTCCCTACTCACTTTGAAATCTCTTAGCCATAAAAACTCATTTCTATTTAATATTTCCCCCTTTAAAAAATACATCTTTTTACATATGTGTTTCCTTTTATTAGTATCTTTCTTCCAAGGCGAGTGTGGCCTGTTCAAGCACCTGAGGATCTCATTACAAATTTTAGAAGTCCTGAGCAGTTTTGAAGCCAAATCCTAAACTGGAAAATTTGTACAGTTGAAAATGTTTGCGTACCTTCTGTCATAGAGATGTGTTTCCATCTTAGCTTTGGAGCATTTGTCTACTAAAAGATAATGAGTATTGGCAATATTGCATTGCTAAGTATTCAAATTTGTCAGGTCAATTGCCCAGATCAATGGTTGGCAATTTTTTTTTTCTGTAAAAGGCCAGAGAATAAATCTTTTAGGTTTTGTTGAGGATCCTACAGTCCCTGATATAACTACCCAACTCCACTACTGTAATGCAAAAGAAGCTATGGACATTATATAAATGAATGAGTACAGCTGTGACTCAACAGAACTTCATTTACAGAAGCATATTGCTGACATCTGACCTAGAGAAATCTGACATATGAGAAATGTGTAGTCATTTTTTCTATATGAATTCCTCCTGCCTGTTTTATAGTCAATCTAAGCAAACATTTGCTGAGTTTTTCATTAAGTATGTGGGGGCCACTGGGGATACTACAAGGCATTAACAGCTCATCTTTAAGGACATATCCAGCCATTCTTTCAAATATGCCATTGTTGTAAGATATGAAATATGATAAAAAAAAGTGTCAGGGTCATCTTCACCCAGCTTTTATACTGCATTTCTTTCTAAGAGCCTTATGTTTTGCCCTTCCTTTTACAAACTTGTCCTTTGAGCTCTCTGCTGCTGCTGGGGTGTGGACCGTCTTCTCCCCCACTTTCATACCTCTCCCACAGTAGCTGCCTTCAACTCCAGCCCGCATCCCAGTAATTCTTTCCCAAACCTTGGCTGTGGGTTATTGAACTGACAAATGTCTGAATGACTGAGATATGATATTTGCAACCTTCTGGCCACCTCTTCTTTCCCTGTTCTTTTTGATTTGTGACTCTGTAAGTTTTGTAGGGAAAGCTAGGAAAACATAGCCGATGACATGGACAGTGAATAGGGAGAACTAAATTGATGGGGCGCACTAGATAGGACTCTTTTCTGCATTGTGAGCAAAAACATTTATTTATATCCCAAGCCCTCAGAATGTCAGAGGTAAGAGATTATATGGGGCGGTGCAGGAAGCAGCATCCTGTGTCCTGAGGTGAGTAATGTGTTCTACCACCTGGCAGCGGATTAGGCAGGAGCAGGCTATGGAAATACATGTCCAAAACCATATTTAGTTTTACTGTTCAAATGGCATTTGCTACTTAAGGATTCTAGTGTGTGAGTTAATGCATAGCCCCTCTAGCAGCTTTAACATTAGAAATCTATGGCCAAGCAGTATGAAAGACTCATATATGAACCCTAGATAAACCATGAAGCCAGCTCCTAATGCATCCCAACCCCAGAGGGAGCGTAAGATTAAATTTTGGGAGCCAGGATGCTTAATAATAACATTATGAGCTTTCTCCATTAGCAAGGCCTCGTGCTGTGCTCCTGTGCCTGGAGTTGTAAGTTCTGAACTACCGCTCAAAAACAAGCAAAAAAACAAGATGATGATATGATGTGCAGAGACAAAAATGATAGCACCATTAGGAGAGGCTTTTGTGAGGCAGACCTGCCAAGACTGGCTGTTCAAAATAATCTAATTTGGAATTAGTGTTTTACTACATCTCTGCAATCAAAGGAGGCTGTAGAAAACAAGAGTAAAACAAGAGTAAATTAAGCACTATTGATAACATGATAGGGACAAAACAAAATAAATTCAACTTCTTTTCCTCCCATTCTGCTTGTGATAGTCTGGTGTTTTACCATATGGTTTGTTTGTTTGTTAACACTTAGTTATTATTAGCTTTCACTATAAAGCAAGATGGTAAACTCAGTCTCACCCAGACCAGCTGGGGTACATGAATGGATGAACCAGACCAGTTTTGATGCAATCGTCAGTAGTGGGAACTCTGATGACCTGGAGAGACCACACCCCCATTTCACGACATTCAAAGTAAATATTTAAAACATCATAATGGAACTAAGCCTTGTGAAAGTCAAGCAAGGAATATAAACAATGAGACTCACCGTATTTTTTTATTTCACTTTTTAAAAATTTCTTTAGAGCCACCCCTTCCTAAAGTTTGAAGGAGGCTCCTGGTGAAATTGTTGTTAGAGGATCACTCAGTGACAATGACTTTGCTGAAGTAAACACTGCAATTCCTCTCCCAAGCTTCCAAAAAGCTAAAGGCCTTTTCTGCAGCTCTTTTATTATGATGATGATGATTTTTAAAACCTTAGAGTTTATATAACTCTAAAACGGTAAGCTTGAAGAACTTTAGAGTGCCTTGTAATGACTTTGTTTTAGGCGAGGAAACAGATCTCCAAAGATAAATTGATTTGCTCAAGGTCACTGAGCTAGTTAATATTAGAGTTGGAATTAAAGCCCAGGTTAGGTGTCCCAAATCCATTCAATTTTGTGGATAGCATGTATCAAGTTAATTTAGAATAAAAACCTTGAGGCTTTTTTCTTAGAGAACATCCAATAGAAGATTCTCAGTGTGATCGATTGCTTATCTTTGCTCTAATAGTCATTGCTGGCATGCACGGGAGGAATCATTGGCCCACTTAGGGACCAAATCCATAGCTCTACAATCTATTGGTCACAAGGGGAACTAACCAGAAGATAAAGGACAGATGGGGAAGCAAGGTGAGGGGACTGGGAGCAGGTTGCCGCATAGACTCAACAAGCACAAGCTCCAGGGATGAATTGTCAGTGATGTCATCATCCTGCACCAAGGACAGAAGCTCATTAGATTTATCTAGAGTAGTGGCTCTGAAGCTCAAGTCCAAAATGAGTGTCAGGCTCTGTCAAAGCTTTCACTGATGAACAGTGAAATGAGAAACGTATAGACAATATGCTACAAAGTTAAACTTACAGATCTGTCCTATATTCTGAGATTACACCCAAATTTTTTTCATTTTTTTTTTTTTTTTGATAGCTAAAATGAATAACTTTTTCAGAAACAGTTTTTTTTTTTGGTACTGTTTATAGCATCCTTAATAAACAAAATAAAAGTTGGCAACCATGTTAGTCCTAAACCCATTGTTTTCTTTGTTATTGTACTGGTCCGTGAAAACAAAGAAATAAACATTCAGAAACCATAGAACAAGAGGATTAACATATTCTCTATGTTGTCACACTAGATTTAGTAGATTTTGGAAACTGAAAACCTTTCTAAATCTAAAATTTCATTACGAACTAGTTAGCTTAATCCAAGACATTTATTTTCCTGAAGTTCCAGGAAGTTACTATTCTGAGAATTGTTTACTTAGATATAGGTATTAAGATAGTTTTTGAAGCACAGTAAAAAAAAAAAAGAATAGGTTAAAGACACAAAATAGAATGAATAAGTAGGAAAAAAGCTAGGACAAAATGTTATGTAAAAGGCTAAAATTAGCTTATAAACATAGACAAAGAAAAATAGAAACTTCTAGAGATAATGTGGAAAGATAATTTATGTGTGTGAAAGTAAGCCTCTGTGCTAAATCTAGAATTTTTTCTCATTTTAAATCTTACAGCAAATTAAAGCTATTTTGGAGAGCTGAATTAGCCTACATTTTAGTTAACACAATCCATCTTTGTGTCAAGAGAAGGTTAAATACTGTACTCCCCAGACAAAAGAAGGGATGTGATCTATACCAAAGGCAATTGATGAATTTGTCTCTGTAGTTCTCATCTCCTCCCCCCGTTTCTGTCTCTTGGATAATCATCTCCAATAACCTCCTATTTCAATAAATTAATCTAAATATTTAAAATATTATACTTAATTTAGCCAAAAATGGAATTGAGCCAAGTTTACTGAATGCTTATTGGAAATCTGAGGTTTGGTGTTATGAATCAGGTGTAAGGATTATATTTAGAGTAACAAAATCAACAGTGATTTTTTTGTAGGTGGTGGTCAATGGGTAGTTTTTATTTTGTTATTCTTCATCTGAAATTTTTATGTAGAATAAATTACTGTTATAATCAGGAAGAAAGTATATATGTTATTTTTTTAATGTAAAAGAGTGTATGCCAGCAAAGGAAATCTTGTTAGTATTTAGACATAGGAACTCTCCCAGATCAGCAATTTGAAAATACAGTGAATCCTTCCTTTCTCGTGCTTGTGAATTATGCCCACGATGTAAGGTCTTGGGAGGAAAACTGCTGGAGGAATTCAAAGATGACTATGATGATGGTATTTGGGCTCCTGAATAGCTGAATAGGCACCAGTTCTCTAAGGTCAGCCCTGTTCATCAAGTAACAAATGGTCCATGGATTCACCAGGTGGTCATATAGCAGGCGTGGGCAGGAGGTATCCTGTAAATGACCCATTATCAGAAAGTTTAAAAGTTGTGCTAGGGAACCAGGAGCACAGATGAGACATGAAGCGGCCTTCAACAGACACTTGGGAACATGATTGATTCCTTCATCCATCCTTTGGGTGCTATGTACTCCCTCATGGCTTGCCTACCCCTCATCAGTACATCTGCTTGTGAGATGTAATAAATAGGTGGAAGGCTGTAGTTGCAAACAAGTAATTAAAAACTTTGCATCCCTCTCTCTCTACTTCCCACACATCTTCCCTCTCTCCCTTGATAGGATGTCTAGAAAATTAAGCAAGCGGTAGATTAAGATTCTTCCATGTAAGGAACATCTGTCACTGTTGTTACAGAGATTGTATTAATGAATTACAACATTTTATTACCTTTAATCTGAAAATAAATATGGCACTTTCTTCTAAATTCAACAAGTAATTTGGCTTATTGTGGGTTTTTTTTTTTTTTTTTTTGGTTATTCTTGTTTTTCACATGAAGCTTATGACTGTAGTCTATCCCTGAAGCTGTGAGATCTTCTAGGAAATGTTGTTTTCCATATCTATACCCTTTCTTGTATGGAAGGGAGAGAAAAGCCCTCAACAAAATCAATTTTGGAGATAGACAGGAAAGTTCTCCATCATGAACATATTTTTAAAAACAGCTGGTAAAACAAATGGTCCAAATGTGATGCCTAAAGCACATCTATTCAAACAAGATGATTGTTTAAAGATAAAAGCAGTCACTTCCAAATATCAGCATTATTAGTAATTCCCACACTTACAATTAAGAGATGAGAGACCTTGTGAGACTTTTTGATTTCTACTTGGTTTTGTGTGACAGCTTTCAATCTTTTGTTTTTCTTGGTGTGTGAGTTTATCAGAAGCTCCATACCAAATTGTTAAAATGTGGAATATAATCACACAGGGACTGTTTTTTTAAGTTTACATATAATGGATTTTTAAAAATTTGCCTTCCACTTCTAAAAATGTTCCTATATGATAATATCTATGTGAAATCCAAAAGATTGAAATGGGAAATTGATAATGTACTTAAGTTAATTACAATTCAATAACTGTTTTGAAAAGGTCAGACAAACACAAGTACTGGCTATTTGTAGCTGTTAAAATCTGAGTTCTGTTTTCATCTACCACATTTAGAGCCTGCTTCATTACTTTCCCTTGTCATGACTTTATTTGCTTACTGAGCTGTTTTGTTCTGAACCACTGCCAAGTGACATTAAGTAGCTTCCTTTATCACACCAATCACTGAAATAATTTTTTATTATATTTTTCACAGCAGTTCTAACTCTCAAATTGGAATATAAGGCTTATCTCTGGATCAGGCATTGCACAAATGCCGATTTTTTATTATTAGACTTGACAAATAGGTGTTTGCCATTTATATTGACTTCTCCTCTTTCATCACTACTATTCTATTTTCATTTTAAAAAAATTCATAAGTAGTGTTACAAGGACAGTCACCATGTTGGATTTGTTGAGATCCGACCCAGTGGAGAAAGGCCCTCTTTAAAATAATGCACAAAGAATCATTTCAGCACTCCTCTCCCCCACTCCATGGCATTCAATGCTTGTTTGATAGATGGCACTGAGAAATTTGAAAGAGTGATTCACTTTCACCCTCTCACCAAATAAAACAGAACTGTCTTTTCTAGAACCCACACATCTACAAGGGTGTCACTTTCCTATTTTACCCTAAACAGACCTATCTAATGGACAGCATTTGCTGTCATGTAGGATAGCCTGAGACTGGTTTTTTTTCCTATCACGTTAGAGAATGTGATCATAACTGCTAACAATTCACAGTTGTTGTGGTTTTTTTTAAAATGTTATCTTATGTATTTTTACTGAAGTATCAATAACTTTCATGAATGGTTCTTTTGTTGTAAAAATAATTCCATATTAGAGTCATAAATTCTCCATCTAGTACATGTCACATGGGGAATCTGACCACAAAATCTGCATGTGTGTATTAATATTATTATGATTCTATATCTTATGTAAACAAAATTATATATACATGCATGCACTTGCCTTCCTCAGCATTTTTTTTAACTTTTGATTTTTATATAATTTCAATGTTGAAGAAAAGTTACATGAACAGGTAAAAAAAAAAAACCCTTTTCCCTTTATTCAGATTCACTAATCATTAACATTTGCTTTAGCATTATTATGTGCCATTGGAACATAATACATTTATGAGCCATTGGAAAGTGTGTGTATAAAACATCATATATATATATATATGTGAGTAATTTGCATACATTATGCTCTTTTACACCTGAATACTTCAGTGTGTATTTCCAAAGAGCAACAACTCTCTCTCACAAAACAAGAGTACACATATCAGAATCAGGCAATATAACATTGATGCAATACTGTTATTTTATCTATAATACATATTCAACTTTCATCAATGCCCCCAATAATTTTTTTCCAGACCAGGATCACATGTTGCATTTATTTGTACCCAGCCATATTTTGAAGTATTCTCCCCGTATATTATTTTGTTTTGCTTCCATGCTTGTGCAGGGCACAGATCAATAAACATGAGTAAACTTCTTAAAATCCTGCTAGCTGGATTGGTGTGGAAGCCTGTCCGTCCGCACAAGAATGAGATTCCCTTTCTTGGACTCAACTAGAGCTAAAGCAAGGAAGAACTTGAGGTTTCTTTTGATTCCATTCCTTAGAAAGCTCTGATAAGGGATATTTCTGACCCACTGAATGCTTTCCATTGATGCTTTCACGAACAACTCTGGTTGA
The DNA here is from genome assembly GCA_026826555.1 of Tolypeutes matacus. Classification (NCBI taxonomy): domain Eukaryota; kingdom Metazoa; phylum Chordata; class Mammalia; order Cingulata; family Chlamyphoridae; genus Tolypeutes; species Tolypeutes matacus. The sequence goes on from JAKSZT010053820.1 coordinate 5,887,949, forward strand.
GCAGTATGTGCAAAGCACTAGGAGAGACACTGGGTGAGCAAAAATAGAGGTGGTCCCTTGTGAGTCTAGTAGAAGAGACTATCATTAATTAATCAAGTGATCTCCAAATAAATGGATGGTGACAAACTTTGATGAGTGTTGTGAAGTGAAGGCACTTAGTACCAAGTAGCATATCATAGCAGGTTATGTGACAAGGTGGGGTTGGGGGTGGAGGAAAGGATACTACTCGAAGGAGTTATGAGGGGTAAGTGGTATTTACTGGGCAAAGAGGAAGGGAAAATGCATATAAGCTGACAAGGATATTCAGGCATTAGGAAAAGCAGCCATCTCTGAGAGGGAGTCCTTAGGACAAAGCAATGATCTCACAGGATTTTGTCCATCCCATAGAAGAAAGAGCTTACACCTAAACAGGCTTTGGTGTCATTCTGTATCTCCCAGTAAAGGGAGATGAGAATGAATTTTACATTCCAGTGCTGCCCCTTGGATGGGACTACATGGACTTTGTGAAGAATAGAGTTTTAGTGAATAAAAGGATGCATTCAATGGAGGAATGTTGGCTTAAACACATATATATATTTGTCATTTTGTAAAACAATGCCTACCAATAATGGAGGATGCAGTAGGAATGTAAGTCTTAGCCTGGAAGGGTCACCAAAGGTGTTTCCAGGTTCTCAGAGTTTTAGGTGATGCTCTGCAGTTTGTTTTAGGCATATGATTTTGGATTATTTCCTCAAGAAAATACAGCCTGGATATGTATATAAAGGCACTGTGCAAATTCTAGGCATTCTTACATCTTGCAGAGCCTATTAGTGAATTAGTCACACAATAGTTGTTTCTAAAGGAAACAGACAATCCCAAAGGATTGTGCTGCTGATGAGAATGGTATACTGGTGAAGGTGATGAGGAAGTGGAAATCAAATACTGATTTCCTTATAATTTATAGAATTCCACACTTTAGAGAAAACACACTCCTTCTTCCTTACCACCACCTTCACTGCTTTAACTAAGCTAAATTGCCATGTCATTCTTAAAGTTGCTGATCATTTCCTAGTGTGATTTATGATTTTAAAGGAAATTTAAATTTATACTTGCCTCATAATAAATATTGGGGTTTGTCCCTTTACAGTTGAAATAAAAGAAAAAATACTGTGTAAAATATTTATTTGTTATTAATAATAAAGCATTTATTCCAAAGAAGAAATAATAGGACTATTCCAGAATGCCTACTCCCACAGGAGTATCCTAAGTCACATTTTGGATTGCTACCAGCATCATAGTAGAGGGTTGGAATTTATACATTCTTTCCATCAATTGGGGCACAACAGGTCATCTTTCCATCTGGTATTGTCCATACATGGCTCACTCTCTGCTTATAAAAATTCGTCACCTCTGCCCATTGCATTTTACACGATTGCTGCTGATTACCATCGAGATTTGTTAAGTGTTATAGGACGTTTTATGGACTCTGGGATGAGTAGCCATCAAGGTCAACAGTGGTAGCCTGAATCCATTATAAATGGATTGATTTATTGCCCTCAAAGTGATCAATATATGTGATTCCCCAAAAGCTTAGCTCAAGCCCCTTCATTTTTAAAAATTCTTTAGGGTAACAAACTTCTCTGAAGTTTTCCACCTTGAGAAAGGTTGCTAGTGAGTATCTTTTCAGCAGAATAGAGCTGAGTTGTCGTAACATCATCTCCAAACTCAGCCTACCGTAGCCATAGAATCCAATGACTTTTTTTAAATATTAAGGTACCTGCATGTGCACAGCACCGCTTACTGTATTTCATTACAATGCATTGCTTTCCTCTACACGCTCTGAATGAAGAAGATATGCTTGGCGGCCTCAAATTCAGGCACTTTCTCCAAGCAGGTCTTGTTTATCTGCCTGCAACACACTTGAAATGTTTGAAAGGCTAGTGATAAGATTCATTCATGCTGTAAAAATATGTTGGGCATCATAGCCGCTTCTTTCACAATGACCTGGCACAGAAGGAGGGAGGTCATTGTCACAACACAAATGATTGCCGATTTCCCTCTGGTACACCTTGCCCAGGAAGTTGCCTCATTTTAAAGTGAGTGAAGTTATAAGGAATATTTATGGCTATAGCACTTTAGTTGTAACTTTGTAAGACTCTTTAATAAGCTTTTAAAGAATAAATTTATAAACTACAGTAGTTTGTTCTATTTCTGGGGGAAGGGAGGGAAAGATGGTTTGTATTTATGGAGGATCCTTTATCTGGCCAAGGAATTTGGATTAGAGCTCAAGAAGTGGGCTTGGGGGAGTCATGCATGTGCATAATAAACAAAATGAACAAAATATTTTTCTTTTTTCAATTTTAGAACTGAAAAACCCTTCTTTCTGGAAGCATCCTCAGTAAACTCCAAAATGTGTAGTTCTTGTGGGATAGAAGAATCAAGCAAAAAAATAATAGCTTGATATGTGACTGTTTTTCTTCTCCAAGGACCCAACTAGAATAGGAGAGTGTGGCCCTTCACAAAGCCTGGAGGTTAAAGAGAGCCCCCAGGCCTGATATTCCTCCTGGACCTTTCCCCGATGCCACCAGCCAGCAGGACTAGGGAGGGGAAGTCTTGGTTTACTGTTCATTAACCCAGAACCACCTATTTTGCAATGGAGGAAAACTTGTCCACTTTTAAAGCAGTTTGAGGAGAGACACAGGCAAATGAACCTCTCAATTTGGTCTTAATAACTAAACCACCTCTTCCATTGCCTACCTCCTAACTCATTTACTCCATGAAGGGGGACGTGATCAGGTTAGCTTCATGAACTTTCTGTGTTACTTGGTACAATGCATTGTTAATAGCTGTAAGCCATCTATTTTCCAGTCTTCTCTCTCATTTTCTTCATACTGATTGATGAAATGGGAAGGAGGTAGAATAAGCTCACTTTTTTTGGTGACACAAGTATTAAATTGATAGATAAACTACTAGGAAGTTCCAGTCCGTTTCAGGAAAGTGTTGACATGAGGTCTTTAAGGGTCCACATTCCTATTAGAGATAGAGATCACCAGGGAATTGAGAGGAAAGGAAAAATGAGGTGAATGTCTGGATTCAAAAGGAAATTGGGAGTGTGGAGAAAGAACATTGTAAGAGAAATGCTTGCTTTCCCACCAGCTGTGTTATTTTGTTCACAACGACAAGAAACTTAACACTTTCTCTGAGATTTAATAGAACTGCAGACATTGCTACAGCTTTTTTTCTCTTTTGCATAATCTGGTCATGTTACTCAAGAGCTAGTGAGTGTGTTTTCCTATGAGAACTGGCTATATACTAGGATGTTAATGTGGAAGACAGGACAGAACTTTCTCTCGTCCTATAAAGGTGTGTGGATTGTCCTCATACCCTCAGTCCATGCTTCTGGAAACCTCAGATAATCATAAGAAGTCAGTATATGCCCAAGGATTTCTTAGGGAGCTGGTTTCTGTAGGCCTAGGCATTGTATCTGGTTTTATTTGCATCTAATCAAGCATGGGATTTTGCCAGCTTTACTTAATATGTCTGGAGGATGAAGCTATTTCAGTTCTGCACAGCTCTGCTACTCTTAGAAATGTTAAGGATGAATTCTCCTTGTTTGTACCTGCTACTCAGTAGAAACTAAAAACTTATATTTGGCTGCTGGTAAAATTCTATTGCCAAACCTAAGGGAGTATTTTGGAAAGATGCCAACAATAGCCAGATTGCATTAAGCATGTATACTACTATTTAAGATCAGTTCTTCAGCTGAGGACTTGAATCAGTGGCGGATTCACCTTCTAGTTCCTAGCTAACATTGCTCCCAGTATTTTGTGTCTTATGTGATTTTCCCCAAATGTTTGTCAGTAGTGAATATTCTCTAACGTACACATACATATGTGAAATTTTTATACTTAACTGTTTAACAAAGCAATTTCATTTATGTTACTCCTTGCCTTCTACTTACATTAATGAGAGCCATGGTTCAACACTGAAGGAATCATAATATGAAGTGCCTCCTAAATTTCATAATGGAACATTGAAAGAAGATAGAACTAGGTATCAGCAGTGGGCACTAGCCCTGGCCCTAATACTCAGTGTCTTCATGACCCTGAACCAAGGTCTTTACATTTAAACCAGTGGTTCTCAACCAAGGGTGCTTTTAGCCCCTACGGGATATTTGTCAATGTCTGGAGACTGTTGTGATTGTCACAAATGATAGGGGCACTACTGGCATCAGGCTGTAGAGGTCAGAGATGCTGCTAAATATCCTACAATGCAGGGACAGCCACCAAAGCAAAGAATTATCTGGCCTAATGTCAATAGTGTTGAGGTTGAGTAGCTCTACTTTAAAATGTAAACAATAAGACCTACCCCATTCATCACAGGATTACTGTAAGGCTCAAATATATAGAGAAAATAAAGTGCCCTCTATGCCTGATATTAGTATTATTTGGCATTACACGTATGGATACCAACTTGAAACCTGAATACAAAATGGATTTGTTCTCCTAGATTAAAAATTATAAATGATACTACCAGATTAAAATTAAGTTCATCAACTGAATCTTGGTCTATAATTTTATGGTTTCAAACCAATTCTCTAAACATAAAGAGAAACTATGAAAAAATATTAAGTTTAGAAGAAAGTTACCATTCACTGACTAATATAGATAAAGGAAATTGGAATCCATGAAACTAATAGACTTTTCTATTAGCGTATGGCCATAACACATCTTTCCTAATAGAAGCAAGCTTGAAATGATAAGTTGTTTGGATCACATTAATTAACATCCAGCTCTATTAGATTTGCACCTGAGGTTGGGTTCATTTTACCAGTGCTGATGAATATCAAACTTAACAATATCTAGCCATATTATATTACAATAAAATATGTTTTACACTGAAGGCAAATTTTAGACTCAACTTTTAATAACGGTCCTTTATATCAACTCAGATAGTGAAAGAATGAATTAAATTCCAGTGAGCCAAACAACAATATTGGTTATAGTAATAATGAGAACTAATCCTTTTTGTTGCTTTTATTGTGCAGTTATCTCATAAGTGTATATAACTCTAGAATTTACAATGCATTTTCACTGAAATTACCTCTTGCCTTAAATTTGTAATGCAGTCCTCTGAAAATTTTAGCCTGTGATCCATGGACAAAACCTCCTGATCTCCTTCAAAAATTTAATTTACATGAGAATTTTTATTGGGAAAGAGCATCAATTCTTCATCAGATTCTCAATAGAGTTTGTTATCCAAAAAATTGAGAACTCACCCTTAAAATAAAGGCAGCTCTTAAATACTCATCTTCTCCAAATTCCTCCTTAAAAGATACTGTATTTACTCTATCAAAATATTAGGGGATCAACTCTACAGAGCTGATCAATAATTTTAAAGTTCTTAATTGACATATACACATTTTAAAATTTAAAGATCCAGATTGGTAGCCCAGCCACATAGCTAAATTGAATATTCATGCAAATGCAGCACAATATTATTTAATTGGACTGTTTGGAATGAAAATAACCCAGGTGTTCACAAATCCTTGCAATCTGGAGAGACCATTCTGACATATAACTGCCAAGTAACAACATCTTATACATAAACAGGCAGAGGAAAAGAGCTCTGGCTGCCCTCTCAAGCAAATATACATCAAAGATGTATTTATTTTAGTGCATGTGAATTTCCAGGCTACTTACCATGGAAGTCTCACTTTATAAGACTAACTAACTAAACAGAATGGAAATACAGAGAGTTGGTAGTTAGATAAACAGAAATGCCCCACACCTACCAATAATATTAGCAAAATGTGCTTAGCCCTTAAGAACATAACAAAGAAAGCACAGAAATCCAACATGTCTTTCTACCACTGAGATTTAAAGTACCACAATGGAGAAGCCAACTCCCTTAAAACACCACCATTCCCAGAGCCCATTCTCTTCATTTTCTTATCTCTTTCTCTGCCACCTTTCTGTCACCCGATAAGGGAATTACAAATCCTGCTCTTATAACTGCTAAATGAGCACAGTATACATGCGATAAGATGCCTCATCTGATTCAGTGGAGGGGCCAGTTCTCGTAACCTTTCCATTTCTTGAACAGTCGTTTAAATATATATATTATTTCCTCCTTGACTCCACCACTGAAGCTACAACATTTTACATCAAAATGTCACTGTTTAAAATAGTATTTATGTAGCTCTTAAAATGTAGCCATATGTCTCCACTTGTTGTGTTCCACTAAAGACCATAACACCAAATATGACCCAAAAGGAGATCGTTTAATATTTTGCACAAAGTGGTGCTCTAAATTAATAGTAAATAATTGAAAAGAGCAAAACCCAAACCCAAACCAGAAAAGTTTGCATTTATTCCTAGCTATAACCATACTTCGAGAGGACTTGCATAGCCTCAGATTCATATATCTTTTATCTTCCTTTAACCGTTTCTCTTTTCATACCACACCTTCTCCAGAGGGCAAACAGAATCACTGTACTTTCCCAAATCACTGAGACCACCTCCTAGAGTCCTCTCAGAAGCAAGAATGTTCTTTTGGGTTCCATGTCCATGGTGACAAAATAGAATCCCAGTCCCTCTTCGGAACCTGCCCTATGCAATTGCCACTTCGAGGGCTTTGTGAGGCTGCAGAATTATTTCATTTTAAAACATTTTCCTCTACACTACAACTATTTTCCTTTTTATGACATATGAGAATAAATGTTAATATTACTCGTAAAATAGGTTTTTAATTAACTTTGAAAAATTCAGCATCTAAATATTTTTATTTTGATTCCTTGTTACATATTCTTTAGGCTTCTGTTCTAAGAATTATGCCTACTGTTACTCATGGAGAGCCCTTTTTTTGGCAGAGCCTTTGCTCCCAGGGAGTAGAAAGGGGTATGTAGGAAGAATTGAATAGCTATATTTCCCCAGATGACAAATTTGAAGGCTTGGATGGAAGATATTTGCAGTGACCAATATAATTATTCAAATTGGAGTATGGCCATTGCCATGGGGTGCACATTTTTCTTCACAAGAAAAGTGGTTTGGGATTCAGTATAAGCATAGGTAGTTAGGATTTCAACACTAAGCTACATTCCTGCAAGGAGCATGCAGTTTTAGTGGTTGGTGATCATGATAGTCACATAAGAAATTCTACAGTGATAGCAGGAAAACATGGCAGGATCAGACTTGGCCACTGTTAGAAGACTGCAATTTAAATCCTTGCATGGGCAGAATGACATCACTTATCTGTGCATGATTATTATAATATACATAGTAAATTTCTATCAGATCCCAATTGTCTGCAATTGTTTTCCAAGTTTTCACAAGTCTGCATCATTAAGGTAGAATGCTTTCTAGTAAGATTTTTATTCATGTTGTATAGAGAAAAGCACAACAAATAAATTCCTCCCAATAAAATCTCAGCTGGATGTTACTAAAGTTCAAGAATTTGGACTGAAGTGATTCTGTGCAATGGAAGGAACCCAATGAAAATGGCAAAGATAGTCAGTGAGATCCACAGCTATTGTTTCCATAGCCCATACACTCCTCACCCTGCCTTTCCAGTTGACTTTCTTGCAGCAACCAGTTTCATGTTTAAGACTGAGGAGTCATGCCTGAGTCATTCTCATTGAAAGTCTTGCCAGTTGACATCTGATGCACTTTAAGGTAAAACTAAGAGCCGCTGTTCAGCTAGGAAACATTGTGCTTTTAATATAAAGCCTAGCTCAGGAGACAGTTCTGTCCACTATCCACAACAGATAAAAGTAACCAACATGTCACAAAGCTACCTGTGATGCTTCCAAACTATGCTTTTCAAAATCTACATAGCTTTATATATTTGGCCACCATTATAATAGGAGCTGTCCAACAGGGAAAGAGCTGCTTGTGGCTTCAGAGTACAGATGGGTAATTGTTACCATGCAGTCTCTGAACACTTTGGATGGAGGGCTCCAGAGAATCTTGTACATTCAAACATTAGCACAGTACAATAGGCAGAGGGGTAGAGCTTTCCAAAGCAATAAAATTCAGTCATGCTGCTAATGCATTATTTTAAATCTGTAGCTATTGGATTGAAAATTTGTCATTGTCTTCATAACCCCTAAAAAAGTATTCCTGACCCACTAGCTCCTATGTTCCCTTCTTTTGGTCCAAAGTTCTACAGCTGCTTGATTTCCCTGGAGATCCTCTCAGTGGCAATTCTGCATGGTGGGGAATCAACTTTTAAACACTTATACTTAGATTCCTAGCATCCCTTGTGTATCCAAGGTAAAACTCTTAGCACCCTAGCTCATTCTAGGATTGTGTTATCTCAATGCAAGAAACAGAATTTATCGACCCCCTCCTAGGGCCCACCAAAGAAGGCATGTTGTGAAGTAGTTATGTAATTTACTTTTGACTCTTAAGAGAAAAGGCAACATAAGAAGTAAGCTTCTGGTAATGTAACAATATGTTGTTAAAGAAACTAACTACAGAATTCATCTGAAATACTCGGTAAATGATTGGTATGGATTTTGGAACCATTTTGAGTTCAATTAGCAATAACACTTACCTTCCTTAAATCATTGGTTCTTTTTAAAAAAATCATCTTATTCTACCCTTATGTTTGATAGTCAATGAAATAGGGCATAGGTAACCAGTAAGTAAGATTGGCTTCATATCCTGCTTTCTAGTGGTGTGTCTTCTATAGCAAAATCAGAGAAGCTTACTTTTTGGAACCTTTCCTTTGTTAGTAGATCATATAACCTTTGGGAAAAGAATCAGCAGTGTCCAATTTTACTTTCCTCCCTAGTTTTTCTGGGAAGAATAGTTTCTGAATAGTTTTATTCAAAATATATCCCCATCTCTTTCTCCTTTGTGGGTTTTTCCTTTGGGCCACACACAGTGAATGCTACTGCTTTACAAAGTTATTATTTCATGACTAATAGTTCCTAGATGTCATGTTCTGTAGAAGTATCAGAAGAGTTTTCTCCAGAGACTTCCATGTAGCTGAGTTCTTGCTGTTAGATTCTTTCCTTCTAAACTAAAGAAATAAGTGTTAGGGATGGTGAGTCAATCAAATGACATCAAATATGAAGGTTGTTTAAATGCTAAAATGTAAAGACATTTTCCTATGCTTATACATCATCTTTCTGTCTTGATTTGTACCCATTAGCCAGATCCACAGTGTGTACTGGGAAATGCCTTTTCATTTTTCAACAATTATTCATTGGGTACTTACTCTGTACTTCTGCCACTTTCCTCTAACTCCCTCTCCCTATCTTTACCTATCTGGTCAGTTTTACCCACCACCGTGAGTAGAAGTGACCAAGGACAATAGTGCTTCTGTCATGTCCCCATCTTGGCTGAGCTCAACAAAACAAAGGGAGAAAGCCCAGAGCAAGTGGGCTTGTTAGAGCAGTTAGAAATACTGCTAATAAGTAGAAAGGTGAAGTTAGGCTGGGCATTGTTCAACTCCAGGGGTATACTATTTATATGGACTACCATAGGAACAGCATCCCCTGGAGTTGTATAATGCAACAGACAGATGTGTGAGTCAAAATAGTATGTTCTCTTGTTTCTTGCTGAACAATATTTTCAAAGAAAATAAGTCACTCAAGCAAATCACCAAGGATAATTTGGACTGAAAAAAATACTACTGATATGAAAAGGAGGAAATAATATCTCTAAGATTGTGTGATACTGCTCTAATCCTAGTCCTTAGCTTAATGTATATTTCAGCTCTGGATTTGTTTATTGGCCTTAATTATTTGTTCTTTAAATTAGGAGTGAGTAGAGATAACCTGTCCCTTTCAAAAAAGTGCTGCCTTGTAGTCCAAGTAAATAAGAATTTAAATAGTGAGTTGGTTATGCAAGGGCTAATGTATTTTGTACTGAATAATATATAATAAAAGTAAGTTTGTTTGTTTTTTAACAAGAGGAATCTAAGCAAGCCCAAGTCTAGGCCATATGATTTTCCCAAGATCATACTTAGGACTTTATGAATTTTAAGTTTCACTTTTCAGTACTATCCATCCATTTGAAGAAACAAATACCTTTTGGCTAATAGCCTTTAGAGAAACATTACTATACATTAATACTATGAGAAAGAAATAAAATCAATGAGCAAACTTTCTAACAGGGAATCACTGCATGTGAGCACATTAAGCTTATTGTAAAGATAGAGATTGTAAGTGGGTTTGAGGGTTTCATCATGCTGACTTTCTTAATTAAATGTGACACAATTGCTAAAAATATAACTTTTAATGCTTTCCAAATCTTATTTTTTTAAACAGATACCTTATATGGTCATCATACATTATATGAAATCTTAAAAATCAAGCAACCTAAAACAGCACAATTCAAATATCTCAGGGTCTATTTACTATTAAAATGTAAAAGTAGCATCTGACACCATAGTGGAAACAAACAAACAAAAAGATCGTCATCTGGCTGAGGAGATATTAAAAGTGACCAGATGGCCTCTGCCACGTCTGTTTTCAAAGCTGCCGGTAACTCTTTCTCACGTTATAACACTAATATGCAGCCATGTTAGTGTCTTGTCCTTGTCCTAACACCATGTCACTCTAATAGAAGTGGTAGACTCTGTGATTCTGGTGAGACATGGTAGGAAGTTAGTTCTTGTGTCTGCTGACCTGCCTAAGACTGCACTTGCCTCTATACCTGTCCACCGGGAACAAAGGAAGTCATTTTTCTTAATGCCTTAGACCCATTAGTGGAGGCTGTAAGCTTGGGAGTAAAATGTACAATGAAACAACAGGGTATGAAAAAAGAAAAATGTGACAATTTCCTCGAAGAAAACATTTCGGGGGCAATTTTATATACAGTCGTGATGGGTTAAGATGAGGTATGAAGGAAAAGAGATATGCAGAAAACACTTGTAATTTAACAACTGAGGAAAATAACAAAGGGATCAAATCATTTAGATTATTTTCATGGGTACTTACTAGGCAACTTGAAGCTCGCACCCTGTTACTTCTAGAATAGGTGGAATATACAAAGCATTTATTGTATGGTCCTAAAATCTTTGTGTTAGAAACTGTTAGGAAACTTTTGCTGTCCTATAAAATAATTATCATCCTTCTAACATTTCTGTTTGTTTATTTATATATTTTATTTATTTATTTATTTAGTAGAAAATCAATCCTTTGATTGATTCAACACCCAGTGAAGTAAAAAAGGCAAGAATTAGATATCCATTTTGCAAACAAGAGAGGTTGTGTCTTGTTCAAGGTCTCAGAGCTTGTGTCACAGCTGGGACTTTGGTCCAAGTCTTTTGATGACAAGTTTAATTCTCTGTCTGCACCATCATTGACTAACATCCTCTTTCTGACCTTTCCACGTAAAAAGAACATAGTCATGTTACTTACAGCAGTGTTCCCCAACCTGCTTTTGCAATAAGAATCCACTGGGGAGCTTTTTAAAAATTCAGATATCCAGGCACTGCCTGACATCCTGTCCCCACTATTCCCTGCAGAGAGACTGATTTGGTAGGTCTGGCTTTGGTGACCTGAGATTGTGCCCAAAAATCCTCCACAACCCTCCAAACAGGAGTCCTCATGTTTGCAATTATAATTTCAACAACATAAGTGTTTGAAACAATTTTGTAGAGATCCTAGCATCACATATACAAGTTATTTTTGTGCCTAAGGATTACCTTGTTGTAATTTCCCATTCTCCTGAGAACTTAGTATTGAAAAAATGTTCTGCTTTAGTCTGGCACTGAGGGTTAGTGTAAAACATATAGGACTGGATGCAATCACAGCTATTCTATTTCCCAGCTGTGTAACTGTAGGCAAATTGTTTAACTTCTTTAAGCTCAAGTTTACTGATGTGTAAGATGTAATTGTAATGATTAAATGAAATAAAATTTCTAAAGCAATTAACACAATGCCTGGCAGAGAGTAAGTTCTCAATAACTGTTAAGAACATCTCCTTCTAGAAATACACTTCTGGTTAATTGGTGATTTAACTCTATAATTATAGTTTATGCTTTTGTTTCTGCTTCCTTTTGTATCAACTAGGAAATTGCTCGTGCCTCTCTCCCTAATTTATAGCAGCTCAGCTTACAAAAATTAAAAATATGCTTATGATATGTGTTTAGCCAACCTAGGCATTTCTGAAGTCTTCTCCTCTCTTGTAAACCATGGGTTTGAGGCCCAGATTAGATTCACTTAAAGTTATACAGTCTAGATCATCATCTTGAGGCCAAGGACATGAGCCCTGAACAAGTTTTTCATCATTTGCACTGGCTTGTACTAATTTCCACTAACTCCCTGCTGGTATTAATTAAATGAACCCTGTATATTCCTTGCAATAAAGATAGATTTTAGAGGGAAAGAGGGTGTTTTCAAGATATGAGTTTTATTGTAACATATTGCCAAGCTCAGCTATTTCTCAAGGATGACTTAGAGAACCTAAAACCCTGCAGAGAGGAGGCAAGAGGGGGGAATGTCCAGTTGTCACCACCAAAAGAAACAGCAGCATAAAGAAAATGATCTAAATTCTGGGGATAATGACAGAGTAGATGAGCTTCTGTGTGAAAGAGAGGCAAAATAAACTTCCTTGAATAATTTAATACTTTGTAATCAACGTCATAAAGTGTCCTGGAGCCAGTTCAGGGTAAAGTTCCCACTGCTGCTGGTGGCTGCTATCAGTGGCTGGAGAGCCACAACAGGCAAAGATACCAAGTGCATTTTCACTATCCTGCTCCCCATTTCTCCATTAATAATTTACTTGACCAGTTCCTTCCTACTGCCTAAAGACAATCATTAAAGTCTGGCAGCTCTAGGGCCCCAAAATCTATTTTATCTTTAGCTAATGCAACTGCAAAGGAGAGCCTGAGTGTTTAATAAACATCCCAGCACCAGCTTATGAAAGGGAGAACAAGTTAGATAGTAATCTATTTTTTCAGAAGGCTTTCTAAGCCAGCTGTGGATGAGAAGGTCCAATTTGCATTGAAATTGCTGACTAGAACTCAGGGAAATCCCATCTGCTTTGGAGAAGACTAAAAGAAAAATAAAACAGAATAGAGAATGCAACACTTCAATAATTAGTTTGCAAAACATTTACCCAGTAATTTGCCTGGGAAAAGCACCATGATTCGACCTATGGAGGACTACAAAAGAAAAGTGGAATTGCCTCTTTTGCAAGGTGGTTCCAAGCCTATCTGAGGCATTGTTCTTTGACCCAGCAACTACTTACTGAGCTCTTACTATTTGCCCGGCACTGTTCTAAGCACAGTGGTGAACAAGATGGAATCTCTGCTCTTATGGAACTTATATACCAGTGGGGGGACACTGAACATAAGTAATAAGCAAGAGTCAGCTTGTAAATACTATGCAGAGAATCACGATGGATGATTTTGAGTTGGTGAGTAGGCTGCTGCTTTAGTAAGGTAGTCGTGGACGGCCTCTCTAAAGAGTTAAATTGTAGGAGAACCCGAATCACAGGAAGGAACTTGGCAGCAAAAAGCGAAGAAGCGAGAGTTCCTGGAAGGGAAACTGGAGAATATGGTCAGAGTCTGAGGCCTCCTGGGTCAGGGGGAGCAGTAGGAGATAAGACTTGAGCTGTAGGCAACTGCCATCACAGACGACTTTCACAGGGGGTCAAGGACCACAGTGTTGCTTAGGGGAAACATTTGAGGATTGTACGCAGGAGAGCAACTTGATCTGATTTGTGTTGTATTCTTATTAAAGATCTCTTTGGCTACAGTATGAAGAATGGATTTTAGGGGGCCAAAAGTGGAGGCAGGAAAACCAATTAAGAGGCTATTGCAGGGTCCAAGCAAGGGATTAGGATGGTTTACACTAAGACATTGGTAATAGCCTTGGAGAAAAAGGGGACATGTGAGGGATTTGTTGCTTATATAGAGCCAACAGGACTTTCTGGTACATTGGATATGTGTGGGGGAGGTGAGGCTCAACGATAATGATTAATTTGGGGCTGTAAAGCTGAGTCAAGTCCAAGGGGTGGGAAATCCTAAGGGAGGGGCAAATTTGGGAAGGGGATAAAAACCAAAGCTCTGTTTCAGACTTTTTGAATTTTCCTCTCAGATAGTGAAGTGAAAATGCAGAGCAGGCAGTTAGATATGGGAAAACGGAATTCTGAGGAAGGTTAGAACTGGGAATCATACTCATGTAGATGGTTTAAAGGCAAAAGACTGCATAAGCTTACCTGGAAAATTTGGACCTGGCAGCCTAGGTCCAAAGCAAAGGTCAGCCAACAGGTGGAGAGAGGAGGGGCCAGGGCAGGAGAAGGAAAGTCAGGAGAAGCTGGGGCTGGTCAGGCAAAGGGGAAAAGTGCTTCAGGCAGTCTTCATTTCTGATGCATGCACAGGTGGCTTTTTATGTCGATAATATAAATATTTTATATCACCTACTCTCAGATTTTAGTAGCGTTACAAGGGCCTAATAGTTTACAAGTAATGAGCTAAATGCATATATTGGCCCTAAAATCCACATAGAGGTAAGGCCAAAAAAAGGTGAGGGAACTGTGAGTCCTACTTACCCTGCTCTTTCTCTTTGTTTATTTCATTGAGATATTCCCTCTTGATTAAAGAAATTAATGCCAGTAAGGATAGCTTTTTTGAATCCCACCCACTTCATAAAAGAGGGAGACAGAGTTGCAAGCTGTTCTATTTTTTAGATCAATTTGACAAATATTTTCTAAAGACCCGTGATGTACCCTGCTCTGTGCTAGAAAAACTAAAGAAGAACACAAAATAAGCATAAAGATAAGGCTCTTGTATCAAGGAGCTTATAATATCATGGGAGAAGAAAGTCTTACACTAATACTTGATTAGCATTAAATCAAAATGAAAAGGATATTAATTCCTGACAATTTCTTAATTGGGTATTCCCTGTGGTACATCTTAACCAAGTACTAGCACTTTTGGGAAATAAGAGCTAAAATCTGACCTTGAACTTCCATTCGCTCATGTCCTCATCTTAACCCACAATTCTAATATCTGTTAGGAGACATGTTTACAAGGAATTTAATGAAATTGCCTCCATTGTCACCATGCCCTTTAGTCTCTTCAGTTGCACCAAGATTCTTGAGCTCATAGTATACAGTTAATAATATCATCTTGCATTTGTATTGAATGTTTTGTTGTTTTCAAAACGATTTCACATTTGTGAGTTAAAAAGGACAAAAGCCTTCTTGATATTATAAATGAGGAAACTGAGGCTCCAGGGCATAGGGCAAGTGACTTCTTTCAAATCGCATGGTTTGACAGATGCAGGAGCTGGGGCTCACCCCCAGATCTTTGTTCTGACCACTAAATGAATATGTTCTTATGAAAACATATCTAAATAAGAGCTCTTAAGAGCTGAACTCTAACCCAGAAGAGCAAAGTAGAATAATTATAAAATTATGGGCAGAAATAACAAAAGTTCACCCATTTAAAGATTAGCTAATTAGCTTTAGGAATTTCAGAGTATTGGAGGGAGGGAGACAAGGGTGGGAAATCAGTAGTAAAAATGTCTGTTTGGGCTAGGGCTTTGGATTGAGTTTATTCTTGTTTGTTTAAATCTTATATAGACCTAGTAAAATGCCTAGAAATAATGGATGGTCTTAAATGGTTCCTCACATATGGCAACAATGAAGTACTGTTGTACTAATAAGCACATCCATATATTAGTCTGCAAATGATTAGATTGCCACTTACAGGAAATAATCTACCTATCAACATAATATGAATGAAGCATGTCTACACTCATTACCTATACTTGGGTATAAAAATATCTTCCTTAGGTCATCCTTTTTCAAAATCATGCCTTCAAAATAGTCCTCCCCAATATCCATTTAACATAGAGTCATAGGCTCACTGACAAAAGAGTTGTTTCTTCAGTGTTCAATAAGCTGTGGCTTTTCTTAACATATTCATACAAAATCTGGAGACATTAGGGTAAAGGGTTAAGAGCAGGGACTCTGATCTCAGGCAGCCCTTGGTTTGGCTCTTGTCTCCTTGACTTACAAACCATGATTCAGACAAGATGATGTCTGAGCTTCAGTTTCCTCTTCTACAAAAATGTAGAATGACAGCACCCCTTCTAGACTGGTTCCCAGGGTTAAATGAGATTATGTATGCAAAGGATTCGATTAGTACTAAGTACATAGTAAATGCTGAAAATGTGAGAGCTAATGTAGTCACTAAATATGCTAAATGTTTGGGAGTTAAAACTACAATGTTCTATGCAAGGCCTTTAGGAATTCAGTGACATTTCTCAGTCAATAATTTGTTTTGGTTTCCAGCTGAAATAAAACATGTATTACAGTAGATAAATTCAGAAGTAAATTCCAATCTAGTTCTGTTCCTTGCAAACTATGTTTTACATGCAGGAGAAAAATAAAATTTTACCTTCCCATGTCATCATTATGTCCTATAATCTCTTAGATTAACAAACAAATGGCCTGTCTAAAATATTGCAAACCTATCTTCCATTCCCATTTAATGACCACAACCACAACCCCCCAAGCCATAAACTCACTGATCAGTTCACTATCTTTTCATGCAAGTCACCTAAACCAGTACTTTTCACATTTTAGTGTGCATAGGCATCATCTGAGGGTTTGTTTATTAAACACAGATTCCTAGGTCTCACCCACAAAGATTTTGAATCAGTAGGTTTGTGGTGAGGGCCTGATTTTCTGCATTTTTAGCAAGATTCCAGATGATGCTGAAGTGAATGCCTCAAGGATCATACTTTGAGTAACACTGATTTCAATTGCCTGGGACACAGTCTCCTCTGTTGCATATGAAACCCCCATTTTATAGCTAAAACCATTTGAAGACCATAGTAACAAACATATGGAAGGCCCTTTTGAATTTATGGGCACTTTCACATTGAGAATCTCATTACTAGTACAAATCTACCCTGCGGGGTTTATTAATTGACCAGATATTATAATCCTCATATTATACACAAGGAAACAAACTCAGAGAGATTAACTGACTTCAATGTCTTAAGAAGCTAGTAGGCAGTACAACCAAGACTGGAGCTCCTAGCTCCTGACTCCCAACTCTCCACCCGACATACTAGGTTTCAGGCCAGCCCTTGTAGCATGATTTTAATGCCTTTATGCTTTAGGGAAGCTATACGCTAGAGTGTGTATGTGTGTGGGGGGGTAAGTTAAGCAAATAAATATAATTGATTAATATAATTAATTTAGTAATTCATTAATTCATTCAATAAATGTTTGAATGATTATCAGTATCCTAGATGTGAGGAAACATAAAGATAAGCAAGATACTATCCTTGTCCTAAAATTGTTTCGCATCTAGTCGAGACTAAGAACACAAATTAAGAACAATAAAGTATTGAAGTCAGGAAAATTCTGGACATGGTACAGCATGTTCACAAAGAAGACTGGAGGTTGTGGGATAGAATTACAGGCATACGTTAAGGGTTTTGTGAAGAGAGGAAAAGAAACCATTAGTTTAAGAGCCTTCCAAATTTTATATTCTATTATCTTACCAATATTTAAAATGTAATAACAGCTTTTGGAATGTTTAATTCTTATCCACCTCCTTAAGTAGGAAAAATTGCTCTAAACTGGGCAAGCTGATCATTAATTCAGAAACACGGTACTAAGTATCAGGTTAGATGGTGTCCTGGGCTTGCTCTTCCATTTTGAAGGTTCGGTTTTTCTCTCCCTCCCTATCCTTATAATTAGGTGTGGAGATTGCGTTTGGGGACAGATAGTACGTGAGTTTTTCTCTTGGGTATTTTTGTTCGGTATTAAAAGCAAATTTAACTTTCTGTTTAAAACTAAATACCATGTATGATACAGGCTTCTTCATCCCTTCTGTAAGCATCACCCTTGTTAGCGAGGAAGGTTGTGAGAAGTAGGGGTGAATTCTATATCCATGCACAGTCTTCATTGTCATTCTAAACCAAACTGGGATGCAAAACCGAGTCACTGAATCCCCCAGAAGAAGCCCTCTCTTCATCCATGGGCACATAAAATAGCAATCAATGGAAATATTTCACAAGAGGGACGGATGAGGAGGTTTACCTCATATATCCGAAGCAAAAAATCTTGAAATGGCTCATTAGGGATTGTTCTCCAAACTCCTTTCTCAACTCCTCTCTGCTTGTAAATTTTAAAGTCTTTCCCTGGTATTGCACCCAGCTTCCTGAGAGCATCCCCCTTTCCTTCCTCTCTGTCCAGCACTTTCCCTGAGAAATGTAATACATTTAACATTATGCAAAGTAATTCATTTGGCCCTTCCTTTTGGCCCTCCCCTGCACACATTAAAGAAAACACCCTCTAGAAAACAGGGTCAACTCTCCTAATGAGGTGGTCTTGGAACATTAGTGACTCAAGTATGCCTTTGAGCTTCTCAAGATCAACCGCAAGTGGTCTAACAACCCCTTTCTTCCAAACAAGTGCACTCCTCAAGAGGAATTCTGGCTAGGGTAATCCCATCTTGTTGCATTTCTGAAAACTTGATTTTACATTTAGACAGGGCTATTTGGACATGGTGGGATAAAAATGGTTGCATCAAAATGCACTGTTTCAAGTCAAATTATTGTATTACTTGTCATCCATGGTAAGCATAACCACACTCCACTCTTAATACCCACTAGAGATATAGATACCGAATCATGCAGTTCTTGGTAATAAAAACCTAGGGTAGATAGTGAATGAAAGATTAAAATGAAACTGTGACATGATAGTGAACTACAGGCATTATTATTTTGTATCCTATATTAGAAACTGAACAAGCTTTGTGTATGTGAATTGATGGATTTTGATGGACTTATACTGTAAAAAGGTTTATGCACTATTTTGACTGTGTTGGCTTCATTTGAAACTATGGCTTCCATGGATTTAAAAAATACACATATTTTATTTGCAAAGTGACAACCATAAATTTTGGTATGTTCAGTTTTTCAGACCATTGATTTCCAGAAATTAAGTGGTGTCCTACTTGTAAGAGTTTTGAAACAGTAGGAAAATTATTCAGTCAAAATCTTAAGGGATCAAATTTCTGATATATCTTCCTCAACACATATCTCATTATCTGGAAGTATGTATGCACGGGAAGTATCTTATCCTTTAAATCTCACACTTAGACCAGTTATGTTTCTTACTTTTAAAAATTGCCTGTGAAACAAAAACAGCCCATTTGAATATTGCTCAAACTAACTTTGTTCTGAGAAGTCATCTGATGCCTTGTGAGAACACATGAGCTTTTATAGGGTCATCTCATACAATAAAGCTCAATGATAAAAGTATAATTAGTCTAAAAAAAAATTAAATGGCAACAAGGGTTTTTCTTTTTCTATGTTATTGGGATTATTTTTCCTCTTCTTTAATCCTTCCAGCTGCCCTTTGTGAAGTTCCCAGAATAATGATTAACATTATTAAACCAGAGACTAAAAATCTTGGTATGGACTGACCCATGGGGACACATTATTATAATGATTTTAAAATAAAATAATAAAAGGGGCTTCCCAGAGGGGGCAAAAGTATGACTTGTCCTTTCAATTTATTCTATTTGTCAAAGTCATCCAAAAGAATTCTTAGGAATAGTTGGAACTGGTTTTCAGGACCAGGTGCTTTCACGTGTCTTGCCTTTGTGGTTCGCCTACCTGGGTTTCCCAGTCCTTGGTTGAACATTGACTTTCTCGGAGGGATAAAATATACTATATAACTCTAGTGATTGCTTCCAGTAGAGGCAGAGGCTATTTCTAAAAACTCTTTTCCAATGTCCCTTTCACAGTATCTTCCTCTCAATAGACACACACACATGATCTTTCTACTTTTCTCAATGCAGCTTAAACAAAACATTTTTCCACATTGGACTCTAGAAGACTGACCCAATTTTCCCCAATGTACTTCAAATAAGCCATATTCGTTTCTTGATTATCCTGTCATTTCCAGATACTGATACTCTGCTCTTTGGAGGAGAGACAGGTTTTTCTCCTACTACTGAAGAAGAATTGGCTAGCCGTCCAGTCATCAGGGTCATTCTATTAGCAATATATTGTCACCCTGGTCAGGTTGGCAAAGACCAAGAAATTTGTAGGGAGGAATGTTAACCAAAACTCCTCTATGTCTTTCAAAATATGCCTTTAATGGCTATGAATAAATATGGGATATTTCCTAGAGCAAAACCCATGAACCCTATATAGTTTTACCTCAATCCATGCCCCTTCAGACTCTACCCCTACCCCCAACACACATACACACAGGTACATACATACTCTCTCTCTCCTAATTGGTACAAAAGCCTTGGGGTACCCTTTGCCCCTACTGGAAAGGCATGAAACAGAATCAAGTACCTCCTTTCTACCCCTTAATCGGTTTTGTCTTGCTGACTTCTCCCCAACCCTAACTTGCCGTTCTGTTTTTCTATTTTCCCTAAATGCAACTTACTTTAAGCATGTACTAGCTTGATTAATATTCGTACAGTTAAAAAGTGTTAGAAAACAACCCATTTGTCAGTCTTAGCCACTTTCTTCTCTTTTAAATGTCTACATATGACGTACATCCAGACTGCACGCCCTTTTGATTTTTTTAAGAAGCAAAACAAAAAAAAAAGTTTTTTAGAAAATATGAAAAACGTATTTTTAATTTTGGTTATTACAAAAAGAAAGGGGAATAAATAAGCTGGAAAAAATAACAACAAAAAAGTATAAAGTGTCCCCTGGCTGCTCTGTCTGTTGCCTCTTCAGCGTGTGCATCTGGTTGTTCATCTCTGAAAATGTGTGAAATATTTTTTTTTCTTTAAAAATTTTTTTTGGTTCTTTTCTCCCTTCTTGTTTGGGAATTAAGTGCTTTTTGTATTATATCTATCTATCTATATATATATCAATGTATTTCTTTTTAATTGGTAGATCTCTATCTTCAGATTTGGTTTTATCCAAACTATCCGGAAAAAAGTTATGAATTGTTTTCTGCAATTTCCCCCCACTCCCTCTTTAATGTGGAACAACTTCAGCTGCAGAATTCCTACATCCACATTTGTTAAATTAGCCCAGTCTCGCTGCAACTCATGTACAACCTGGGTGGCATGGGGAAGGTGGACAGAGTTAATTGTTTTGTTTCTAAAATGGGAAATAATTGGCAACCCAGTATGTGGGCTCCCTTTGCAGGTTTGTCCCTGGGTCACCTCTTCAGACCTCTAGACTCCCCTAACTCTAGATGTGGCTGTGCGGCTGCCCATGAAGTTGTTCAACTCGAATGCATAAACCTAAGTCTCCTTGTTTTTACTTTTAATCTTTTGATCATGATTATTAATATTATTATTTTATGTATTTTTGCTATTTTTAGTAGGAAAAAAAGTTTAACTGTTTTTAGTATTTGAAAATCTTTAATAAAACTGTAATGATTTTTGGAGTAATTGCATGTTGAAGAAGTTGCAGCTTAGGGTGTGTGAGATTGTCAGTGTTAGAGTTCTGTTCTTGATTTCCGTAGATGGGCATGTGTAGGCTCATTTGTTTTTGTATATTGCCCATCCCTTCCTTACAGCCAGAAGCTCTAATGCAGCTAGATCACTCCGTGCCGCCCTTACATGGACATGGCGACTCACTTACACATTTACTCCCATCATCTTCATCTCCTGTGTAGTACACTCATAGATTCTACCCTCCCTTGTCAACATCTTTCCTTCCCATACTCCCTCCTTTCTTTAGCATTGTTAAAATTTATGTGCTATCATCCATTCCCTTAAATTAAAGAAAGTCTAAAACTTGTCAAAGCGACAAAAATTAAAAAAAAAAAAAATGTATCTGAGAACCTATAAATGCAGAAATTCGTTCAAAACCCTTTAGATTCATAGATTTTTTTAAAAGGCAAATTTTAAAAGTAAACAGGTTTTTTTTTTTAATTTTTGTAAACCATAGCAATCTGAACTATTTGCAATTGAAAATCGATGCCCTCCTAAACCCCCAAAGTAAAAATTTGTTAAAGTGCAGATTTTTTTTCTTTTTTATGTTATGTGGTGTGAATGTATGTGGTGTTGCCTCCCTGTATCATTCTCTGTTGTAAATTATTATATTTGAGAAATTAGAGATTTTGCTCAAAAGTTTTTAAGAAATGACAACAACAAAAAAAGCAAGTTATGAGAATGTGGCAATTCTATTTTTCCAAGAGCATTCTTACACAACTTTCTTTTGTAAATTTTTCTTTCATGCCAAAAAACATGCGGGCAATTTGTTGATGTAAGTTGACTATAAATCAATATGGTATGCTTTTTTTTTGGTTTAAATTATTTTGTCTTTACTGAATTGATTTCTTTCTTTGTTTTCCAGCAACAGCCTCTATTTTTTATTTGCTTTTATATTTCTTTTCGTTCTTACGTTGTGAATGCTTTGGTGATGTTATTTGCTCTCTTTCGCCCTAGCTTACTTTGGCTATGAAGTTGATTTTATGTTCTAGTATATGATTTTGAATACTATATTAAATATTTTATTTCTTTTATATCTATTTGCTTAATTTTTATTGTTATGTTTTGTGCTGAATTGCTTTGAATAATCAATGTGAATTCTACTCTTGGTTGAAGAGGGGTGGATAAACAGTTCTTACCACCCAAAGCAAGTCTGGCCTCTTTGTCTGAAAACTGTTTACTGCCAACTTTAAAGCCTTGAAGTAATGGTAGACTCTACAGTGAGATATTAAAATTGGTTACTGCCTATGGGAGACCTGTATCCCAGAAGAAAATGAGTTGAGTTCACTCCAAATGTTACTGGTAGTAATTACCTCCTTATTTAATCCCTTAGAAAGCATTCAGAGTTACTTGCCTTCAGCAAAGGGGGAATAAGGTACTCTCAAGTGACTACGGTAGAGTTTGGTTATCCAGGATTTATACTATCACCATCACCACAGCCTACAAAATTAATTTTACTGAGAAAAATTTATCAGGAATCCCAGGTGTTCATAGAATTGTCTTCTAATATCAGTGGCTTCCAATTTATAGAACAACTACAGGCAAAAGCGTACACACACACACACCCTTCACCTACACATACACATATTTACCTATACACACACATGCACATACATACACATGCACATTCTATAGCTTTCTCTCTATTTCTCTCTTTTCCTCTCTCCCCATTAATAATTGCCATTTCTCTCAAGGATTTATTCAGGTAAGCTTTAAAAGGTTCATAAGATTCTACCAAGAAGAAACCCGATTACTCCAAATCTAAAGTTTTTACTTAGTCAATACTGCAGGTAGGTACCACCGTGTGACTATAGTGTGAGAATATTCCTCCACCTTCAGGGTACTTGGATCAATGCTTCTTAAGCACTGCAGGACACATAAGATCGGTAAGAAGCACTATACGATTTCCGAATAAAGAAGTTACTTGTTTCACATTGATTTTAAATTTTAGTGTAATCTGAAACTGTTATGGAAATATCAGACTGAATGGTGGATAACAGATATATTTCCAAAACACCAGCTTTAATGAATGGGCTCCCTCTACCTCGATTTGTATGACTTCATATTTGCCATGATTGATGACAATTTAGTTTAAAACTAAGAATTTCATAAATGGAATACCATTTTATCTAATTGTGCTGAAGCTTTCATTTTGGTTGAACAAGCAATCCAAAGATCAATTTGATAAAATATCATTAATAATTTAAAATATGAGCCCTTTGAATTATTATAACTCATGCCCAAATTCTACATTTAAAATAGCCTCAGTAACCTAGATCCTATATTTTTATACCTCTACCTTAGCATAAGACCACTACATTGAAAAGATCAGAAGAAAGTGATTCATGAGTTAAGTGTTTATAGGCTACACATTTTTGTAGGACTAATAATACGAATAACTAGCATATCTGAGTAACATTAGACAGTGCTTAATTGTTAACATGAACTATTTCTTTTAACCTTCACATCAATGTTTTGAGGTAGACTGTGTTATTATTACCATTTTACATAGAGTTTGAAATTTTTGATCAGTTATGAGACTGGTAAGTAGCAGAGCTGTGACTGTGTGACTCTAGAGGCAAAGCTCTTAATCAATATACAAATGAAATTCCCCTTGATGCCCATTAATTTACAATGTGTAATGATATCAAGGGGCTGTGGTTCATCTTAACTGGGCATGCAGTAAAGAACAGAATCTGTAGTCTTTCAAAGTCAAACCCATTTCAGACAAATCTAATTGCTTAGAGGGGAAAAGGAGGAAAATACCCTACCTAAAAATTGCCATCATATTAAAATATAAGTTTAAGCCACATTGAGACACAGAGTTTTTCTGGACTCTTCTTTCTCCCTGGATACTTGCCATGTTTGTCCAGGATTATTTTTTCTGAAAGTAGGTGGAGAGCAATTTCATGGTTACAAATATCTAAGACCACTGGGATATTTGTGTGCTACAAATACACACTTCTGTGGCCTCAAATAACTAAATGACTCTCTTTGAACAACTACTTTAATGGGGGGGAGTGGATTATTTCTCCCCAATTATATGTGAATTTCCAGAGAATTAGGAAAATGCAAATGAGACATGAGGTAAAGAACCTGGGTATACAAAAGAAATTCAAGGAATTGGAGCATGGTGTCCTCTCCCAGAGTTTCTCTCTTCAGTGTCACTGTCTTGGTATTTTTGTGACCTCTCAGACTCAAACATCTCCAGAGAGGCAATGGTTAGAGCCACATTGAAACTTCATGCTGCTCTACTTATTTTATTAGATGACCCATACATTCTCCATTACCCACGACATTCTCACAGTTCAGAAGAATTCTATTAAATTTTTAAAACACTGTCTTTTTCGATGGCAGACAGCCCCATTTGGTGAATATCCATGCTAGAGGCATGAATTATATATCTATAAATACACTCATAAAGCAAAAAAGCAGGGCAACCTTCAGGGCTAAAATAGACCTTTTATATCCCTAGTGATCTCTCGAGTTTAAAGAAACGTACAACCCTGTCAAAAAAGAGTATATATTCCCGATTTAAAATGCTAACTTTAAGGAATACAGATAGCTCGTATTCCAAACCAAAGAAAAAATCAGGGACTGGCATAGGAAATTAAGGTTTTGATGAACTGCAGGATTTGTGGATTTGTATCACTCTGCCTATAACCCTTTAAGAGTAGGCTTCCTGTTTGCATGAATACTCTTTAAAGCAGAGACATCTGGTTGATTACTGACTGCAAAGTCTTTGGTCAGTGAAAAAAAAAATTATTACCTGCTCCAACATTTCTGGGGGTAGCCATTTTGGGTTTAAACAAACAAAAAGTCTTCAATAGCCTCATACAAATTAAGGCATTCTATTAGGGTACAACATTGTGAGAATTATATCACCACTTTCACACCTCTAAAGATGTGTGGCCTAGAATTCCCCAATACACTGTAATCACCTTAAATCCTAAAGGTGGAATTTGATATTAAAGTTGATTATGCACTCCAACTTATTCACCTGACCCAGGCAACTTTCATGTTTACAGCTAACTAAAATTTTCAATCAATTTTTACTATATTTCTCATTTGTAATAAAGACCCCTGCATCTCACTTGACTTTTAAATTAAAGGAACTCTTCCAAATCCTTGGGATGCCAAGAAGGGGGAGATATAAAAGCTCCTACCATTTTATTGATTAAAAGCCAGCAGAATTGGGACTCAGATTTCCCTGACAGAGGGCATAATTTATCATTTTTATTACTGCTACCAGGATTAATAACAAAATTCCAAAAAAACTGCATATTAGTAGTATTAACAGATTCTGCTATTTAAACTCTGGAACAATATCTCTATCATGATAGTTTTGAAATAAGCTCTTATCCTTTTACTTAAGGCCTCACCAACCTTTTAGAAGCTCTTTATAAAGTAGAGAACTTCTTGACACTCTTTCCATCCATTATGACAAAGGTGGGGATTACTTTTTTTTTTTTTTTTTTTTTTTAATCCAAGAGAGATGTGTACATTGAGATGTTGAATGAGAAGAGAATAGCAAAGTGGGGGTGATTCAACTGCAGAGTGAGCAGTTTTTAGATTTGTAGATTATTAACAACAAAGATACTGCAGACACTTTAGCTAGGGTTGAAAAGGAATAATAATAATAAAGAACAGGCAAATTTAAGACTCCAGTTGGCGTCACAGATGGTATACTAAAAGTGCAAATGAATGTTACTCTGTAATCATGAAGACAGTGATCTTAATCTCACTTAAAGGGACACTGGCAACCTATCCACCAGTTTGCCTTTATATTTAAATTATTTGTGCCATGCCTTTGCTTCCTGAAAAATCAATTATTCCTTGTCTTTGATCCCAGTGTCCCCTCTGCTTACTCTACAAGGAAAATATTTTTGTCATTCCTATAAAGAACGAATGAGTATTTTCTGAATATTTGTACCTGAAAAAGAATACACATGCTCAACTTTGTTCTAGTTAAACTGGGTAAAACTCCTGTCTTATTCCCTGAAGGAAAGGAAAATCATTCCTTAGAAAGCCTTAGGAAACCTTTAGACAGATTGCACAGGCCTCCACTTCTTCTCTCCCATTGCCATTCTCCTCTTATTCACACACTATCCTCTCCCACATATTTCCTTAAATATATGTGCCTTCAACCCCTGACTATAAGAATAAGGAGAAAAGTTAGCTCAGGGTTGGTTTTAGAACTAGCTTACCTTTAGGGAACCATGCTCCAAATCCCAGTTATAAAAAAAACTAGCAAAAGTTGTAAATTATGCATTAAATAAGTTGCAAGGTATATGAATTATATATGTTCACAGTGTAAAAAATAGGCATGCTGGCCAAGTAAAGCAATTCTGAAGCTTTGGCAAATATGCAAAGATAATTTTGCTCAATAGTTTCAAGCTCTGAACACAAGAATAGAAGCTTGGATTTAGCACACAGGCCAAAATATCTTCCCAGAGATTCTCAGAAATGTTCTTGTTTTCATTCCCCACATATGGCAGAATCACTGGATAGGCCACAGAAGACAGCAGAAGGATGTCTGCTCTCCCTTCCCTTCCAAATGATACACATTATATACATTACAATTTCCTTCCCCAATTCAATTTCTCCCTGCACAAGACATGTTATTGACTAAGTAGGGAGGGAGTCAAGGCTTCTGATGTGAGTGCAAGCAATTCTTCTCAGGTGCTTTGAAGATATGCAGTAGCTTTCTTCTCAGGAGGCCCTTCTAGCAAACCGGAAACCTGGTTAATTTAGATGCAGCAGTTCTGAGGCACAGGAAGAGTTTAAAGATACAAGGAGTGGAAAGCTGGGCAGAAGAGTTCTAATAATGAATCAGCCTTTACAGGAAGACTGGATAAGCTCAAAGACTGGTCCATCTGGGGTGGCCCCCAGATAGATATTTTCACTGTTGCACCACATGTCTGGCTTGGTCACTGGCATGACGGGGGTCACCTCAAGGAAAGTCTTATCTGCTAACATGCTCAAACACTGATGATCCCATCACGGCAGAATCATTCCCGAGGGCAGAACACACAAGGACATTACCAGGTTGAGTGCTTAGTGACCCAGCTCTGAATGAGGACTTTGACAACAATATCATGTTAGCATCTCAACTTTTTGACCAAATGGGACAAGAAAGCATCTTGCCATCCCTGCCAGAGGATTTTGAAAAAAAAAAAGTATCGTTGGAATAATTTTTTCTGGAATAAATACAAGGAAGAGGCATGAACTGTGACTTCTTGAGATGCTTCCTTTGTTTAAAAATAACATTGTAAATAGACACAGAAAATACCTTAATTGTCTTGCTCGCATGGTTGGATAATAAGCTTGGCCCTACAGTTAAGTGAGCAACATGCACTAGAGAATATTTGTGACACTCATGATTTTATTCTGAACATACTTTTCTGACTCAGTCCGCATACTTATTAAGTGCAATATCTAGGTGCTGGGGGTAAACCAAGTATTTTTCCTACTCTGGTTGAGAATCACTGATTTAAAGAACTCAGTTTGCTAATTCTACATTTCTGAATCAAAAAGTAGGTTTTCAGTAAGTCTTGAATATGTAACCGACATATTTTTAAAATCCAGCTTCCAGATCAGCATAAAAGTAAATGCATAAACATAACATTAAACCATGGCAAGGAGAGTTGTCATTTAACAGGGGAATTTTTGGAAAAGCACAGTCAAAATGGATTTGTTGGATGAACATTTTTAACATCTTTGTAAGTTCCCCTCAGTTTACAGAAAATGAGGGTTGTAGTTGGTAAAGATGAATAAAAGATAGTACCTTAAGAAAATACTAAAGGTCAGATCTTTTATGTTCCTTTTGACTGATCTTGGTCTCAATGACATGGAGAATGTCATTCTCATTTTCATGGTAGCAAATAAACAGAAAACTACCTAAGAAGACAATATAGAAATGTCATAGCTCAGAAATTAAGCACAAACATGCACACGCACACACACACACGTGCAGACATAATTTTGATAGCCGGTTAGTATTTGCAACAATATAATTGAATGAATGTCATCATCCCAGAAGCAGATCCTGGAGACAGCATTTTAGAATTCTATCTGAATGATTACTTGAGAGTATCTTAAAAGTCTGAGCCCCCAATCTAAGGATTTCAGAGTTTAGTGGCTAGGAGATTTCAGGGGGCTCTAAATCAGCCTAGACTGGTTAGGCGACAACCTGGTAGGATCCGTATGTGTACCTGGGTCATTCTATTATTATAATTTCAAAGACATTACCTATGAACTACTTTCATCGAGGATAACTATGAACTGTGTTTACAAGTATACTAATTCTGTCTTTCTCTTTCTCTTAAATCCCAGGAGGTGAATTAGTTGTCCCTCTTCTTGTAGAAGACCCTTTAGCTACCCCTCCTATTGCTACTCGTGCACCTTCCATTACACTCCCCCCTACCTTTCGCCCCCTCCTCACCATTATTGAGACCACCAAAGAGTCCCTGTCCATGACCTCTGAGGCGGGGTTACCTTGCTTGTCGGACCAAGGCAGCGATGGTTGTGATGATGATGGCTTGGTGATATCTGGGTATGGCTCAGGGGAAACCTTTGACTCTAACCTGCCCCCTACCGATGATGAAGATTTTTACACCACCTTCTCCTTGGTAACAGATAAGAGTCTTTCCACTTCAATCTTCGAAGGTGGCTACAAAGCACATGCGCCCAAGTGGGAATCCAAGGACTTTAGACCTAACAAAGTCTCCGAAACTAGTAGGACTACTACCACATCTTTCTCCCCTGAGCTGATCCGCTTCACAGCTTCCTCCTCGTCTGGGATGGTGCCCAAATTGCCAGCTGGCAAAATGAATAACCGTGATCTCAAACCCCAGCCTGATATAGTCTTGCTTCCGTTGCCCACTGCCTATGAGCTAGACAGCACCAAACTGAAGAGCCCACTAATTACTTCCCCCATGTTCCGTAATGTGCCCACAGCAAACCCCACAGAGCCGGGAATCAGACGGGTTCCGGGGGCCTCAGAGGTGATCCGGGAGTCGAGCAGTACAACAGGGATGGTCGTCGGCATTGTGGCTGCTGCTGCCCTCTGCATCTTGATCCTCCTGTACGCCATGTACAAGTACAGGAACAGGGACGAGGGGTCCTATCAAGTGGACGAGACCAGGAACTACATCAGCAACTCCGCCCAGAGCAACGGCACGCTCATCAAGGAGAAGCAGCAGAGCTCGAAGAGCGGTCACAAGAAACAGAAAAACAAGGACAAAGAGTATTATGTGTAAAAATACTACTACTAATGATAAATGAATTTAAAACAGAATTATTTATATATAAATATATACTTTGAAAATGAGATTTAACAGATGTCAGAACTGTTATGAGATGGGGTATACAGTAACTACGGTGGGGAAAACCATTTTTAAAAGGACGCGCAAAGATGTACCTATCTATAAAATTCAGCCACGGCTGCTGTGTGTCAGTCACGGCTCGGAGACAGACAGTCCTTTCCGCCCTGCTGTATCATAAAGCACACACTTAGCGCCCTGGAGCAAGCAAATGGCTCCGCCACTTTAGCGGACTTGGAAGCTTCCTTCTCTTGAGGACCTTTCCACAAAAGGTAGAAGACTTCATGGCTTACTTGTTCCATAACTCCAAGTGAGTCTGTGATGACGTTTGTGAAGCTTGACTGTGACAATGTTTCTTTTCAGTTTAATTATGTAAAAAAAAAAAAAAAGAAAAAGAAAAAAGTTAAAAACAAAACAATACCTTATCTGGTTCTGGCCAGTGTGTGTGTAACTTTTCAAGATCTGAGGGGAAAAATGGCTTTTGGGTTTTTATTTTTTGAAACTGACTGGATATAAATTAAGAAGAAAAAGACTCAGAAAACAAAAATGAGAGAGACTATTGCCATATATGAACTCAAAAGCTACCATGGGTTCACTCTACATATCAGGTTGTGGTGTCTCTGGAATCTGTTGTTTGTTTCCTATAAGATGTTTTGCTGAACACATAGTAAAAACATGTGATGGATGGTAATATTGATTTGAAAATCTGGTTCCCCAAGGATCTAATTCCAGAATTGGCATCCAAACCCTAAACAGCTGGGTTTAGTGCTGATTTTATCAGAGCTATTGGCTTTATTTAACAACATTGTTCCTGCTCATTAGCCCAGCCAAGCTGTGGTGAAGGGCAAAGCCCCACAAAGTAAACAGAGCCTTTCCTAGGGAAGGGGAAGAAGGGTGGGCCAGATCTGTGACTGATTGAAATGCATGCAAACATAAAAGAGACAACAATAATTAAAGTCTGTTGAATAATCAAAACAGACAATAAGAAGAGTTCAACTTGTGATGGAACCGCAAAAGCTCACACAAGCCAAACACATCATGACAGAGTGTGAAATGCATAGTTCTTCCCCTGCCCCCAACATGAAAATGTTTTTCATAGTGTTTAATTTTGTAGCCTGACATTTATGGGTGACACTATCCTTCCATTTGCTCACTTGTCCCTTCACCCATCTTTTTAAAAAATAAATAAATACATAAATAAATAAAGCTGCTGTGACACACAAAAAAAGGATTTAATAGTATAATATATATATAAATATATATACAGATATATTTATCATGGTATGTTTGATGGGACGACTAAGACAGGAAATCTGTTAAAGTCATGAAGTGGAATGAGAATGTTGTTTTAAAAGAAAATAACAAAACAACAAAAAAGTAAACCATAAAATGTGAAGAAAGTGTGAGTTTTAGTTTTGTCACAGTTAACTGTGTCAAAGAAAACAAAAACTTCTCAGATTTTGTTTACATATTTTACTACATTTTTGCTGGTATAATTCCTTAGCCACCTATGTACATACTGCTTTAAGAACTGTTCTTTCCTTTCTATTTGTTTATTTTGGTTTGTTTGATTTATTTCCTAGTTGTCTTTCTTTCTTTTTGAAAAGAGGAAACAATGTACAGGAAAAAAACAACAATTAACTGGTTGTGTGGCCATAGCTATCCAAAAGGCAAGAGAACAAGCAAGACAAATATTCACACAAAAATGAACTGTGTACTCTGGAGGGTCAGATATATACAATTGCTTTTGTACAGATGAAAATCAATCAGCTGTTTAGATTTAGAAATCTACTCTTGCTGGTCTTTGTAAGTTGCATGAATATTTGACTTTGAAAAAATATCTTAAAGACATGGGGCAAAAACTGCATTCTAAACAATGGTATCGTTTTCTGATGTGTATGGAAAGAGGTGTTCCTCGTTATCTGATATTTCAATGTGTTAAGAGTTTCTTTGAATTTTTTGTTGTCATTGAAAAACACAGGATTATAAAAAGATATCAAAGCACGGATTTTAGATAACCTAAGTGGCCCAACCTACATGAAGTTGATTATATCTCGATGTCTGTAAAAGATTGCTGTTCTTGGAGTCTTGAGGTCTTGTGAACTGATTTCCTGCTTTCTTTCTTTACATTGTTTTTTTTTAAATTTGGGTAAAAATACATTTGTTATATTCATTTTAGTGAAAGTTTCTATTTAGACAATTTTATGGGAACATGTGCATTCTGTATGTGAGCTTCTATCATATTCCTGTTTTATGAGCAGACCTTTAAGGAATTTATTTTTTGATGTTGTGACGTTACGGCTTTTTCTTTTCCCTTTTCTCTTTTGTTTCATATTTGCATTTTTGTTCAAGGATATGCTTAGCAATAAATTGTTCTTCCCAAAACCTGTGTGTTGATGCACTTTTAGTCTCTAAATATTTGGGGAAAGCTCTTGCACTGAGGCTAGATGGATTGTATCTTATTGAAAGCCAAGTACAGTAGGACCACTTTCATGTGATATAAAATATTACTAATTAGTTATATGAACTTACTAAAAGCGGTATACATATAGGATAAATAACTGCTGTCTGTGAACTGAAGTATTATGGTCTAAATTGCTATGATAGAATAACTGGGAAGGGGAAGAATTTTCTGAAAAGGTAAGCTGGAAGAAGAAGTATACTTTGGAAAAAATTGTTGGAGGCTATAGTTTAAAAAGTGTTTGGTACCTTTTAAGTATTTGCTGTAAGCCATCAATCTTTGAACAATATTCCCAAGCCATGTTCATATAAAACCTTAAGCAATGGAAAACTTTCACTACCTTCCTTCCAAGCTTTCCCAACATATTGAAATCAAATGAAAATAAAAACAAACAAAAAATTCTAAACCACAAACCAAAGTTTAAATGAATGATTAAATTTTAACAGGTCCTTTCTAGATTTTCTGATTATAAAATTCTGCATAAAGTAATTATAGCTGGAACTTTTCTCATAGCTCAGGTGCCTTTGATTTGTGGTTCCCTAAGCACATCCTTGTTTTGCTCATTGGATAATCCATCATGCTATGATATGGAAATATAGGTTCAACTGAACAACTATATTCATATTTTGGTACCAGTTTTCAAAGAGTTAGAATTAAAACCAAATGTGTTGGAGTAGATGTGGTTCAAGCAGTTGAGCACTGGCCTACCGCATGCGAGGTTTCTGGAAAAATAAAAACAAACAACAAGCAAATGATAAAACCAACTCAGGGAAGCTGATGTGGCTCAGTGATTATGGGCCAGCTACCCACATATAAGGTCCTGGATTCAATCCCCGGTCCCCATACCTAAAAAAAAAAAAAATTATTTAACTCTGTTCCTTTACATTTCATTAGTAGAATTTTTATGCTATTGTCTATCATGAAAATGGAAGCTCAGTGAGGCTCAATGGTGTCAAACTATGGGAAGTTCCTTCTTTGGTTTCTGCATTGATTTACATAAAGTAAAAAATTCATTTATTGTGATTTGTTATGTACCAGGTACTACGTTATATATTTTGGATCTATGAAACTATTTAATCCTGGGTGGTAGGTAGTATTTTCCCACCTTGAAGATAAGGGAACAAGTATACAAAGTGCTTAAATACAATTTGACTAATATATTTTCATTGACATAAAATTCAGGCTTTGCCAACATGGGGTCAGTGGAATGTAGTAGTACAAGCACAGACAGAATTGAGTTGGACCCTAGCTGGATGACTTACTATGTGTGGGCAAATTTCACAATCTCTATGAGATTTGACTCCCTCACCTGAAAAATGTGATAGTTCAATGACCTTGTCTTGCAAGGTGATTTGGGGCAATAAATACAATACAAGGTGCCTTTGTAATTGGCATATAGTAGGTGCCCAATAAAGTTAGTCTTCTTCTCTGCATTGACTCCTAGGCTATTCTCTGTACAAGACCTGCTTTTTAGAATGACAAATTCTACACTTAAAAATGATTTATAAGTAGTTGTCCAGCAATGTGGCCAAGTAATGCCTGGGGTTTATTAGCTATAACTGAGAAAACTAGGCCTTTTGTAGATTCATGTGTTATTGATATTTGATAGCATGAGTCTGTCTGACAGCACATTTCATGCAAGTGATCAGAAGTTGGGATAAATAAAATTAGACAAGATCAGGGAAAATGTTAAACCCTCCAGAGAAAATTCCATATCATGAGTAAAGTGGTATATTGCATCAAGAACTAAATAGCATGGGAAACGGATGTGGCTCAAGAGGTTCGGCGTCCGTCTACCATATGGAGAGACGGGGGTTCGATCCCCGGTACCTCCCGGTAAAAAAAAAAAAAAAAAAAAAGAACTAAATAGCATTTGCTAAGATGCATAAAGTCGATAAACACAAATAATTTTTCACTGTATTTCTATGGGAAGTGTTGAGATGTCACCACCTCTGTCCATATGTTTAAGTTTGGCCATGGGCTTTGGAAGCAGAAAGGCTCAATTCAAATCTTGGCTCTCAATCCTGGGTCTGCCTTTTACTAGCTATGAAACAGTGAATAAGATGTGCTGTGACTCTAGCTTCATTTATGAAATTGCAATGATATTACCCACCTCTTAGTGACATTTTACAATTAAATGAGCTAATGTGGATAAAAGTGCTGAGTACAGTGCCTGACCTACAGCCCTAAAACAGTGATGGCTATTATTGTCATTTGGACCATCTGTTCCCATCCTAGAAAGAAAGAAGCCCAAATTCCTATTCCTCCTAAACGTCTAGGAAAGATATATGTGGGTGAGTCCCAGGGTGATCATTTTACTTAGGTCTCCTAAAATCATAACTGTTTTTATTCCCCTACAGTTGTGGTCATATACATTTATTGATCCTTTGAGTTCCTCTGGAGTCTTCCACCAGAAATGTGTGCTGTCCTGCAAACCCCTTTACTTCAATCAATTCCTTAGGTATGGGGCCCACAAGAAAGGTTCAAGTGGCAATCTACTCTGTGCTTTAAAGGCGAGTCTTCTATTCCTCCCAAATTACAGAGTGATCAGGGCCTTAGATACCCACTGAAAATTCTGTATTAGCGTTTTCCTCCCATAAACTTTCTAAATTTCACTGTTTAATATGTGCATAAAGGATAACCTGAAGCATTTCCTATTTTGTTTATTCACCAAACATTTACTCAGCACATATGAGCCAGCCAATCTACTATTGGCTATTGTTACTTTGTTTCAGTGCATGCAGAAAATGACCAAGGGAATTTAAGGCATTTAGTCTCTTATTTAAATCCAGACAAGCCCAGGCTCTCTTTTCTCATATTCAAGTTGAAATTTAAACTTTCTACAAAAATATCCAAACCATTTATTTGTCCTATTTGAGTTGAAATCTTGAAGATATTGTTTGAGATCATATTAGCCACTACTTTATTTATTGGACATTTACTAAATGTTTACTATGTGTTAAATTGAGAGACTTAAGAAGCTTACAGTCTTTAAAAAGAATGCACAAATGATGATATTAATGTGAATACAAATAATCTGTCGTAAACTTGTAACATTTCTTAGGGAGTTCAGAAGAGATTACTTAAGGGGGTCTTCATTGAAGGAGTGATGTATTAGGTAATTCTCAAAGCATTGATAGGATGTTCATAGGCTACAGTCCACTCCAAGAAAAAAGTGGGAGAGAGTAGAATCAAAATCCTAATTTGGATGGAGCACAGATTGTACAAAGAACATTAGTAGAAGATATGGCCTGGAAGGTTGGTGGTCAGACTTGGAAAGCCAGCAATTTCAGGCTAAATGTCCTTAGAGAGAATGTGGGCTTTATTTAGAAGGTAATTAGTAGTCAACAAAGAGACAAAAATAATACTAAAAGTTTAGGTGTGGATTTCTGGGAAGATGCTGGTGCCCTTAACACAAATAAGAAGGGCAAGAAGAAAGCACTCTTTTGGAAAAAAAGATTATGCTGTGATGATATATGAACTTGTAGAATTAAGTTCGGGCATAATGAATTTCTATTTTGATAGAGTAGCCAAGATTTGGGACCTTAGATGAGAGACCAAGGCTAAAAATGTAGAAATGGAAGTTATTACCATAGAGGCAATAGCTGAACTGTTTGGAGTATGGTGTGTATGTTGCATAGGATAGAGAGTTATAAAATGCTTAAATTTATCAGGCACTAGATGGAGCCAGCAAAAACAGTCGGAGGTATAGATGAAAAACTGGGAATGGAGATCACCAAAAAACCCAAAGAAGGAGAGTTTTGCAAAGGAGTCTGGTCAAAACAGTGTCTGAAATTAAATCAAGAAGAATGGGAACTAGAAAATTCTATTGGATCAGGCAGTTAGGTAGTCTCTGATGATCTTCAAAAGCACAAGTTGGTAGAAATCAAAAACAATAACAGCTAACATTTATTGAGTGTGTACCAGGTACCAGGCACTCTTCTAAGAGCCCACCTATATGAACATATTTAGATAAAGTGAAAGCCCAAAAGGCATGATAAATGAATGACAGGAGGAGAAAGAGGAGGAGAGGAAACTGGTTTATTTGATGCTGGCTTAGAAACTTTGGAGTTTTGTCAGTGAAAGGGAAGAGCGAGATGGGAGAATGTCATGAGAAGTTCTCGGAGTCAAGGGAGGGTTTGTTCTTGTGTGTGGAGAAAAGAGCATGTTTGAGGGGGAAACAATGCATGGTAAACTCAGAGAGCTGGGAAGGCACCTAATGAAAGGATCTCTGAGAAGCACTGAGTCGTCTCTTTGCATCTTCTGACATTGAGATAGAAGAGAGTTTGTACTTTTATTGTATTAATTCAGGTATTGTGAAATAGCAGATATTTTCCTAATTGCACAGATCACAAAGAAAACAGACTCAAGGAGCTTAAATGACTTCTCCAAGGTAACACAGCTAATAAATGGCAGAGCCTGACTTGAAATCCATTCTTCTGATTCCAAATTCAGAGCTCTTTCAATTACATAATGCTGTGTCTAGAGGAGCAAGTCATTTTATATTTATTTCCAGAAGAATCTAGAGTGGAAGCTAAGGAAGAAGATGGTAGGATATACAGTGCTGGGAATTGGAAAGGCGAAGTTTCAAACTCAGGGGAGCTGAAGAATCCAGAGAGCAATTCTAGTTTTGTAGAATTGGCTACATGAGCTGGGTTGAAGGGCAAATAAAGCTATGACAGACTAAACCACAGAGCAGAATGAGATCACATGAATATGGGCAAGGATAGGGGAGTAGTGTTAAGATAGTATAAACACAAGGTTATGGAAGACAGGAATGGCTAGGGGGAACCCTTATACCTTGTCATCTTAGAGATGTATTCAGTAAATAGTTTACCAGGTACCAGGCACTCTTCTAAGAGCTTGAGCTTTCCTAGTGCTTAGGATCATGAGTTCTAGAGTCAGAAGGCCATGGCATATATTCTGGTGCTGTAGCTTTAGGCAAATTACCCAATTTACTTAAGCCTCAGCTTTCACACGTCTACAATGGAAATTATATTATTATTTATCTTTTAAGATTGTCAGAAAAGAGTAAATGAAATAACGCATGTAAAATGCTTAACATATGCCTGGCAGATAATAAACCTTAATAAACGTTGGTCATTATTATAATTTGGCCTTGTTACCTGACTTAGGATCAAAATCAGCTGTGCCTTCCATGGCTACCAAAAAGGTGCATAAAAATACATAAGTTAATACATTCTGGGTATTTCTCTAATTCTTTCACTTATCAAGGAAATATAAAATTGAGTCATTTGTTCATTGGGAAAAGTTTCCCTTCACTGCCTCTACTTCTTTGCTTCTAGGCTCCAGCTCAGATTCTATCCAGAGAAACTTTACATCCTGAGATTTTTCACTCCTTCCTGGGTTTCCAGCATTCAGCTTTCCTGTGACAGCTGGTTAGACAAGCAGCAGGTGGCAAAGGGGCCTTTAGGAAACTTCTCATTCCCTTATTGATATGCACTATTTTGATTTTGTTTATGATTTGACTTTTTATTGTGAACATTTTTTTTCAAATATGCTCCCAAATAATATAAATGCTATAACAAGTCTTCATTTATCCATAATCTAGTTTAAAGAACCATTAACATTTTGCTGTTCTTGTTTTATCTATGCCCACTCCTACCCTCATGAAAGGACATCTTTTAATATCACACAATGCTAAAGAACAAAAAGGAGTAGTCAAAATAGTTATTGTTGTCTCTTGACCTGAGTTTTGTTCAATGTGTTTCAGGGTAACTAAAACTAACCTTCCTCCTGATGGACAATTAATGACTGATTGCAATTCTTTTTTCAATGACAACATGAAAGAGGAGATTAACTGCTAAGGAGACTCTTCATCTTTAATGAGATTGGCCAAAAACTGAAAGGATTTTTCAGCTTCCATGTCTTCCAATTCAACTGTGCCCAATCACTCTCTGAAATGAATGAAAAGCAGTCCATAGATTATATACAGCTGTTATATTTTCTAAAATGTGACATCTTGTAATAGATCTGTGTTCTCCTTCAAAGGAGTGGGCATGGGGAAACACTATTCATCTTCCCCTGTGAAAGCTAAGAAATACTCACTTGTGCCTCTAGAAATGTGATCACAAATCTACTAGGATATTTCCCTAGGGTTACTTTCATGTATTTGCAGTAGCTCTAACGACACTGAATTTGCATGCGTCTACATAGAAGAGATAGTCCATTAGGCACGTTTTCAAGTTATGATTTTATTACTGCTTCACTGTCTGTTGACAGTGGGGATTTCCTTCTCTCTTTACTCACAGTCACCTGCTGTTTTTGACCGAAAATATCCATCATAGAAGCATGATGAAGGTGAGACATTGAGAGATGTATGTACAGATTATTTGATAGCATCTTTTCCTCTGTCATGAAGTCAAGGCAAGTATTAGGATGAACGGGTAGAACCATCTCCAAACTTTGTACCTTTGTTTTATGGGGCAGATTGGAAAGACTTAACATTTGGTTTTAACCAGTTAATTTTTCTGTCCCTATTCTGTACTCAGCAGTTTGCCCCATTTTATTTTCTTGGAAACCCAGGAGATGACACATAATCACTCCTTTAAATCAAAGGACATTGTCAAGAAAGGACAGTGAGGAAGGGTTAAGGGGTAGGGTGGGAAAGTAGTTTGAATTAGAGGTGTCATTAAAACTGAAAAGCTAAAACTTCTTTGGTGTTACATTGTAGTTTTCAGTGTATGTGCACACAGCACCTGTAAAGTGTGCTGGTTTCCATGCATAGGTAGGAGTGACCAGATCTGTTTTGATGTCAAGATTGAAATGATAAAACTAGGATAGTTACTCCTTGTAAACCAAATAAGAAGGAGGGAAATGTGGGCAAGGGGAGAAAAGTGGACTCAGAAGAGCTGCTCATAAGTGCTTTGTAATTGTTGAGAAGATAGGCTCAGAGTTAAATCTCCTAAACTAATGAGAAAAATCCATCTTTCTTACTCTTTCTCTTTCTTATCCCAGACACAGTGTCTGATGTTAACAATTAACAAGTTCTGGGCTTACACACACACACATACACTCTATACTTCTTTTCTAAAAAAAAAAAAAAAAAGAATTAAATTGAGGTACTTACACTTGTTTATTAATAAATTTTAAACTGCTTTAGCTAGTGTGCTGGTTTTCCTCTATTTTTTTTTTCCTTTTCTCTTTGTATTTAATGCTTCCTTAAACTCTGATCTCATAAACATCACCCTCCTCAATTACACTGTAGGAACCTAAGTCACATGTCTGCTTAGGTGTGCAGTTCTTTCTTGACTTCTCACTTGTCAGATGACAAGTTGCAATTTGATAACATATACATAGACTGTGGCAATCACTTTTTAACTAAACTGGTTGACTTATGTAGCAATATCTGGCAAATGAGTGTTATTATGAATACCAGGTATAGATAAGTTAATGGACTGTGAAAAAATAAACAAACAAAAAAGGCAATCAGAATACTTATCAATCATGTTTAATAATGAAAACAGTATTATTTTTTCAATTCATGGGCTTTACAGGTCAACAATACAGTGATATGTGACATTGATGTCCCCATCAGATAAATCCATTGAGACCAGACCATAGTCTTCTTTAAATCAACTTTTTTAAGCTCTAAAAAAGAGTACCCAGAAGGTCATAACCTCACCAAAATGTCCTCTACATGTATGCAAGCAAGTGAAGTACAACCTGTGGTTGCCTAGCCTCAAAACCTTGAATCAATAATTTCTCATTGTTTAAGCCAACCCATTGTATGACATTTGTTTTAGTAACTGTGACAGTTTGAAATTATTTTATGAGTCCCCAAAAAAGAAATATTATGTTTTTTAACTAATCTATTCCTGTGGGTATGATATCCTTTGATTGCATTAAATTCTGGTTGAGGGTCCTTTAATTAGATTACTTGGTAAGATCCCTTTAGGGTTTTTGATTGGACTATTTCAGTGAGACATGAGTCAGCTTGGGTCTCTGCCCCCTTGCTGGGTCTGATAGAAATGGAGACACAGAGAGAGAAAGACACAAGCATAGGAAAAGGAAGCTGCCATATTTGATCCTGCCATATGAGAGAAAGGTTTCGCCCACAGCTGAGTTACAAGGAGAGAAGACCTGAGAGGCTTAAGGAGCTGAGGCTCTGGGAGAGATGAGTCAAATGCCTCATAGCTTACAGCTGAACTTGGGAAGAAAGTAGAGCCACAGAGACTGAGAGAGGAGACGTGGTAAGAGACAAGCCCTATGCCAGGTTTGCCTATAGCTGCAGAGAGGCGGAGACCTCAGCAGAGCTTGGTGGCCATCTTGCTTCACCACAGAGCAGCTGACATTGGTGAGAAAACACCTCTTATGGTCCCTTGAATTGGACTTTTCATGGCCGTGGAACTGTAAGCTTTTATCCCAAATAAATCCCCTTTATAAAAGCCAACATATTTCTGGTACTTTGCATTGGCAGGCCTTTGGCAAACTAAAATATTAACCATGAATATATAATAGGTTTTGGTACCAGAAAGTGAGGTACTGCTATTACAAATAACCTAAAACTATAGAAATGGCTTTGGAATTGGGTAAAAGGTAGAAGCTGGAAGAACTGTGAGATGCTTGATGAAAAAGTCTAGATTACTTTGATGAGACTGTTGTTAGAAATATGGATATAAAAGAAACTTATGATGAAGCCTTAGAAGGAAATGATGACTGAGGTATTGGAAATTGGAAGAAAGGTGATCCTTGTTATAAAGTGGCATAGAACTTGATAACCATATAATCTGATGTTTTATTGACAGTGGACCTCGAAAGCAATGAATTTTGTTGAATATTTACCTGAGGAGATTTCCAGTCTAAGTGAGAAAAGTGCATCCTGGCTTCTCCTTGAGGCCTCTAGTAAAATGTGAGAGGAAAGGGATAAGCTGAAAACTGAACTCTTAAGCACAAAGACACCAGAAATTGATGGTTTATGAAAATTCTGAGCTTATCCAGAAAGTGTGCTCTGAGACTAGGGCCAAAAGTGACTCTATCAGGGATCCCCTTGAGCGTTTGTGAAGTGGTCCCCAGAGGAAAGTGCTCCATGTGAGAGTTTAACTGAACTACCCATTTCTCAAGAGGATGTGTGTGAATATAGATCCAGTCAGCCATTTCAGTAGAAGTCAGGATTGTGCAGTTATCCAGGAAGGATCTGTGGAAAGTCCTCCTGTCTCATAGTTTGGTCCCTATGAATGGTACCCAAAACTGACAAGGATTTTGCAAAATTTGTATGAGTAGAACCACTGTGAGCCTGCACTGAAAGTACAGAGAAGAGATGTACTGAAGGAAGAATGAATTCAAGGGCAGAACCATGGAAGCTGAAGGTCTGGACCAAAGAGATCTCCTCAGACCAAGAGAGTGGGCCTACCCATGTATGTGGAAAGGGAAGGTTCATC
Source organism: Tolypeutes matacus (assembly GCA_026826555.1). Classification (NCBI taxonomy): domain Eukaryota; kingdom Metazoa; phylum Chordata; class Mammalia; order Cingulata; family Chlamyphoridae; genus Tolypeutes; species Tolypeutes matacus. Next base: position 5,929,522 of record JAKSZT010053820.1, read on the forward strand.
CCTGCATTTGGAGGGGGCAAGCCTTGCACGCTGTTGTTCAGGGAGCTGACACCCCTGTACTCGGAGATGGTAGGGCCTGTGCCCAGGCATTCGTGGAGAGACTGGCCACCATTCAGATGCCTGGAGAGGGTGGGCCTTCACCCCAGTGTTCAAGGAGAGCATGGCCACTGCACAGGTGCTTAGAAGAGGTGGAGCTGCCCCATGAAGCCTGGAGTACAAAACACTGAACTATAGATATTGAAATCTAATGGAGTTTGACCTGCTGGGCTTTGGAATTGTTTGTGACCCATGACCTTCCAATTTCTGTCTTCTGGAATGGGAAAGTTTATCTTATGCTGTCCTGCCATTGTATATTGGAAGCAGATAACTCTTTCTCTAGGTTTCACAGGTCTACAACAGAAGGGAATTGTGCCACAAAACAGACCACACCTATAAGGGATTTTTATGAGACTTTGTACTTAGCATTGTTATTGAAATGACTTAAGGCTTTTGGGATGTTGTGATGGAATGAATGTATTTTGCATGTGGAAAGAATACATCTTTTTGGGTTCCAGGAAGTGAATTGTGGTGGCTTGGAGGGATGAACCACAGAAAATCATGGTTTTAATCTTAATCTATTTCTGTGGGTATGAACCCATTCTAAATAGGATCTTTTGATAAGGTTACTTCAGTTAAAGCCTGGCCCAGCCGAATCGGGATGGGTCTTAATCTTATTACTGGAGTCCTTCATAAGCAGAATGAAATTTAGAAACAGAGAGAGAAAGCCACAGGAAGAAGCTGAGAGTCACAGGAACCCAGAAAAGCCAGAAGAGGCCACCATGTGCATTGCCATATGACAGAAAATCCAAGGGCCAAGGATCACTGGCAGCCAGCCCCAGAATGCCACAGTCTTTTGGGAGAAAGAATTGCCTTGATGATACCTCATTTTGGAGTTCTCCTAGCCTCAAAACCATGAGCCAGTAAATTTCTATTGTTTAAGCCAACCCATTGCATGGTATTTGTTTTAGCAGCCAGGAAACTAAAATCCAACCCAGCCAGGCAAATAATGCTCAGATGAAGCAGCTGATTTTAAGGGCCTCTACTCCCCTGGCCAGTGGGCATTCAAGTGTTGACTTTGGCAGCCTGGTGCTAGATGGCACACAGAAGGAGCCTTAAGAAGCTGTTTCCCCTTATGCCACCTCAAAGAAGTTTGGATTTCCAATTTATTTTTAAAAGCAGATATACAGTAAACATCAGAATGGAAGTTTTATGCTAAGCACATTTTGGTTTCAGAGCAGTTATCTCTTGCTGCCAGAATAGCCCTAAGGATTAAGATGGTTTATTGGGATCAAATGCCTAGGAGATTTATTATAGTGCAGACTATTTATTCCCATTAAAATGCTGATTATGCTTATTTCTTTGCCTCTCCGTCTCTCCCCCACTTCCTTTCTTCCCTCCTCCATAACCCAAATTCTATTATTTTATTTTCCTGATTTGGGGTGTATCTATTTAGATTTTTATGCTTTATTAAAATTGAGTCCTTGGAAGCTCTCTGACTTTGCAAGAGTCAGGGAGTGTCAAATGGCATGCATATATAGCTCATTAAGCCTTGGAAACACCGAGTCCCTGGTTTGCAACCCAGATGTACAGAAAAAATATTTTCAGGGACTGTGTCTGATGACTGAAAGGATGGGTGCACACTTGGAATAATTTTTCTTAGCGGTTCACAACCACCTGACTATAATCATCTGCTATACGGAACTACATAGGAGGAAGTATCATTTGCTGCTAGATGTATGCTTTATTTAGATAAAAGGGGAGATTATCCATTTTATTGCCAAATCCTATGTAGATTTCTATGTAAAACATTCAACAAGCAGATGAATTTACACAGAAAATATTAGCTCTGAGAAAACAGACATGACACAGAAAATATGATCACAAATAAAAAAGCTAGAATCCAGCAAATAATCTTGGAGGGCTTCATAATGCATCCACATTTACAGTAAAGCCAGTCATGGAATCCATTAGGCTATGTAGAACAAGCCTATGAAAATTGTAGTTGGAAAGATGCATATTTCCTAACCCCTGAAAAACTCGTCTCAAATCCTCAGTGACTATTGTGGTCCATGGCATGGAGGACGTGTCCAGTGAAGTTTAGTGGAAGGGACAGTTGGAGATAGCTGATGTGCTCATGAGGTCAGTTTCCAGTTTTTCCAGTACCATGCTTTGGAAGATCTAGACCAGCAGTTGTCAAACATCAGCAGGTATTAGAATCACCTGGAGAGGTCTTTGTACCACAGAGGCCTAAGCCCCACCTGCATAGATTTTGATTTAGGCAGTCTGGGATGAGGTTTAATAAATTGCATTCCTAACACGGAACCTGGTCCCAGGCAATACTGTGCTGCTGGTCCACAGACCACATTTTGAGAACCACTCTAAACTATAAAGTCACTGTAGAGCAATTCTACTCTTCACGGCAAAGAAGTACTCATCTCAGCTAAATTAAAATGCATGATTTGAGGTCTTTAGTTTCCTGATCCCTGAAATGCCTTCCAATTTGAAAATTCTTTGAGTTGCTGATGAATTATTTGAATCCCTGTTCATATGGCAAAGGAAGAAGCTGATTTGCTAGAGGCCAGTGATAAAAGAAAAAGAGTACCATTTAATAAGCACTTTCTGTTTGCCATGCTCTCTGCTAAACTCTTGATATATATCATCTCATTCACTCCTCATAACAACCACTTGAATTCTTACCATGTTACAGCTGAGAAAAGTCAGACAGAATTTAAGGGACTTGCCTAAGATCACAGATCCTGTGAGTTGAGTCAGAACTTGATCCTTTCCCAGTACCCCCAAGTTTTAAATATGTAAATCAAGTTCTAAACATAAGCTATGGTATTTAGTATAACTGGCATTAATAGCAATATTAAGAATGTCAATTGTTATAGCAATTAGAGTGGTACTTCCAAAGAACCTATGATATGGACATTATCAGCCTCATTTTGTGTTTCAAAAAACTTGTTAAGTCAATGACCAGAGGTCACATGGCTCGCAAAATATGAACCAAGAACTATGCACTTTAGAGCCTATGTTGTTTATCCACCACAAAGCCCTATTATCAAGTACAATTCTTCCTAGACTTTTTAGAGGGAATCTACATAATTAACATGAACTATTATATTAATGCCATTATAAGGTTATTCAGAGTCAAAGTTCATTGCACCATTGCACCAACTCCCACCCCCTCCCACTTGCAGCAGCAGATTGCATGAACTACTTTATATGTATTGTCAACCTTTTAGGTCCATATCCATAGGTTCATCAAAGCAATATATACACATAGCTTAAAAGGACAAATAAAAGCATTATAACAAAGAGTGGCTCCCTGCTCCTTTTCCTTCCTCCATGCTCATCCTGTTCCATAGAGGCAGCCACCTCCTACTCTTAGTTTTCCCCTCTGGCATTTAGCTCCACATTTCTAAATATGGCTTATAGCTATGTTTTGATTCACTTATTTTGAATATTATCCATTGACTTCCTAATTTGGAACATTAGGATTTTATCTCTCTTACACTCCACTTTCTCCTTCTCATTCTTCCAATATAGTTATAAGTTTTGATTAAGTACCATTTGTTTTTTTCATGATTATAAGCATATAAATATTGTTCTCTGTTAAGCAAAATAGCATTTTATATTTACTTTTCATTTCATTCATAAATGTTCAATGTTTCGTTTTTCCTGGAATTGGTGATAGCTTTTTTCTTTTAATTGCCATTTACTTGAGTTCTTGCGGATCTATCCTAAATCTTCTCATATTCTTTAATAGCTTTGAAAACATCTTTTAATCAAATGCTTTACATTGCCAAGTCTGTCAGATAATATACTAGATTCTTTTTGTGAATATTGGAGACTCCCTCCGGGAGTTCTCTATTGTCTTGCACCAACCTAATATAGTGAGAACTCTCACAGTTATCAGTGTTTGTTATAAGCTTGGCATTTTTGCCACCCTTTCCTGTGATGGGTTTCCTATTTTCTAGGTTCAATATCTTTCTCTTTTTTACTTTATCCCCTTGCTCAATAATGCACGTTCTCCAGTAGCTGCTTGAAAAAGGATGTATGGTAAGTAATTTATGAGACTGTGCATACCTAAAAATGTCTCTGTTCAGATGATTGATAGTTTTGTTTGAAGACTAAACTCTAGGTAGAGAACCATTTTCCCTAAGAACTGTATTCCTCCATTGTATTTCAGCTTCTAATGTTGCTGTCAAGTGGACCAATACCATTTCGGTTCTCTGCCTTCTGTGTGCAACCTGATTTTTCAGAACCTTCGTTCTAGTTCTGGTTTTCTAAAATGCCATGATGATATGTTTTGGTGGCTGCTGCTGGGTCAGCTTCTCTATGAGACTGGTAATCTTGTCAGAGACAGGAGCAGAGATTGTTCTTTCAAAGTTTATCCAATGCATTCCTTCCCTCCTAGTTTTGACCTACATTTCTATCATTGAAGAGAAAGAGAGAGACAGAGACAGAGACAGAGAGAGAAAGAAGAAATGCAGATTTTGTTTCTATTGTCCAAATTGTTCTACTTGAACTAAAATAGAAGCTGCTTCACAAATTTGATTTGAGTGAAAGTCTAATGCACACTTCCTCTTTGTATGGCCCTGGGTAAGACATGGTTGCTTCTTTCAGGGAGCTTGGGATCTAGTAGGACAAGTGCAATAAGAACCTAAACTGTAATTAAAGAGGGAGGAAGGTGAATTCTTCATGGCCTTATAAGAAATGCATGACAGTGTTTCAAGGACAGATGAATGCTGGGGACTGAATCTTGTTCCTTATAAAAAGCATCTTCAGTTCCCAACCTCTAGTCCTACATTAGTCAAGGTGTGCCCAAACTGGATGAGGGTGGATCTTAATCCCATATGGCTGAAATTCTTATGAACAAAGGAAAATGGACTCAGGAGGAGAAGTCGTGGGGTACAGACAGAAGCTGGAAGGGAATGGGTCTCAAAAGAGAAAGGAAAAGATACATTGTTATGTGACAGAAAAGCCAAAGACTAAGGATCACCACGGTTCAGGGAGGGAGCATTGCCTTGCTGACTGTGCCTCGATTTTGGACTTCTCCTAGCCTCAAAACTATGAACCAATAAATTCCTAATTTTTTAAGCTAGCCCATTGTAAGATATTTGTTTTAGCAGTCAGGAAATTGAAAAATGAGGTTGTTTCAGGTAGGGAGATGGCAATATGCTAAGAATTAGGTGGTGTTGATGAATCAAGAGCTTGAGGAAAATGGTAAATGTAGGGAAGGAAGTCATCATTTGAGAGGGGCTGAATGAAGTCTGGGTGGTTAGTACCAGAAGAAGAGGCATTGCAGTCATATAAAACAGTATGTGAATAGGAATAACGATGGGAAAAATAAGTTGCCTGGATCCTAGTTTACACATTGATAATGAGGGATACATAGGAAAGTTAATTTGGGGTTGAAGCATGGAGAGCCTTGGATGCAGATTAAGACCTGCCCTAGGGGGATGGATGTGGCTCAAATGATTGGGCATCCATCTCCCATATGGAGGGACCTCGGTTCGATCCCTGGGACCTCCCAGGAAAAAAAAAAAAAAAAAAAAAAAAGACCTGCCCTCATTCACTTTGGCCACACCTAAATATCATCTTAGAAGATCCTATTCACAAATGAGTTCACACCTTAATAATACATCTTCAATGGGTCCTATTTACACACAAGTTCATACCCACAGGGACATTGAATAAGATTAAGAACATGTCTTTTGTTGGGGTACATAATTTAATTTATCATACTCCATCCCTTGGACTCCAAAAAGACAAGTTCTTTCCACATGCAAAATATATTCACCCTCTTCCCATATCACAGCCTCAGGCAATTTCAGTGACAACTCTACAGTCTCATTAAAATCAGTTATGGGTGTGGTCTGTCCTGGGGCAAAATTCCTCTCTATTTGTGGACCATGGAACATAGAAAACAAGTTATCTGTTTCCAAAATACAGTGGCAGGACTGGTATAGTATAGGCATTCCCATTCCAGAAGGGAGAAATTGGAAGGAAATGGGTCACAGGTTTCACAAGTCCAAACCTCAGCATGGCAAACTCCATTAGATTCTGAGGTCTGAGAGTCATCTGTTGATCAATACTTTGTCCTCCAGGCCTGATGGACTGACAGTCCCCCCTTCCAAGTGCTTGGACAGCAAACATCTCTTCTTGAGTGCCAGGGCATAGTTTCTCTGAACATGGGAACACTCCCAGTGCTCAAGCAAACATAGGACCAGAATACCTAACCCCTCCAACATTGGGGTGGAAGCCCTTCTTACTTGGTCCAAGGATATCTCTTTTGCCAGACTTCTGCTTCCATAGTTCTGTCTTTGTTTTGGTCAGGGTTCTTTTGGGAAACAGAATCAACAGGAGATATCTGTAGATAGTATGAGATTTATAAGATTCTCTCACATGACTGTGGGGATGAACAAGTCCAGGTTCCACAAGGAAGCTGCAAACCAAGGGCTCTGAAGAAAGTCCAATGAAGGTCTTTGATGAGTTTCCTGGAGACAATGGCTGTCCAAAGATGAGCTGGGAAATTCTCTCTGAATGCTGAAATCACTTCCTCTTTTAAGACATTCAACTGATTGGATAAAGTGTCACTCATTGCTGATGGCAATCTCCCTGGTTGATGTAAATGAAATCAGCCATCCATGCAGTAAACTCACTGATGACTAAAGCCCATAATTGTCCTTATATTGCAATTAGTCCAATGCTTCCTTGACCAAACAACTGAGCACAACTACCTGGCCAAGTTGACACATTAGCCTAACCATCACAGTCCTGGAAAACAGTCTTCTTTCATTTCATTCTGCCTCTGTCCCTTTCATTCTAGGCTGGCAGTATTTTTGTTCATTCAAAATTTGCAAAAAACTGTTGGTTTTCCATGCAGTTCAAGGAGGTTCAAGCCTCAGACAAAAAGGATTTTCCACAGATCCTTCCTAGACAAATACATTTCAAATCCTCTCTTCCTCTGAGATGGCTGACTGGATCCGTGAGTCATATGCTTAATCTCTTTAATAAAAGGTGGTTCAGATGAACTCTCATTAGCAAAAGTTTATTCAGTCACACTAATTAGAAAAGATTTTTCAATTACACCCTCTTTAGCAAAAGGTTGTTCAGTCACACTCTCAAATAGAGCCCTGTTCTCTGGTAATTCACCTCATGGGAGCTCAGGGAGGACCCCAATAAAGCCATTTATGGCCCTAGTCTCAGAGCATGCTATCTGTTTAGCGGATAATTTTCCAAATCATCAATTGTGGCTTCTTTTATGCTTAATAGTTCAATCCTCAAACTATCCATTTCTTCTTGCATTTTACTATAAGCAGAAAGGAGAAACCAGTCTGTGCCTTCCACATTTAGACTGGAAATCTCTTTTCTGCTAAAGATCTTAGATATTATCATCGCTTAGAAGTTTTGCCTTCTATTTGACATCAGAACTCAATTTTGCCATCTTCTCTGTTACTTTATAACAAGGATCACCTTTCCTCAAGTTTCCAATAACACACTAATTATTTCCATCTAAGGCCTTCCAGAAGCATCTTTAATGTCCATATTTCTATCAACATTCTGTTCATGATAAATTATGCATTATCTAAGATGATAGAAAGTTTCCCTACACCTCTTATTTATTTCTGGTATTTCTCGCCAGAAATACCTTTAATATCCTTATCTCTACCACCAATCTCTTCAAAGCACTCTAGGCTTTTTCTATTAAGTACCTCAAAATTCTTCTGACCACTAACCAATAACCCAACTCCAAAGCAACATCCACATTTTTAGCTATTCATAATCGCAGTACCCCACTCTTGGTACCAAAATCTGTATTAGTCAGGGTTCTCCAGAGAAACAGAGCTGACAGGATGTCTATCTATTTTCTATATATATAGTATATATCTGATTATATATCAATTATATCTATCATCTATTAAGAGATTATAGAAATTTGATCACATGATTGTGGGGGCCAGCTAGTCCAAATTCTGTAAGGTTAGCTGCAAGTTGGAAACTCCAATAAAAGTTGGTTCCGAAGTCTGACAAGTCTGAATCCTGTAGGGAAGGACATAGGTTGGAAACTACAGTAAATGTGAAGTTGAATTCCATTCCTCAGGGGAAGTTGACTGCCTTAAGTACAAACAGAAATTCTTATTTCTGACTTCAGAAAAGCTCAATTCTGACTTTTAAGACTTCTAACTGATTGGGTGAGGAAAATTCTCATATTGCTGAGGACAATCTCTTTTGTTGAGTGTGAATGCAATCAGCTGTAGGTAAAATCAATTTTAATTATAGATGCAATTTAGTCTATGATGTACCCTGACAGTAACAATCAGGTCAGCACTTGCTTGACAAGACAGACAACTGGACACCATAACCTAGCCAAGTTGATGCATGAAGTTTACCATCACACTCCTCAAGGACAAGGCCAGGTTTTATTTTTTATTTCATTTCCTGCTGTTCTTAACACAGTGTTTGGTACATACTAGGTGCTCAATTAGTATTTGTTGAATTAACAAATGAAGAATAAACGAGTGAATTGTTGACTGACTTACCCTCAAGCACAACCAAAGGGGAGAGGAACAAAACAGTAACAGTAAAAGGTGGAAATTTGGCAACATTGATCACTTTGCCACATTTCATATGTTACAGCCCCTATTATCATTGGGGGCAGGGCAAGCTGGTAGCAGAGTAAGGTGTTCCAAGAGTCAGCTTGTCCTGCAAGGCAGTTAGTAATCTAAACAGAACTATCTAAAGCACCTGTTTGGGAGGCCCAGGAAACCAAAAAAGCATTCTGTAATAACTTTGAAAGAATGCAAGGAGGAGACTGCCCATCTGCAGAGAATGAGTGAATAGAGCACTCCATGCTGCAGAGGCTGGTGCCCATCTTCCACTGGCAGCCCAAGCTGCCTCAGGAGCTATTCCATGACTGGAGTTGAAAGCTCCATTTCCTACAAATGGGGGAGGAAGAAATGGTTGGCTACCAACTTCAGCTAATGATTAGTAAATTCAGCTGGTTAAGTATAATCCGAAGTACAGCTAAAGTATGAACCTGTCCAAGTCAGAAAGAGGCCAGTAGCCACTGTTTTAACTTCACCCCTAGCATGAGGAGAAATGGAGCTGATTGAAAATCACAGTGACAGTAGGGACCTGCTTCTTTCCACCCAGATTAGACTGCAGACCTAGCCTAGGTTCCAGCCCAACCTCTGGCAGGGAAGAAGTTGGGGGGACCTGGACTAACCACTCCAGACAAGTACAGGTGATTTTGGCTGGCACAGACTGCATAGTTTGCCACCTAGGGCTCCATCCCTGCACCCCAATAGGATAGAAGAAGAGCTGTGTTTCCTTGACCTCTCTGGGCAACTGCAGGTGCTCAGCACACACAGGCTGGATACTCAGACACCTATAGCTCCATCCCCACCCCCCAATAGGACAGGAGGAGAGCTGTGTTTCCTCATCCTCTCTGAGCAACTGCAGGTACTTTTGGCCCACATAAACCAGTTTGTTGAGCGCCTTCGATTCCACCTCTACCCCTGCCTCCCCATAGGAAAGGAAGGGACTGGTGTTTCCTCAGCCTCTCTGGGCAACTGCAGATGCTTTTGGCCTGCATAAGCATGACTTTTGGGCACCTGTGGCTCCACCCCCAACCCCAATAAGAGAAGAGGGGGGTGATATTTCCCCAATCTCTGTGGGTAATTGCAGGTGCTTTTGACCACAAAGATTGTATAGTTGGTAACCTATATCTCCATCCCCACCCCCAAGTAGGATAGGAGGGAAGCTTCCTGGGCAACAGCAGGCACTTTTGGCATGCACAGAACTGTTGGGGATCTGTGGATCCACCCCTATCCTTCAATAGGATAGGAGTGGGCTGTTGTTTCCTTAGCCTCTCGAGGCAACGGCAGGCACTTTTGGCCTAATTGGACTTAACTGTTGGGCACCTGTGGTTCCATTCTCATCCCTAAAGGGTAAAAGGGACAGTACTCCCTCAGCCTTTCAGGGCAACTTCAGATGCAGCCAGCCCACATGGATTAGATTGTTGGGCATTTCAGAGGATCCATACCCATACCTGGCAGAGGAGGGAGGCCAGTGCTACATCAGTCTACCTGGGCAATTGCAGTCATTTTAGACCTGCACAGCATAGATTGCTGCCCACAACTGCAGCTCCATCCCCACCAGAGGCAGAGAGCTTTATTAGTCTCTCCCAGCTGTCTTGGCCTGCACAACTTGGATTATTACACACATCTGTGGCTCTATCCCCATCCTGGCAGAAGAGAAAGGTGGAAGAAGCTTCATCAGTTCCTGGGGCAATGTAGGCAGCTTCAGCCTCCATAGCTTATAGCACCAATTGCATCCGTGGCTCCTACTACACAACCAGCAAGAGAGAAAGGGCAAGAAAGCCTAAACTAAAGAGAGAATGACACCTAAGATAAATCTATCTAGTAAGGCAGATGCCAAGAGACCAACAAAAAATTACAATCCATACCAAGAAATAGGAAGATATGGCCCAGTCAAAGGAATAAGAGAAGCCTCCAGATGACATAAAGGAGTTGAGAGAACTAATCATAGATGTTCAAACAAATCTCCTTGATAAATTCAATGAGATGGCTAAAGAGATTAAGGATATTAAGAAAACACTGGGTGAACACAAAGAAGAATTTGAAAGCATACATAGAAAAATAGCACATCTTATGAGAATGAAAGGAGCAATAATTGAAATTAAAAATACACTGGAGGCATATAACAGCAGATTTGAAGAGGCAGAAGAAAGGATCAGTGAGCTTGAAGACATGACCTCTGAAAGCAAATGTACAAAAGAACAGATGAAGAAAAGAATGGAAAATAGGGACTAAAGGAACTAAATGATGGCAAGAGAAATGCAGAATACATGTGAAAATAAAATATAACAGATAAAACCCAAATATAATCGATAAAACACTGAATATTAATGGATTAAACTCCCCAATCAAAAGACACAGATTGGCAGAATGGATACGAAAATATGAGCCATCTATATGCTTTCTACAAGAGACTCACCTTAGACCCACGGGTACCAATAGATTGAAAGTAAAAGGCTGGAAAAAGATATTCCACACATGCAGTAACCAAAAAGGAAAAAAAGCTGGAATAGCTATACTTACATAGGATGAAATAGACTTTAAAAGCAAAACTGCTATTAGAGGCAAGGAAGGACATTATATATTAATAAAAGGGGCAATTCACCAGGAAGAAATAACAATCATAAATGTACATTCATCTAACAAGAATGCCCATATTATACAATGCAAACACTGGCATAACTGAAGGGAGAAATAGTCAGTACAATATTACTTGGAGAATTCAATACAACACTCTCAGCAATGGCTAGAACATCTGAGCAGAGGATCAATAAAGAAAGAGAGAGAGCTTGAATAATATGATAAATGGACTAACATAATAGACGTATACAGAATACTGCACCCCAAAACATCAGGTTATACATTCTTCTCAAGTGCTCATGGAACTTTCTCCAAGGGAGACCATATGTTGGGTCATAAAGCAGCTCTCAATACAAAGCACTTTATCTGATCATAATGGAATAAAGATGGAAATTAACAAGAGGCAGAAAAAGGAAAAATTCACAAATATATGGAGGTTAAGCAACACACTTTTATTTATTTTTTATTTTATTTTATTTTTATTGTGGGTAAAAATCAAAATTCTCACAATACATACAAACATTTGCAAAATGATATATAAATATATATGCATATATGTGTATTTGCTTACAAAAATGTTATTTATATATATATACATGTATTTTAAGAGGTGCTTAGATTACCCAAAATATTACATGGAACCCACTGGGATTCCCATGTTGCCCACCTCCCACACCTCCCACCACATCCCACCCAAACATCTCCCACAAGTGTGGCCCACCACCCTCAATGAACTACACACCCTGGAGCCTTGCCACCAACCATAGACCACACTGTAGACCACACTCTCTCCCACACAGTTCTGAGTGGTGTGTGCTGATTTAAAATGGCCTACATCCATTGCCACAGCCTACCCAATGGTAAACAACACACTTTAAATAACAGGGGGTCAAAGAAGAAATTTTGAGATAAATCAATACATATCTCAAGATGAATGACAACAAGAACACAATATATCATAACCTAGGGATGCAGCGAAGGCAGTGCTGAGAGGGAAATTCATAATACTCAATGCTTACATTGAGAAGAAAGAGCTAAAATCAATGACCTAACTACACATCTGGAGGAACTAGAATAAGACAGAAATCTACTCCCAAAGCAAGTAGAAGGAGTGAAATAACAAAGATCAGAACATAAATAAATGAAACTGAGAACAGAAAAGCAATAGACAGAATTAACAAAACCAAAATTTTGTTCTTCAAGAAGATTAACAAAATCAACAAACCCTTAGCTAGACTGGCAAAGAAAAAAAGAGAGAAAATACAAATAAATAAAACAAAAAATGGAAATGGGGACATGACTACTGACCCCACAGAAATAAAAGAGATCATGAGAGGATACTATGAAAAACTATATGCCAATAAACTAGACAATGTAGATGAAATGGAAAAATTCCTAGAAATGTATGAACAATGTACAATGACCGTGGAAGAAATAGATCTCAACAAACAATTTACAAGTAAAGAGATTGAAACAGTCATCAAACAACTCCCTAAAACGAAAAGCCCAGGACCAGATGGTTTCATAGATGAGTTCTACTAAGCACTCTAAGAAGATTTAATGCCAGTCTTACTCAAGCACTTCCAAAAAATTGGACAGAAAGGAACACTACCAAACTCAGTCTATGAAGCCAATATCACCCTAATACCAAAGCCAGATAAAGATGTTCCAAAAAAAAAGAAAATTACAGACCCATTTCCCTAATGAATACAGATGCAAAAATCATCAATAAAATACTTGCACATCGAATCCAACAACACATCAAATGAATTATTCATTATTATCACGTGGGTTTTATACCAGTCATGCAAAGGTGGTTCAACACAAGAAAATAAATCAATGTAACATGCCACTTTAATATATCAAAGAAGAAAAATCACATGATCCTATCGATTAATACAGAAAAGGCCTTTGACAAAATACAGTATCCTTTCTTCATAAAAATACTACAAAAGAGAGGTATTGAAGGAAATTTTCTCAACATGATAAAAGTCATATATGAAAAACCCACAGCTAACATTGTTCTCAATGGTGAATCCTGAAAGCTTTCCCGCTGAGATCAGGAACAAGAAAAGGATGCCCACTGTCGCCCCAGTTGTTCAATATAGTGCTAGAGGTTTTAGCCTAGCCTATTTTTTTGCCAATCAGGCAAGAAAAAGAAAGAAAAGGCATCATAATCAGAAAGGAAGAAGTAAATCTTTTGCTATTTGTAGATGATATGCTCCTATACCTAGAAAGTCCAAAAAAAATCTACAACAAAGCCGCTAGAGCTAATGAACAATTTCAGTAGAGTGTCAGGAAACAAGATCAATATGAAAAATCAGTGGTGTTTCTATACACTTTTAATTAGCAATTTGAGGAGAAATTCGGGAAAAAAATTCCATTTACAATAGTGACTATTGTAAATATTTAGGAATAAATTTAACCAAGGATGTAAAGCACTTGTATTCAGAATACTACAATGCATTACTAAAAGAAAAAAAAAAAAAAAACAAAAAAAAACTAAATAATTGGAAGAACATTCCATGCTCATATATTGGAAAATTAAATATCATTAAGATGTCAATTCTACACAAATTTATCTATAGATCCAGTGCAATCACTATATAAATTCCACCAGCATTTTTAAACAAATGGAAAACATAGTTATCAAATTTATTTGGAAGGGTAAGTCACTTCGAATAGCCAGAAACATCTTAAAAAAGGAAGCACGAAGTTGGAGGGCTCTCACTTTTGGACTTTAAATCATATTACCTAGCTACAGTGGTAAAAACAGCATGGTACTGGCATAAAGACAGACACATAGACCAATGGAGGCGAACTGATGGTTCAGAAACAGACCGTCACATCTATGGTCAAGTAATTTTTGACAAGGTTGTCAAACCCACCAAACTGGAGCAGAAGAGTCTATTCAACAAACGGTGTTGGGAGAACTGGATATCCATTTCCAAAAGAAGGAAGGAGGACCTCTATCTTATACCTTATACAAAATTGATCAAAACCTAAATATAAAAGCAAGAACCATAAAGCTCCTAGAAGGAAATGTAGGAAAACATCTTCAAAACCTGGTGGTAGGTGGTGGGTTCTTAAACCTTATACTGAAAGCACGAGCAATGAGAGGAAACATGGAAAAATGGGACCTCCTCAAACTTAAAACACTTTTGTGTTTCAAAGTACTTTGTCAAGAAGGTTCAAAGACAGCCCACTCATGGGAGAAAATATTTAGAAACCACATATCTGATAAGGGTTTGATTTCCATTCTATTTAAAGAGATCATACAAGTCAACAATCAAAGAGCAAGCAATCCAATTAAAAAATGGGTAAAAAAATTAAATAGACGTTTTGCCAAAGAAGAAATGCAAATGGCCAAAAAGCACATGGAAAAAATGTTTTATATCACTAGCTACTAGGGAAATGCAAATCAAAATGATTATGAGATATCATCTCACACTGCATAGAATGGGCATTATTTTTTTAAAAAAACAGAACAATAAGTGCTGAAGAGAATGTGGAGAAATAGGAACACTCCTTTACTGTTGGTGAGAATGTAAAATGGTGCAGCCTCTGTGGAAGACTGTTCGGTGGTTCCTCAGGAAGCTAAATATAGAACTGACATATGATCCAGCAATTCCTCTACTAGGAATATATCCAGAAGAACTGAAAACTGTGACATGAACAGACATTTGCACACTGATGCTCATGGTAGCTTTATTCACAATTGCCAAAAGATGGAAACAATCCAAGTGTCTATCAACCAATGAATGGATAAACAAAATGTGGTATACTCATATGATGGAATATTATGTTGCAGTAGGAAGAAATGAAATTGGGACACATATGATAATATTGATGAATCTTGAAGACTTTATGCTAGGTGAAGTAAGCAAGACACAAAGGACAAATATTGCATGGTCTCACTAATATGAACTAAATACGAAGAATAAATGCATGGAATTAAAACCTAGAGTATAGGTTATTAGGAGATAAGAGGAAGGTTGCGGAGTACTGATGTTTAATGTATGTAGAAGTTTTAATTAACTTGACTGTAAAAGTGTGGAAATGGATATAGTTCATGATAACACATTATAGTGAACCGCAGCTGGTTTGTAAATGGGATTGTGGCTGAAAAGGGTAGTCTAGTGATGTAAATGTCAATTGAATGAAAGCTAAAAAATAATCTAGAGACTGAATAACACAGTGGACCCAGAGGTGGATAAGGACTGTGATTAATGGCACAAATGCAAGAATGTCCTTCTGTGAACTAGAACGGATGTATGTCCAATTGCATGGTAGTGGGAATGTGGAGAAGCATGGGAAAAATACAATTAATGTAACCTATGGACTATAGTTACATTATATTCTTGTATCAATGCCAAAGATGTACTGTGTTAATACTAGAGGGTATGGAGAAAATATGCCAAGTGTACACTATGGACCATAGTTACTGGTAATAGTCTGATGATATTATCTCATAATTTGTAACAAATGTTCTACAACGGTATGGTGTGTTGGTGAAGAAGTGTTGTATGGGAATTCTACACATGTGCATGATTGTTTTGGAAGTTCACAACTTCTGTAATAAAAATATATTTTTTAAAATTAAAAAAAAAATGGAAGCCTGGAAAAAAAACAAAAAACAAAAATCTCTGTTTTTTTGTGCGTTTGTTTAATCTATGTGTGTTTATTAACATGTAACCTACAACCATTTTCCAAGTGTTTCAGGGTGAATTTTGCCGGACTGCCTCTATGCCATCTTTGAAGATAAAATGCATAAATACACCCAGAAAGAGAAGAAGCAGAACACTTTTTCTACCTCACTTTCCCTCACTCAAATGAAATTGTGGCCAAAGAACATCACTTCTTCATTTCTTATTTTTATTGTTCAGTAGAGAATGGGGAACA
The DNA here is from genome assembly GCA_026826555.1 of Tolypeutes matacus. Classification (NCBI taxonomy): domain Eukaryota; kingdom Metazoa; phylum Chordata; class Mammalia; order Cingulata; family Chlamyphoridae; genus Tolypeutes; species Tolypeutes matacus. The sequence goes on from JAKSZT010053820.1 coordinate 5,945,652, forward strand.
TGATACCATCTCCTGTGTAACTCTTCTGTAGACTTGATCAATAACCTCAGTAACTGTTATATGGAAGCGTGAACAGTTTTCCATGATTTCTTAACTTGGGCAGAAAACAGCTTACACATCATCTAATTTGCTTTGCAAGTTGTTAAGGTGATTAACGTTGTGGGTTATATCATGTCATTTTTCCCTTTTTTGCATGTAAAAGTGAATAATTCTAGGCCTGATGTTTGCCAGCTTATAGCATGAGGCTTTATCACTCACTTTGAGTTCACTTTCCTAAGCTCCCACCACCTACAAAAAGGACAGAGCCTATCTCCCTGATGGCCACTTCAGTTTTTCTTTCCTTTTAGAGTAGAATGACTGAAATAAGTACCCAGAGAAAAGGACCCAGCCTATTTAAAAAAAGACAATTCCTAACATAAAGAAATTCCATTTTTATTGTCCATTATACCTTATCTACTTTAACAGTCAGCACTACAACCTGAATTTAGAACCCAAGCTGCAACTAACCTTGAAAAGAATCAAAATCATTTGCATTTTTCCATACAAATGTCCATTTTGTTCTAAAATATCATTTAAAGTTTTAGGTCAATACATTTACAGAGCCAAGAAATATATTCCCAGTTGGAGATAATTGTTATTAATTGGTAACTGGGCCAAAGTTGCTCAGCAAAAACAAGAGTCCACAATTGCTGGTAACATATGTCAAAGCTGATGAACACACTCTTACTGGTCACTCAGCACCTTGTGCCACCACGGTGAAAAATGTGTAGATTTAGGGATGAGTTTATTCATTCATATCAAGTAGATTACACTCCCAAAAGAGACAGAATAGCTGCTATCCTCAGCTGAAATGTTTCCTATCTGACCAAAATATTCAGTTGGGGCTACCCCAAATGAGAGAAATTCTGAGAAGTACCTGTTTTCAGAACACAGTTATTCTATCAGTAGTTTGACAAGGGCAGAATAACTAATTGTTGAGAGAGGTTCTTACAGAGTAATGCCAAGGAACTCCAAGCTGGGACATTGAGTCATTTTCCTCATGTTACAGTGCTGGGGAAAAAGAAAAAAAGAAAAAAATGGATGTATGGAAGGATATATTTTAAATAAGTATAAAAAATAAAGGGCACCCATCTGCATATAGAGCAGGTGCCATTGAACTCTTAGGCATTTCTAGAAGAATTTTTATTTTTATTTATTTATTTTTTTTTTTTAAGATTTTATTTATTTATTCATTTATCCCCCCCTTGCTGCTTGTGCTCGCTGGGTCAGCTAACCACGCCGTGCAGGCGGGCTTGCCTTCACCAGGAGGCCCCGGGAACCGAACCCGGGGCCTCCCATATGGTAAACGGGAGCCCTACTTATTGAGCCACAGCTGCTTCCCTAGAAGAATTTTTAAAAAATGAAACCTTTTTAAAGATATATCCTATGATTTATATTATTTTCCCAATCTTTTAAAAAACAATAATCTATTTAATGTTTCCTTCCTTTTTTATTACTTATAATATGTATTCATGAAAATGGGATATTATTTTTCCATGGATTTGCACCTAATTTAAATTTTCTTTCAGAAGACAGGAGCTAAGGCTGATTGTCATGCAGATTATGTCCAAAAAAAGGAGCAAAATCGGAGAGATATTGAAAAGGAGCTTTAATTTTCTGAGAGCGGAGAGTCATGATCTGTCTTGCAAGTTGTGCAAAAGCTGCTATACCTTTCATGTGGCAGGATGCCAAGCACAGGATTATGTCCACTTTGCAATATTTTGCGAGTGTGGTTGTTTGAAACTGTATATACCCCAGAAAAACTTAAACGTAATCCATTCCTGTGGGTGTGAACTCATTGTAAGTAGGATGTTTTGATGAGGTTACTTCAGTCAAGAAAGTGTGATCCACCTCAATCAGAATGTATTTTAATCCTATTACTGGAGCTCTTTTAAGATGGGTTAAATTCTGACACAGAGAGAAAGCCACTGAAAGCAAGAGGCTGGAAGTTGACAGAACGTGGAAGAGAAGGGAGAGACCAGGAAATGCTGCCATGTGCTTTGCCATGTGACAGAAGAGTCAAGGATCACAGGGCAGGTAGCGAGTGCCAGATTTGGGGGAGGAAACATTGTCTTGATGATGCATTGATTTGGACTTTCTTTTAGCTTCAAAATGGCAAGCTAATACATTCCCACTGTTTAAGCCAACCCAATTCACGGTATTTGCTTGAGCAGCCTAGGAAACTAAAACAGGGTGTATTGCTGATTTTTGTTAGAATTTGTAAAATGCTCTAATGGGGATTCCAATGCTTTCCATTGCTTTAATTCAACTCAACCTACTTTCTGGTTTGAAAGTTGTTGGTTCTAGACCTCTAAGAGTTCCTGAGAGCCAAGAGTCTATTTGCATTTCTTTTATCCTTATCGTTTTCAGTGTTACTCCTCTGAAATAGCTTTGGTAAGATCATATGTTTGTCTTCCTGAACTTCCCCTCTCACCTCCATTTGGCCTCTCAGCAATGACTCCCTTAAAAAACAAAAAATAAATGTGTTGTCAGAAAATAAAGCTTTTCACCACTCGTGCCTCTCTGTATCCAAGAGGAAATGACGGATCCTTTCACTTGTTCACTATACTCTAATCCTAATTTAGGGCAACTCATTCTGTGATTTTTATGACTCAGTGAAGGGCCTCATGTATAGCAATGAAAGAATGAAAGAATAACCTATCACTACACATTACTTTAGAAAGTAGTGACATGTAAAGCAAAGATAATTGCCATTTAAAAATGAAGGTTCTTTTCTTTTTTAAAAAACATAATCAGTTGAAAATAAAAATGAGTCAAAACATATGCATTCCACTTTTGGCATTTTTAAAAAGTTAGCTTCAGTTTGAATAATTGTATAGGTTTTGACCCAAAGATAAAATTAATTAGAGAGCTTCACTGATGATAGAAAAAAGTAAAAATGACAAGATTCCTACTTAAGAATTGGCAATATGCATTAGACACAAGAATATGTCTAATAAAAGGAGACTGGTACATATGCAGGGAGAAATTCAAGGATCTATTGTGTTTTTAATTATTCAGCACATCAGGAACCTAACTTCAATTATCTAAACTATGTAGCCAAGTCTTGATTCTTATGGCAATAATGATCTGGGTAGCTGGGAAAATTAAAATCGCAAATGATCCTAAATCTTTATTGCAACAATTCATTAAAATTTCCTCCCTTGGAGAAATGGTTTTATAAGAGCAACAAATCATTTCAAAATTGTCTGGCTTATGCCTTCTTTCCTTTGATTATTCCCTGGCAATCTCTGGGGAAGGAGACAGAAAGTACCCAAGCAGCCAAGAGTCAGGAAAGAAGAGAGATTATGTTTGTAAACTGGTCTGTTTCTCTGGGTGTGATACCTTTTGATTGTTTTAGATTCAGCTGAGATGTCTGATTAAATTATATTAAGATTAGGGCTTTGATTCAACCACATCATTAAAGTGTGACTCAGCATTGAGTCCCAGCTCCCTTGGTGGGCAGATAAAAGACCCTCCCATGGAAGAGACACACAGAAAAGAACACAGAGGAATAGAGACAGCTCATTAGACATAGCAGAGGCCACGGGAAGAGAGATGAGCTGATAGTCTACAGCTGACCTTGTGAAGAGACCAGAGCAGCTGAGCCCAGAAAGAAATGAGCCCCAGGGATAGAGATGAGCCTTATGCCAGCCTACAGCTGAGATCAGGAGAAGCTGAGCCCACAGAGCCTTAAGAGAAAAGAGGAAGCCTGAACCCTTGCAGATATTAGCAGCCATTTTGCATCAACACGTGGCAACAGACTTTGGGTAAGAAAGTACTCTTATGGTACCTTGAGTTGGACCCTTTAGGGCCTTGTGACTGTAAGCTTCTACCCCCAGTAAATACCCTTTATAAAAGCCAACAGATTTCTAGTACTTTGCATCTGCATCCCTTTTGGCTGACTAATATAGTAGCCATGTAGGACTATGTTTTGGAAATTCTGTTTTTCCTTATTTTCTGCTCCCCTTATATTAATCTCCATAATACCAGCATAAATAAAAGATTTTTTGTTATATTCAAGTTAGGGAAAATTGGAATATTTCCTTGCTTTACCTCTTTCCTCATTGTTATTTTCCACTGGCATACATGTTATCTTATCAGTATTAACCTGGGCTGAATTTCAGTCCATTACAGAATGCTTCTTCTAACTTCAGATTCACTGAGTCTCTTGATCAATCATTATTTTATCTTCAAAACTCCATTTTCTAAAATCGAGATTAATGTCTGCAGACCCTGCCTTCATACTTTCCCTTCAACATGAATCTAGAAGATCCTAAGCAGGCTTTATCATTCTTTCTTCTCTCTGCCACTCTCACCTTCATTGCAGTCTGTAAAAGTCTATGTTTGTGGATGCATTTGGCAGTAATTTTCATCAGGATATTTCAAATAAATTTCCCATAATGGATAAGTGAAATCATGCTTAGGGATACCAAAGGAGCAGTTACTCATAGATCATTGACCCAGGAGGGATTCTCTTCTCTCAGAGGTCCTCTCTTTGGCCAAGCATGCAACTTATATCAGAGGAAGGAATAGCTAGCACCTATGGAATAGAGAAGGGGAAAGGTGGACAGACCCAACTACTCAAATCAGCTGAACCAGCTGGGAAATCAATAGGCAACACATATAAAACTCTTGCTTTCAGTGAATTCTGAAATCATGATTTTCCTTTGAGGAACAGAAGTGAGTTTTTGGTCTGGCTGTAGCATAGAGTGCAAAGGAAGGGAATGGGTAATGATGAAAATATAGATGGAGGCATGAGCCAGATCATGAATATCCTTATAAGCTATGTGTTGATGGTATTCAACATCAGGCCATAACATTTGGACCTACAACGTATCTAACTCTGTTTCACCTTAACACAAGCTACTTTCTATTTTGAGCACTATAGTAAAGATTAGCTAGCTGTTCGCCGAATCTATTTCCCATTCCTCCTTAAGCATGTGGCTAGATTATGTCTCCCAGTCTCCCTTGCAATTAGTTGTGGCCATGTGCTTGAGTTCTGACCTATGGAATGAGAGAAAGTAAAGTATGTCTCTTCCAGATCTGGCCCATAAAAACCTCTCATGCAATCCTCCACTTGCTTTCTTCCACCGTCAGACAGCTGGATATAGATGTCCAGGTGTAAAAGAGCATCACCCCCACCTCTCCCTGAACCTTTCATATTGATTGTATATTATAAGGAAGACATTTATACTATGCTAAGCCTTTCAGATTTCAGGATTTATCTATTAAAGCAGTGTTCTCAAACTGTGGTTCCCAGAACTGTAGCATCCACATCCCCTGGGAACTTGTAAGAAATGCAAATTTAGGGCCCCACCCCGTACCTCCTGAATCAGAATAGCTGGAGGTGGGGCCAGCATTCCCTTATCTAACAATACCTCCAGGGTATTCTGAGAAGAGTTTAAGTTTGAGAAAAGGCTACTGCATCATTTAGCAGGGCCTTAACCCATTTCACCTGGTGACAAAAGTTAAGTTTTATCAATTCAGGGAAGTCTCAACCAATTCAGGGTTTCCTCAGTTAATTCAATCCACGGAGAATGCCAAGGCATAAGATTGGGTCCCAAGGCACTTGCTTATTATCTTTCTTTGCCCGTGGTATCTTTTACCATTTCTGCTCTCTTCTCGTAATTCTGTTTTTTCTGTGAAGAACTCTGTCTTCCTTCTGCCAACTAAAAAGGCTTTCCAGGTCAGGCTTACAGGTATCTCTACCTTTTCCTTTACCTGTAAGAATATCAACATGCTTCTTTCAGGGAAACGCAAATAAGCCCCATGTCTGTGTTTCTACTTTACTCTTCCCATGCTTTGCTGGCTGTGGAAGAACTCTTCAAGATTTCCACCTTCTCAAGCTCTCCCCAGGGTGTTAGGGGCAGTTGTTCTATACTCTAAGGCCCACTGCCCAAACTTTTCTGAGTTTTATTCTCCTCCTGGAGGAAGAACAGGAGCAGGGCACTGTCTTAGGGACAAATAATATCATCTAAATATATTGTTTCCTCTGTAACTATCTCAACAAATTTTGACTGGCCTTATCCTGGGACTGGGAAAAGTTGTTTTTAAATGTGGTAATCTTTTCATGCATTTTGCTAAATCTATTATTTATGGTATAAAATTTGTGTCTTAGTTTCAATGAGATCAGGATACCTTAAAGACAGTGAAAAGCCATGTAATTTAAACTGGGAGAACATATTTGCAACACATATAACCATAAAGGATTTTTATATATAAACATATATATACGTATATTTATTATACATATATATATAAATATTTTTCTTATCAATAGAAAATCAGACAGACCTATTGAAAAATGGAGGGAAAACAAGAACAGACATATATAGAGAAGAAAACACATATGGCTAATGATGTGGTTTGGGAAAGCAAATCAAGACTACAAGGAGAAGAAATCAATAACACGTGTTGATGCTATTTTGATTCCATTTAATTGGCAAAAATTTCGGACATTACTAGAACAGATATCCCCAGGATTTCTTATAAAGTTCTCATGGAAGGATAAATTGGTATAACCATGCTGGAAACAATGTAGCATTATCTAATAAGATTGGGTATCTTTTAAGGTTGCTATGTCCCAGCAATTCCCTTTCTATTTACCCGAGAGCAACTCTTGCACAGTTTTCAAGAGCCAAACTATAAGGGAGTTATAAATGCAAAATTTGGGAGAGGCAAGGAGGCAAGAAGATGACATAGAGGAGGAGCGTACAGTAGGTGCAAGTTATTGGTAAGGTTCTTGCTCTCGGATGGTGTGCTGGCTTCATGGGTGTTCTTCAGTCATTCAAAATAAAACACAATAAACGAGGGCCTTGTATGTCAGTGCGCCATGAACCAAGGATCACGAGTCATTCCATCCTAAGCAAATGAGGTCCATAAGAAGAAGGAAGAATGATCTTTAGACTTTTGCAAATCAAAAGCTTTGGTTTCTAAAACATTATTTACTTATTTACTTACTTACTTACTATTATTATCAGCTTCCTTTTGGTAGCTTTATTCCCCTGAGGCATTATGTGGATTCCATGGCGTGAGAAGGAAATTATTACTGGGAACAAACTTGCATTTAGTTAGTGTATGAAAATATTTATCTCATTATTTAGTACTATACTCTCAACTGCTTTTTATTTAAGCAGAATTATGGAGTTTTCATGAGCTACTTCGAATATTAAGAAATTAACATATTCTATATTTTTCTAAAAGTCTGAGATAGAAAGACCCTTTATAGTCCTCTTTTTGGGGATAAATCAACTGTCCCATTTCTTATTTGTGAAACATAAATATTATTTACCATCTCATTAATGTCCTCCCTGACATGCAAAGAAGGGAAATTTCATTTCTTTATCAGTGAAAGAAAAACTTGATACGTAAACAATTCACGGGAGAATGAAACTCCTGGGGTAAAATTTGTTTCCCCCCCATAAATCCAAAGCATCATTAGTGGGTCCCACTTTAGCTCTTATTCAACAACATGAAACACATCCTTAAACTATGTTGGTTCTTTTTAACAAAGAATATTTTCTTTTTATGTACCTTTAAAGCATGAAAGCAGTTTAATAATAGTTCCATCAATTTTGGAAAATAGAGGGGAAAAGTGTCATAGCATAACCCCCTGAAAACCATTATGTGATGAAAATGTTTTTTACAGAATACAGAATATAAAAATAGTCCTCACAAATAAAGGCTTGACAATATTAATTCAAATCATTAAAGATGAGTCCAGGTAAGCTGCCCTTAAGTAAACTTATTAGACAAAAAAAGCAAAAAAAAAAAAACAAAACAAAAAAAAACACGCACATGTGAAGTCCTCAAATATATTTTTAAAGGGGGAATGGTTATTTAGATAAATATACTTTCCTTAGTATGTTTTCAAATGAAGGCCCCAGTTTGTGATTTGTGGCACTTGATTTGTTTTTTTTTTAAGAAAACACATACATTTACAATTTTAGAAATGAGTTCTTTTAGTGAAAAGAAAAACTAGTACCTAAGAATGACAATAGTTAACAGATTAAACTTATATTTTTGTATCATTATTTATAATATTATAAAAGTAGGAGAAAATCAACTAGAAATTGTTTAAATTATGTGACATCATTAAAATAATGCAATTAAAATAATTATTTACCTTTGCTAAACTTATTTAAATCATTTTACAGTTATTAAATCCATGCATATGAAATTTTTTATTATATGAGCAAAAGCTTATGACACAAGGGTAAGTTAAAAAAAGGTGTGAAATGATAAACAATCAATGACAGTTAGCTATAAACATAGCTAGTAAAAAAAAAAAAAAGACACATGGATCATGTTTTCATTAATGATGTCTCTCCATAGTGGGAGAGCAGGAAATATTTTTGTAAGATACCAATTTTCTTTTCACTGAAATTATAATAGCCACCATGATAAGCATCATTGTGCGAAAATCTTTGTTCATCAGTGCCTTAAAATAAATTACTATAAATAGATTTGTTAGCCCAAAGGATATTTTCAAAACTTTTGGTATTTACTGTCAATTGCCCTCCGGAAGTTTGTACAAATGTAGAGTAAATAAGTGTGCCTCTACTATCATTTTTTTTTTAAAGAAGAAGGAAGGGAGGGAGGGAGGGAGGGAGGAAGGAAGGAAGGAAGGAAGGAAGGAAGGAAGGAAGGAAGGAAGGAAGGAAGGAAGGAAGGAAGGAAGGGAAGGAAGAAGAAGGGAAGGGCAGGAGGACAGAAGCATCAACATTTTAGCCCCTTTTCCCAACTGTGGTTCTAAGATACCATCCTATGTTGTGAGAATATGTGAAGGAATAGAAAATAAAGCATCAAACCATGAGATGCTGCATCTAAGTGTGGTAACAAGTGGTGGAAGTTCGATATTATTTATGAATTCCAAAAAGAGGTATTGTTTATGTTTGTAAACTGGTCTGTTGCTCTGGGCATGATACCCTTTGACTGATTTAAATTCAAAGGCTTTACATTTACTTGATTAAATCAAGATTAGGGCTTTGATTCAACCACATCATTAGGACGTGCTGGGTTGAGTCCTTGCCCCCTTGGTGGGCTATATAAACAGACACTCAATCAAGAAGACAAGAGAAGATAAACGGGAATAGAGAGAGATCCAGAGACACAGCAGAGGAGAGAACTTTGATCCTGGGGCCCCAGGCAGAGCTGAGCCATTCGCCTGATAGTTTTCAGCTGAAGAGACCAGGGCCCTGAGCAGCTGAGAAGGCCTGGAACGAAACGAGTCCTTCAGCCTACGGTTGAGATCAGAAGGAGCTGGAACCACAAAGCCTTAAGAGGAAAGAGGAAGGCTGAACTCTCTCAGACATCACCCACCATCTTGCTTCAAAACATGGCAAATGACATTGGGTGAGAAACCAACGTTGAGTTGGACTCTTTAGGGCCTTATAAATATCCCAAATAAATATCCTTTATAAAAGCCAACAGATTTCTGGTACTTTGCATCAGCATCCCTTTGACTGACTAATTCACAAGTTTGTTTGAAAATCGCCCAAAGTTTTCTCTGATTAGGAAGCTTTGTAGAGATCCCCAGGAAATATATTCCCTACTAGTTTATGTCAAGGTAAAGCAAGTCATGCCAGCTCTAAGTGAGACTGCTCTGCAGTTACCACTCTTTAAAGACCATTTCCAATCTTGGTGGATTACATAAAGCAATTTATGTTTGGAGTTTTCTTACTTTTGAGAAGTGTTCTTACTTTCATTGAGTTTTATTTGTATAGTTTTCCCATGCTGATGTTTAAATACTTTATAAAATTTCAGCAGATACTTGGACCCTAGTTAAATCTGTTAAGATATTGTGTAAATTTTTTTAATCATAATGTTTTCACTTTACATCTAGTCATTGAGTAAATCCTATAAAAATGGCAGAATACATTCTTATTCAAAAAAAAAAGTTCACCTTTATTTTTATTTTCTCTTTGTTTCCTTGTAAATCACAACACTTAACTTTTGTCTTGGGCATGACAAACTGAAATTTTCTATAATTAAAACACAGATATAATGTAGAGATTAAAGAGGCATGGTAAAATTTTGTAGAGAAAGCCCTAGGGACCCCTCAAAGCCAAAAATAAATAAATAAAACATTAAAAAAAATAAAAACATGCCCTCTTGAGTTTCCTCTTTATCTTTTGAAATTTGAAATCCCCATCAAGGTAGCTGAATCCATGTAGCCAGCTAAGCCTAGTGACCCAATACAAAATAAACCCTACTTGCTCTAAACCTACTCCCATAAGATGGAAAAACCTGTGTTCAATCAATAAGAGTAAAGCTAGCTTCCTTTTTCTGTCTATAAATATCATTCACTGTCCCTGGAACCCTTACACTACTTCTGTCTGGCTTCCTTCACTGCAGCAAAACTTTGGTGCCCTAAATAAAGAGCTATAGTCTGCAAACTTGACTTGGATTTGTCTTTCACTAGTTTAGAGGCCTCATTGAGATATACAAGGTACCCTCTTGGGGCTGTGGGCTCCTGCAACTGGCTAGGTAAGGTATCCCTGGAAGACTCTTTTGTGTCTGCTGTTTAATTGCTGAGATTCTGCATCTTATAGATAATCCCTTCCTACATCTGAACTCTACTATTTACATCAAGTTCAATTGTCCTTTTGGGGGAGACTTTGGTTTAGGTACCTTGGGTTTGGGTTTGATTTCAGTTTTATCATCAGACCTTCCAGTCGGTTTCATTTCATCTCTCCCTCCAGCTCTCTGATTTTTGGTCTGTCTTAGAGACACAGGATTTGGGAATCCATAAAACCCACTAAGCTAACTCCCAACCTGGGTCACATGGTGAGTGTCCTTGTACTCTTGTGTAATAAGCCTCCATATCTACCCAGTATGTTGCCTGGGTTCAGTTCTGGGTTCAGTTTTGGACACTTCTCTGGAATTTCCATCATGGTGGATCCTGTTTAGGTCAGAGCGTATCCGAGTGGCTGAGCCAACAGGCCTAAGGCTTGAGAGACATTTCGTCTAACCACAGCATAATGGGTCTTCTACTCTAAATCTCCCTCTCCTCTACCTGCTAAAACTCCTGCTTTTTTATATATATTCTGGACTTCTGACTTTTGTTTATGGGTAGATCTGTGGATGAATGATATGTCTTTGTACTGAAAACTTTGAGAAAAATTACAGGAACAAAATCATGTACTTGAGAGGCACCTTAAAAAATAAGGGGTTTCAATATTGATACTTGGAGGCTGCCAGTGTACAATCTGCCTCTACAACAGCTTCATTTAAAGGTTCATTGGAAAAAGAAAAAAACAAAAGCAGAACAAAGGGTAAAGAACTTTGTTTTAGTTTCCTGGGCTGCTTAAATCAATATGCCAAAAATGATTTGGCTTAAAAATGGGAATTTATTACCTTACAGTTTTGAGGCTGAGAAAAATGTCCAAATCAAGGCATCATCAAGAGAGTGCTTTCTTCCCCAAGACTGGCTACTGGCAATCATTGACTCCTCTGCCACATGGCAAGGCACATGGCGGCATCTGCTGGTCTCTCCTTTCTCTTCTTGGTTTCATTGCCTTCAGCTTCTTGTTTCCATGGCTCTCGCTCTCTCTCTTTCTTTCTCTTTCTCTCTCTGTCTCTCTATCAGGTTTATAAAGGACTCCCGTGAGAAGATGATTGAGACCCTCCCTGACTGAGGTTAGTCATACCCTAACTGAAGTAACCTCATCAAAGTTCCTACTTACAATAGGTTTACATTCACAAGAATGGATTTGATTTAAGAACTTGTTTTTCCGGGGTAAATACAGCTCCAAACCACCACAAATTCCAAACCATACCTATAGCACCCCCTCCCATTGTCCTGTACCCAGCCCTTTCCCCATAGCTACCCTAACAAGTTCCTCTTGACCCCCAGAGGGAAAATGATCTAATCCAGACTCCGTTGAAGGATTGAGCCATCTATGGTAACTGGCTGCCTGCTAGAGCAGAATTTAAACTTTGAACCTAAACTGAATTAAGAGCTATAATTAAAAATTTCCCCAAATAAGACTAGCAAATATTCATAGAAGAACTTGGGATTCTTTGGGATGCATGTGATCCAGGGCTACGTGACTTATATCAGCTTGTACATATTTTGGTCAAAATATCAGATGCTAAATCCTGATTGGCAACAGCTGGTTGAACTGACCTGGAAAGGGTCCTAAGGGAATCTTCTGTCCACAATCAATCTAGGAGTCAAATAGGCCTGAGAAACAGGACAAAGTTTCTGCAAGATTCCATGCCCGGGCAAAGAACATCTTAAAAGTCTCCTCCACAAATTATGGGAACGTTTTAGCCTTCATATTAAATAAATAACCTCAACCTTTCCCATCTTCCAAGAACAAAAATTCTGATAAAAATATAAGAGCAAGGAGAGAAAGCCAGCTCTTTTATATAAACCAGTGAGTTTTGTAATTCTGTGCTTCTGTGTTTTCGTGGCTGAAAATGTTCCATTGAAGCTATGAGCTCTGAATTTGTGTCTGTCTGTTTGATGTACGTTTTCCTACCTCCAGATGGCTATAGCAAATTAACAAAAATTCTTAAGAGTTCTATTCAAATTTCTTAAAGATAACTGCATATATAAAAATTAGTACTCCTAAAGTCCCAGAAATTAATAAAAACTGAACTTCTTATATTTCCAATGTAAAAAAAAAAGTATTCATGAAGTTAAATCCCAATTTTTAAAAAATGCAAGTGAACATAATCTAAGTAAACTTTTGGCAAACAGGATTAGTTTAGTATCGACAGTTAAATATAAACAGTCATGCCTTCTGAGTTATCATTGTTAAGTACAATACAAGAATAAAATTTTATTTTACTTGGGTAAGTTCTTCCTAAATTTATACAGGTTTATTGATCCAATATACTAGTATTATAACCACTAGATATTTAAAGTGATGAAAAATGTAAATTTGTATTTAACCAAATTGAGTAATTATTCTGACAAACTTAATTTCAAGAGTTATTATGTTTTGTTGGATTTTGACTTGATGACAATATCCAAGATCTTTTGGGGAAGTTTGTAAGGTAGGCAGGATGCCATTTTGTTAAAGGAAAAAAGTAGTTTTGTTTTAAAGTAATTTGGCTGGGTGTTGCAGAATGAGAAACAGGAGTGTGTAGAATGAAACCTAAATGGATACAGAAAGTTGTAGGTTTGTAAAATGAATTTTATTTGTCATGGCCAATGCTAAGATTTGATAGGCTTATTTATATGACTTTTTAAAGAGCTTTCATAACAAATAGTATATTCATACAAAACAAGAATTTGGTTTTGTCTCCTTTTAAATGATGAAATTTTCTTGGATTATTGGTCTGCCTTTAATGAGTGTTTATAAAAGTTTTTTTCTTAACAATTCTGATCTGCCTGGGAGACAAAGATTCTATGTCATATCAGAATAATATCCTCATTGATTATTATATTGATATTATCATCCTTCATTTTTTAAGAGAACAAGTCTTCTAACTTTTAAAAAAACAACCTAAGTTGTTTCCTTTTTTCAATCATGTTACCTCCTGTATTTACTTAAAAAAAATTTTTTTTTAATTTATTGAAGTATGTCACTCATGCATGAACATACATAAACAATAAGTGTATAGTAATAGTTGTGAACTTACAAAACAAACATACACATCATCATACAGGGCTCTCATACCTCACCCTACCACCAATATCTTGCATTGTTGTGAAACATTTTTAACTAATGATTAAAGAGCATCCTCAGAATATTACTACTAACCAAAGTATTTTCCCCCAACTCACCCTACTATTATTATTTTTATATCATTTATACATCAACATACATAAACAATAAGTGTATAGTAAAAGTTGTGAACTTACAAAGCAAACATTCATAACATCATACAGGGGTCCCATACATCAATTCTCCACCAACACCTTGCATTGTTGTGAGACATTTGTTACAAATTATGAAAGAATATTGTCAAAATCTTACTACTAATTATAGTCCTCATCTTAAATTTGGTGTATTTTCCCCCCAACACAACCTATTATTATTTTTTAAATATATTTTTATGACAGAAGTTGTAAACTTACAAAACAATCATGCACATGTTCTGAACTGCCAAACAACACCCCTCTATCAACACCCTGGTGGAATATTTGTTACAGATTATGAGATAATATCATCCAATTATTGCCAGGTCTACAGTGTACATTTAGCACACTTTTTCCATACTCCCCCATTATCAACACAGTACATCTTTGGCATAGATGCAAGAAAATTACATTATTACTGTTAACCACACTCCATAGGTCACTCCAGTTGTATTTTTCCCATTCTTCTCCACATTCCCACCTCCCTGCAATACTGATGTACATCTGCTCTAGCTCACAAAGGACACTCTTGCATCTGTACCACCAACCACAATTCTCATCCACCTCTGGGTTTACTGTGCTATTCCCTAGATTATTCTCTAGCTTTCTGTCAGTTGGCATTTACATCACTAGACTACCCTTTTCAGCCATATCCCCATTTATAAACCAGCTGTTACTCACTATAATGTGTTACCATCAACTCTGTACATTTCCACACTTTTACAGTAAAGCTAATTAAAAATTCTACATTCATTAAATATCAGTAGTCCATCTCAGTCCTCCTCTTATCTCCTTTAAGAATCCACCACCTACCATCAGGTCTTGAAGATATTTTCCTACATTTTCTTCTAGAAGTCTTATGGCTCTTGCTTTTTATATTTAGGTATTTGATTCATTTTGAGGTTTTTTTTTTTTTTTTTTGGTGTGAGATAGGGGTCCTCTTTCCTTCTTTTGCTATGGATATCCAGCTATCTCAGCATCATTTGTTCAATGGATTATTATTTCTGAGCTGGGTGGGTTTGACAGGCTAGTGAAAAATCACTTGACCATAGATGTAAGGGTCTGTTTTTCAACCATCAATTAAGTTCCATTGGTGTATGTGTGTCTTTATGCCAGTACCGTGCTGTTTTTATCACTGTGGCTAGGTAATACGACTTAAAGTCTGGAAATGAGAGTCTTCCAATTTCGCTTTTCCTTTTTAAGATGTTTCTGGCTATTCAGGACCCCTTACC